>NW_019168004.1:9746227-10096510 GCF_002303985.1 Durio zibethinus
TCATTCTCCCGTTTTCAATTACATGACAGAAACTGAGAGAGAGAGAGAGATCTACAATTATTTCCGTCCAATGCTTGCCTTCTTACTTCTGACAAACAAAAATTTAGTGTTCTGATATGGCAGAAAGTTTGAGAGGAGAGAGTGGTCCCCACGACACATTTGAAAAGAGCGTGGGACTTCTGCGGTAGAATGTTTTTGCCTTTTGTCAAGTTGCCAGTTGTACGGTGGGATCCGTGGTGTACCACCGACACCGGCAGTAGGACGTGCCACACCCTGTCCACCGCACTTTCCCATTGAAATATTTTACATCTGAGCTCTTTTTGCTTTTCATTCGATTTGAGCTCTTCACCGACGCACCCCCGCCCATAATCGAACCCACGGGCGGGTGTAGATTTTTTTTGTTGTTTGGGATCCCATGTGCGGTAATAATTTTAGATCAAGATAATTTTAAATCAAATGGAATCAAATGTCGCAAGAGAATAAACTCTTTTCAATTTATTTTTTATTTATAATACTTAAAACTAAAATTTTAATTAAAAAATTAAAATTGTTATTACTTAAATCAACAAATGTTTATATACACGAGTGTAAATTACATCTCAAATTCAGGCAATAT
Source organism: Durio zibethinus (assembly GCF_002303985.1). The sequence goes on from NW_019168004.1 coordinate 9,746,844, forward strand.
TCCAAAAATCAAACACCCCCATCCAAATGCTCCTCGGTAATAATTATTTATTTTTACTTCTATTTTTTTCATTTTTTTATATATATAAGGTAATTTTTATTTAAAATATTTAAATTTAATAATAATTAAAGGGATGAAGTTTTAATTTAACAAGAATATGGATCAAATATATTTTAAAAAATACATTTTTATTTGTTGTCAATAACCTACAGTGAATTTCTATACCTATTTGGAGAAAAGGAAAAAAAAATCTATATATTGGTAGTTTGTTTATATGTTTAAATAATTTTTTATATATAATATTTGATTATTATTGTAATTTTTATATTATTAATTTTATAAAAAAATGGACAAATATACATAAATATAGCTCAAGTAATTAAGTTAAAATGTTCAAAATTGTATAAACATTTTAAATTTTAGCTATAATGCTCTAATCTTATGTCGTAGAAAGTCCAATTAGTAATTTCATTTTTAGATTAGTATATAAACTTCGGTTTACATTAAGCAATGACTAATTAGAACTTAAAATATAATAATTTGATGAGTTTCAATATTTTTTAGTTTTAAATAGTAAAAAAACAAAAGTTTTAGAACAATGTTTGGTTCTAAGGGACTTCTATTTTTTAAATATATAAATGATTTAAAACCTTAATTTATGAAAAAATAAATAAATATTCATAAGCACAGTCAAATGAGACAAGATGTGGAACCACAACTCACAAGCTGATAAACAAAGCAAAATATTTTAGTAAATAAATTTCCTATGCCCAAAGGATACCTCTTCTATCAAAGTGAAATATTCTTTGAATTTTTTTTTTTTATAAAGTCATTAAGGAGTATTATTTATAATTTTATTCACACAAATCTCAAAATATTTGTGAAAACATGTATCCATGTGTTGTCTTAGATATTTTCATTGTTCAATAATAAACAATTAGACCTAGTTTTGCATTATAAATACAATTAGGGGTTAAGGAAAAATTTTTTGATGATATTATGATTCAATATTGAATTTTGCAATTGTACTTTAATTATATTTAAAATTATCATTGTACTTTCAATTTTGTTATTTATTTTTATAAAAATAACATAATTAAATTGTTTTACAAAATATTTTATTAATGCAAATAATGAAATTTGTGATTGTGCAATAAATTTCATTAATTTTTAAATAAAAATATATAAATTGAAATATTTCATAAAATAATCTATTAATACAAATAGTAAAATTTCATTATTTTACGTTAAAAAATCAATAAAATTAAAAGTATAATGACAAAATTCAATATCAACTCATAACATAATTACAAATTTAACTTTAATCTCATAAAAAATTTCGTGAGCACAATTTTTTTATAAAAATAAATTGAAATTTGCATTTAAAATCAATCATAGTCCCAATTTTTTTTTATAATTTTCAATGATAATTTTAATGTCGAACCAATCTTAAAAGTTTAAATAAAATTTAGGTAGAGCAAATAATAATGTCGATAAATATTTTTTTTATATTTTTCTCATAAATTAAAAAAGTTGTTCATATCTTTGATAATCCCTATTGTAAAAGGAAAAAAGTAGTGTTTAGACTCTTTACAAATCATATGCAGAAAAATTTTATGGTTTTGGTATTTTTTTAATAAGTATTTTATTATATCCCTATTCCTTTTACTCCCACCCCACCAAACTCCATCACTTCGCTTCAATTTCATTGGCCCTACCTTCATAAATGACACGTACAAAATCTTCTAGTTGTACTAAGTGATCCACCTAACACTCCATTCAAAAATAAAATAATGTACAAGAAATAATTGATTTTACTTTGGTTATTTTTTATTGAATTACCATTAAAATTTTTATTTTTAGAATCGATTTCAAAATCATTAAGCTATAAATATTTTAATCTTGAATTTAAATGTAAATATTTTGATTCAAATATTTTACTCTCATCATTTCATATGGTTCAAAAGGCAATTCATAATTACCTTTCCTTTCTTGAACAAAACTTTTTCATAATTTAAGGCATTTTTATTTTTAATTTTCTGTTGTAAAAACTATAAATTTAAAATTTAAAAATGTGTATTTGAAAATAAATTCATAAATTTCTTATAAAATTACCTACAAAAACAAAAATAACATTGTAACAATTTATAAGATTTGAACTTTGAATCTCCCTACATCATAATTATTTCTATATATACTATGAATCAAAACTTTGTATTCCACTATTAACATAAAGAATTTGAAAATCAATATTTGAAATTTCCTTTCCTATGAAATATTGAAGAATGTCACTTTCAGTTTGCTTGAGACTTTGACAATGAATCAAGTCAAAAATCTCAAACTCATAAGAGTTTAAAATATGTATATTAAAAAATTTTAAAATTAAAATTAAAGTAAAAAGAAATTAAACAAATATGAATAACATTTATGAATTATACGGTGCAAATCGTTTCATTAAAAAGTGTAATCTCCTCCAACCAAAGTGTAAAAAAAATAATATTAATTTTAGTAGTGAAGAGTTCAATTTTTTTTTTTTAAATTCGATTTTAAATGTTAAAAATAAAAAAAATTTAATTTTAAATTAATCAAAATTTAAAATAATTATAAAATACCGAACATCACATAAAAAAAAAACGAATGGCCAATCACCGGTACCCCAACAACTTTCAGCCACCAACCCTCCTTGGTTGCTTCTCTGAAGATCTCACTTCAAGAAAATAAAAAAAAAAAAAAAAAATCAGCCAATAAAATTTGTGTTATTTTTGACTAGGTTAGTAGTAGGTGGAAGCGTCTCTTGTGGCGCGTGGTATAACGTATACAGAGTTTTAGATAGCCAAATAATAGATTTCATTTTTTTTATAGAGCATTTCATAATTTTGTTCAATATAATTTTTTTAATAAAAATTTTAGATATCCAAATTGTCTTAATGTAGATAAACAATTTCTTTTCTTGATATTTTGAGAAGATGCTTAAATTATTGAGTATTAAAATAATTTATTGTCAAGATTAATGAATTAATTAAAATCGACCTTTCTTTGGACTTTAATTTTGCATTATAATTTATTTAATTTGTTTATCTATTTATTATACTAATTTTTTTTATAACTTAAAAAATAAATTAATTTTTTTAAACTTCATAAAAAATGTGACACACAATAAATAAAAAATAAAAAAATAGTGAGCCCATAAGAATCCATAGCCCTCTTATTTCTGTTTCTATACTCTTTCTCACACACCCACCCGCTGACTCACCAACTCCAAAACAATCCCACGCCCCGCCTAAAAAAGCCGCCTGTAGGTTAAATTTAACTAAAACTAAAATTAAGAAAAAAAAATCGGATTTCACATCTTATTCAGTCGTTGAAAGCTAGTAGCCTACCACCAGGCTATAAAGAGGCAACTCTTCCGCTTTCCCAAATCGTGCCGCTTCTTCCTCTGCATCTCTCTCCATCTCTAAGGAACTCTTCTTTAGTTCTCCCTCCGGTTCAACCTCCGTTCACTACGGTACGGCTCGGTTCCTCCTCTCAGTGCTCTCCTTCACTCATGGCTCTTTGCGCTTTCCCCATATATCATCTTTTCTCTCTCTCTCTCTTTTTTTTTTTTATCGTCCATTAATTATTTCTAACTCTTCTTTCATTCCTTTTCAACTACAAAATTCATGCTCCTATCTGGGTCTTCTTGAAAATGATTTAACTTCTGTTAAAGTTTTTAACTTTGGTTTTCTGTTCTTTCCTTTTTTTTTTTTTGTTAAAATATTAAAGATTTGTCTCTTTTCACTGAGATCTACTGGTAAGTGTCAGCATTTCTACTTTCCCTGTGATTTTCTTTCTGGGTTTTCCTTAAAATGATTTGAACTTCTTAATATCTATTGGCTAGTGTTAGCATTTGATCAGTTTCTTTTGGCTTATCTTTTGATTTTGTCTGTTTGTGAAAGCAATTTAATAGATAAAATCTTTTGAGGTTTTGGAATGTATAGATCTAGTGTTTAATCGTTGGTTTCTTGCTATGGATCTAATGTGAACTAAGCAGTTTGGCTTTGGTTTCCGGGATAGTGTTATCTTAAAACTTTTAGATCTGCATTTTGTTTGGTTATTAATGTAAGGGTGACTTTATCTCTGATTCTCTAGGTCTCCTAGATCACTAAATCACGTGTGCCAATTGAGATCTTGAATTTAAGCACATTGTGCTTTTTACTAAATGCTGGAAGGTCCTTTTCCAGTAAGTTGGCTCACACTTCAATCCATGTTGAGTTTGTTTGTTTTGAAGCCTAGTTTTTGCTTTAATATGCACATCTTTCAGGCACAGTCTTATTCTAGGCAAATATATGGTTTTCTTTTTTTAGCTCGTAATTTCCAAAAACATTAATTTCATACGAGCTTTTGATCTCAGTCCATGCTGAATTGCAGATGCATCCTGGATCTTAGCTTTGATTCTTATGATATTCAATTCAGGAATATAAGACATGCAAAGTTGTTATCTTTATACCTGATTTTATATAATAAAGCTGAATTTTGTCTGTTCTTTTATTTGATTCAGAAAATGGCCTCACACATTGTTGGATATCCCCGCATGGGACCCAAGAGAGAGCTTAAGTTTGCTTTGGAATCTTTCTGGGATAAGAAGAGCAGCGCAGGAGATTTGCAAAAGGTTGCAGCTGATCTCAGGTCATCCATATGGAAACAGATGGCTGATGCTGGGATCAACTATATCCCCAGCAATACTTTCTCTTTCTATGACCAGGTGCTTGATACCACATCAATGGTTGGAGCTGTTCCAGGTAGATATGGTTGGAATGGTGGTGAGATCGGATTTGACACTTATTTCTCCATGGCCAGAGGAAATGCCTCTGTGCCTGCCATGGAAATGACCAAGTGGTTTGACACCAACTAGTAAGTTGCCGTACTTGGTCTTACTTTATTAGCTTTATTCTGCATGTCGAGTTTTCTGATACTAATACTTATATTCCATGCAATGTGTCATTTCAGCCACTTCATTGTTCCTGAATTGGGACCTCATGTTAACTTCTCTTATGCATCTCACAAGGCAGTTGATGAGTACAAGGAGGCTAAGGCGGTATGTTCTCCAAGTCTAATTTTTGTATTTATTATAACAATGTAGATTTTTGTTTGTCATGTATACTTATGCTAGTTGCTCAGTTAGGACTTAGAGGCAAGGTATCACAGTGAATGTTAAGATTCTGTAAGTATAGAGGTTGCCTGAAGTTAGAGTGCTGAGGTACATGAGCGGTTTTTCACGAAATAGAAGATTATGATGGAAATAGTAGGATTTATATGTTCTAAATGCATAAAAGCTTATGATGGCCTGAGTTGGGGATAGCTTCAAGGCTTTGGACCTTAATAACCATCCTTTAGGGTACTTTCTTCTATGCAATGGCTTAGAACTTATGGTTTAATGGCTCATGGTTCAGGGAATGGTCTCATGTTTGTCATTACTGTGCCTGAGATTTTATTTAAATAATAGTTTATAACTCTCTAGTTATTGTATTTTATACAATCCAATTTTTGAGAATGCCCTGAGTGAGAATGAGAGTACTAATTAGACCCACTTGATTATGGTGCTCCGTTTTTATTCTGTGTTTTATAGTTCTTATTAGATGTTTGTAGTCTTATTATTAAACTTGGATGATGATTCTCTGTCCCGCATGCAGCTTGGAGTCGACACTGTCCCTGTCCTTATTGGCCCTGTGTCATACTTGTTGCTGTCTAAACCTGCAAAGGGTGTTGAGAAGACCTTTTCTCTTCTCTCTCTCCTCCCCAAAATCCTCCCTATCTACAAGTAAGAGTTGGTTCTTTTTTTGTCTTTGAGATTTTATTAATATAATTAAAATAACTGCTCTAATTTGCTGTTATAACATTGAATCTCTCTACAGGGAAGTTATATCTGAGCTTAAGGCAGCTGGTGCTTCCTGGATTCAGTTCGATGAACCCACCCTTGTCTTGGATCTTGACTCTCACCAATTGCAAGCATTCACCGCTGCTTATGCTGATTTGGAATCTACTCTCACTGGCTTGAATGTTCTGATTGAGACCTACTTTGCTGATCTTACTGCTGAGGCATACAAGACCCTCATTGGATTGAAGGGTGTCACTGCTTATGGTTTGGATTTGGTTCGTGGAACCCAGACCATTGATTTGATCAAGAGTAATTTCCCTAAGGGCAAGTACCTCTTTGCTGGAGTTGTTGATGGAAGGAACATTTGGGCCAATGATCTTGCTTCTTCTCTTAACACCTTGGAGGAGCTTCAGGCTGTTGTGGCCAAAGGTATTCTATTTTCGTTTGCATTTTATGGCTTGTAATTACATGGTGAGTATTACAATTTTCTTATTTATTATTATTGATATCTGTGAATTAATTTTCTGATGTGCAGACAACCTTGTGGTGTCCACCTCATGCTCACTTCTCCACACTGCTGTTGATCTAGTTAATGAGACTAAGCTTGATAATGAAATCAAATCCTGGCTTGCATTTGCTGCTCAGAAAGTTGTTGAAGTCAATGCTCTCGCCAAGGCATTGGCTGGTCAGAAGGATGAGGTATCTCCTTATAATTTTGCCACTTGTTTTTGCTAGTTTTCTAAGAACTGGGAGCTTCTTTATATGGGCCTTAAGCCTTCCGGGGCTTGCTCTTTTGTACTTAGACTTTTGATGCTTTTTTAAGACTCTGATGACACCATCTCACGTACTAGTAATTCATCTATTTTCAGGCCTTCTTCTCTGCCAATGCTGCTGCTCAGGCTTCAAGGAAGTGCTCCCCAAGAGTGACCAATGAGGCTGTTCAAAAGGCTGTAAGGGTTTGATAAACTAAAATTCCAATTGTCTTTCAAGTGACTGTTCTGCAGTAATCTTTCTTATTGTGAAAATCTTTTTTTGCTTACCTTGTTTTACCGTGCTTGCATTCCCAGGCTGCTGCTTTGAAGGGCTCTGACCACCGTCGTGCAACAAATGTTAGTGCTAGACTGGATGCCCAGCAGAAAAAGCTTAACCTACCAATCCTTCCCACCACAACCATTGGATCCTTCCCTCAAACAGTGGAACTCAGGAGAGTCCGTCGTGAATTCAAGGCTAACAAGTGAGTTAATCTGGAAAAGTTCCTTTATATCTTTTGTATAAAATGTTAACATATGACAATTCTTTTAACCAGTGATCTCTTGTTCCCTTCAGAATCTCTGAGGATGATTACATTAAAGCCATTAAGGAGGAAATTAAGAATGTTGTTGACCTACAGGAAGAGCTTGACATTGATGTCTTGGTTCATGGAGAGCCCGAGGTGATCATTCATTTTTGTTTTGGTATTTTGCAGTAAAGGAGATACATCTTTGGTTAGTTCTTGGCAATTGTCCTAACTATTACTTTAAACTGTGCAGAGAAACGATATGGTTGAGTACTTTGGTGAGCAGTTGTCTGGTTTTGCTTTCACTGTTAATGGGTGGGTGCAATCTTATGGATCTCGCTGCGTCAAACCACCAATAATCTATGGTGATGTTAGCCGCCCCAAGCCAATGACTGTTTTCTGGTCATCTACTGCCCAAAGCATGACTCAACGCCCAATGAAGGGAATGCTTACCGGCCCTGTTACCATCCTCAATTGGTCCTTTGTCAGAAATGATCAGCCTAGGTATGCACAGGAAAGCCAATAGGGGAAAATGGTTGGAAATATTTCATTTCTACCTGCATTTTTTGCTTTGCAATATTAATTACGTTTTAACATTCTACCATTGCCAATTCCAGATTTGAGACTTGCTACCAGATTGCCTTGGCCATCAAGGATGAAGTCGAGGATCTAGAGAAGGCCGGTATCAATATTATCCAAATTGATGAGGCTGCTTTGAGAGAGGGGTTGCCTCTGAGGAAGTCTGAGCATGCCTTCTACTTGAAATGGGCTGTCCACTCCTTTAGGATCACCAACTGTGGTGTCCAGGACACTACCCAGGTTTGTATATTCCTTCACTCTTTTCAACTCTCAAAACTTTCTTATTCACCTACCCTCTATGATAACCATAAATCTTATTGGTCTCATCTTTAAAATTCTGACAGATCCACACCCACATGTGCTACTCTAACTTCAATGATATCATTCACTCAATTATTGACATGGATGCTGATGTCATCACAATCGAGAACTCACGTTCAGATGAGAAGCTCCTGTCAGTCTTCCGGGAAGGCGTGAAGTATGGTGCTGGAATTGGCCCTGGTGTCTATGATATCCACTCTCCCAGAATACCATCAACCGAAGAGATTGCCGACAGAATTAACAAGATGCTTGCCGTGCTTGAGACCAACATCTTGTGGGTTAACCCTGACTGTGGGCTCAAGACTCGCAAGTATCCCGAGGTTAAACCAGCCCTCAGCAACATGGTTGCTGCTGCCAAGCTGCTCCGCACTCAACTTGCCAGCGCCAAGTGAGAGAGCTCATGAGAGAAATTGGATATCCTCTTCCATTAGAAATTTTCTTTTCATTTTTTCTTCTCTCTCCTCTTGGATTGATTTCCAAGAGAAGACAGAAGAAAAAATGAAAGAAATTTCTGTCTTACCATTTGAATAACTGTGTTTGTTGATGAAATATTTGCCAGGCATAATATGCCCTTGAGGGCAACTGTTTTCCTTCTTCTTTGGTTTTTTTTTTCTCTAAATATTTTGTAATTTTTGGAATATATATGAAGCCTTCAGTTTCTCTGAAAGGCACAAAATTTCCTAGTGTAACTTAGCCGAATGAAAATGTCATCACTGGTTGTGCACTGATGATGCCAGCTTCCTTTTCTATTTGCTATTGCCTTCAAAGCTGTTGCCTCTTTTCTATTTAGTGTTACCTTTCAAAGCTGGTTGTGCAATTATTTAAGTTAATTTCCACGTAAAAGTAATTAAATGCAATCAACTAAATCCGACCTTTTAATTTAATTATTTTATATAATTATTTTTAAAAGATAACATTTAATAAATTTAAAATTTAAATTCTAATATTTATATTTTTTTATTTCAAATATACTGGTGTTTTTTGTAAAAAAAATTGAATGAAAGCTAAAATAAAAATTCAATATTACAAAATTCAAACATTTATAATATTATTACGTGCTTGGTTAATTTATAAATGAGTTGGGAACTCACCATAATATAGCTAAAATACAAATGGAATCATAGCCTTGACACCCTTGGGAAAATCTTCAAATTTGGAAAGGTACCATCTCCTAGTGGCATAACTCCTACCCAACAAGTAAAAAGAAGTGCCAAGAGAGCATGAAAATGAATACAAAGTCTGGGAAATGAAAGCAAATCCCCAAAACACTAAAACCTCGAACAAATAGTGAGGGCATATAACAATGTCAAACAAACCACCCTTGGGAATCTTATATTCTTTGGCACCTTTGCTTCTCAGCTTGGAAAGAAGGTAATGATGGTAGAAATTGCCACTTATTCCTATTAAAAACAGAAGAATTCCAGGGTACTTCAAATCAACTGGTGGCTCTGGAAGCCCCATGGTGAGGTGTTGGTTAAAGATCATGAGTGCACTGGCTGAGAAATAACTGAGAAGTATCACTATCATTGTGTCAAAAGGCATTTCACCACTGTATTTGTGAACAAAAAGAGACTGCAAAACAAAACATAAGAACAATGAAAAATGGTAATAAGAACTGGGGACAGTGTAGCAAATTTTCTCATTTTTTGTGAGCTTGGGACCAATATGATATCAGTCACCGAACCCAAGCTGAAAACTTCATGTGAAATTTGTCCTTATCCATTACATCATCACCTTATCAACTGACACTTTTCTCCACCACGAAAATGAAAAAAAAAAAAAAAAAAGAAACTTTTAGCACCAAATTCTAGTACCCTTTATCTCTTCTTGGTGAATCAACAATCAAATTTAAGTTTTTCATAGTCAATAATTGCACTAAAATTTTGATTGAATGAATGGTGACAGTGGTTTTTGTAAAATTAAAAATAATAAAAAAAATTATTATAATTGTGATTGAAAAATTTTAATAAAAAATTTATGTTAAATAAATTTTATTAAAATTAATATTTAAATTTAATTAATAATTCGATGAACTCAATTATATTATATTATATTTGTTCTATCCCTAGGTTCTTACCATTTAAGTACGTAATTGTTACCATAAAATTTGAATTTTGATGTTCATGTTGATAGTGTTTGAATGGTAAGAAATTTTTTATGATACCATAAGCATCAAAGAGATAATCTGAAAAACAAATTAAATTGAAAAAAAAAAGTTTGATTTTATCAAAATTTAATTTAATTAATTCATACAATAAAATAATTTCTAATAAATTTAATTTCAACTTCTATAATTTTTTCATCTTTCACAATCTTATTTGTATAAAAAATTTGATATTTACACTTAAAATTATAATTAATAATTTATGAGAGAGAGAGTTAATTAATTACCTCAAGAACTCTCTTGAAGAAATGGATGGAAATGGCAGATCTGAGCAACAAAAACCTGAGACCCACATCTGGGAAAATCACAAAAGAAGAAATCCCAGCAAGGAAAGCTGGTGTATAAACCATAACCATGCCAGCTCGACTCGAAAACTTTACCTTCGATTCTGCTACAGCAGAAGCTTGTGAACCAACGCCAAAGAACTTAGAATATTGAAGATGTTTCCCTCTTATTTCTGATAACCCAGAAATTACCAACGGTGTAAAAGATGCTAGAGATGTTGCAATCACAAACATAGAAGGTGGGAAAAGAAATTTCACCCAAGACATTTTTTTTCAGTCTAAGATTCGTTTTTTTTTTTTTTTTTTTTTTTTGTATATCTGCAGGCGCGTGAACGTAAAGATATGACTTTATAAAATCTTATATGCTAAGAATGTTTATGCATTTTGATGAATTGCAACCACATATTGCATGTGTGGTTGGTTTTAAGATTATAGCCAAACAATATCCTAAGGGAAGAGGAAAATTTTATTCGTTTTTTTCTCATGACAGGCATCCTATAATTTTATTTATCAAATTAGAATAGTTTTATATTTAATTCTTAAAATATGATAATTTGTACATTTAAAATTTACATCATATATATATATAATAAATTATATAAAAATAAAATAAATGATAAATTATTTAATTAATTTTAACTAAGTCAAAAAATTTTAAAATACACGTATCTTGAAAAAGTTTCAGCTTCTCTTCCTTTTTCTCTCGTCAAATTGTCCTCTCTTTGTCTTTTTTTCATTTGAATTAAAATATTCATGCATTGTTATTTACTAAAAATAAACTATTGATGTTTAAAGGGGATTCAATGAAATGTCTAATAAAAACTTTTTTGTTTAAGAATTTTATTAGCGAGGGATCCAATGAAAGTATATCAATGTATTGACAATACTTCAAAATCTTAACTTTCTGAAATTGAAACTGAATTTAACAGCAAAAGTTGATAAAGAAAGTAGAAAGAAAAATAAAAGGGAGAGACTCCATGGAATATAGACCAATATTACTGCAAAATAAGTAGAGAGAGAAAGAAAGAAGAGAAAAATCTAAGATCTATATCAAAAGATGTAAAATAAGGAAGAAATTAAAAAAAAAATTTTTAAAAAAATTATAAAATAAAATTTGAAGGGCATTTTTTTGGTTAAAAGTGAATAATCATGGTGCGATGGTTTAATATTTTTAGAATCATTCAAAGAATTTTGTGAAAAAGATCCTAGCTGTTGTCCAAAAAATAAAGATTAAATAGAAATGAATAGTTATTAAAAAAATAGATGAATAATTTTTATTGGAAAGAAAAAAAGATAATTTGAAGGTAAATTGAAACTCCAATACTTTTTAGTTCTACTCTAGAAGCTGCTTGAAATTATTTGGTGTCCTCGAGGAATCTAATAACATTCTATGCTTGGCCTCAAAACCCGCATCCTTTCAATTAATGGTTTTTGGTTTTGATAAATATTATCAAATAGCAAGATAAGTTTATACTTGTTGTTAGGGCATGTTACAGTGTTGCAATGATTATCATCTGATAAGCATTGCAATTTTTTAAGAGACAAATAGTAACAATGAAAAAAAAAAAGAAGAGAAGATCAAAAAAGAAAGTGACTGACCTAGCTAGCTTGTGCATTGACTGACCTAGCTATGTTGGAAAACCATTTTGACTAGCTTGATTTAGGTCCTTTTTTGCCCTGCTGAGAGAAAGCAATTTAAAAAATAAAAACTTGAAGGTCGAATAATTATGGCATTTGTGCTAGTTCTTGATTCGACTAGTATTGAAACGTAAAAGTTGATCTTTGTTTAAGCTGCAGTTACTAGAAATGCTTGAAATTGACAATTATTTAATGAACAGCAGCGTTACAACGAGCTGTAGATCATATTGCATGGCATTGAGCATATTGCTGGTGTTCCTATTAACAGACTTCTTTGCCAGAATTAGAGTCTTGATGAACAGATGTTTCTCTAAGTTTTGATTGTTCATCTGTGTTTTATTGTTCCTTCCCTGTAGTCTCCTGCTTTTGCACGTTGGCTTCCTAATCTTTTTTAAAAAAAAATATACTATCTAAAAAAAAACACTCTCTTGAAACCTGATTTATTTATTTCATTATGCTTGCTGCTGTTTCCTTACTACACCCTGACTTGTTTTTCTTTGTTTCTCATTATTTTCCTATGACTTGGAATTGTTGGCTTATAGATATGCAACATTTGTACAAGAACCTACTGCAAAATGTTGCTCAAAAGAGAAACCTTAGCGGACCTGTGTATTCTAGTGAGTTTGAAGGTCCTCCTCATGCAAGGTCACTATCAATGAAAAAATGTATGAAAGTTTGGAGTTCTTTCCAACAATAAAGGAATCTGAACATGCAGCTGCAAGAATTGCTTTATTGTGTTTGTCACTGGATGGTATTGAAGAGGTCCAATTACTGATTAATGGAGTGTTTTTCCCTTTATTGATTTACTGTCGTTTAGGATATTTGTGAAAATGTTCAGTTTTTGCAAATCTTTAGAGGTTGAATTTTTGTGTTTTCTTTTTATGCTTTTGTTTTCTTCTTCAGAAAGACTCTAGGTTATACAAGAACCTTTTACAAGAATTAACTCAGAAGGAAGGTTGTCCTCTACAGTTACACTACAAATAGATCTGGTGAAGCCCATGCATCGATTTTTGTTTCCATTGTGGAGGTAATAGGAGAGGTTTTTATCGGACAGAAAACAAAAACTAAGAATCTGGCAGAGTTTTTGGCAGCAAAAGTTGCGGACATGATTTTAAAAGAGTGTATGTGTTCTAAAACCCTCCTTTCTGTTTCTTTTTGAGAATAACCAAAAGAATAAAACTCGTAACCTCTTGAACTTGCATGTTGGTTCTTCCAGGGCAATTGACTCTGAAACTGGTATTTTACCAATCTAAGGAAATGGATCTTGGGTCTAAATAATATTAGTGCTAAAAACAGAAGATAAATCAATTATTTGTTCCCAAAACTTATAGGCCTGTCATATCATTGCGAATTATTTGTATACGTGTGTTAATCTTTGGTCCTTGTTTGTGAGCATTATGGCAGTTCTGAACACACCCCCCCCCCCCAAAAAAAAAAAAAATAGTCAGTAGTTATATTGCTTAGAATTATGCTTTCCTTTTCAGGCAAGTCAAATAGGGGCTGTACGATTATTACTCCTGCCTACCAAGAGCGAGAAGTGCCAGTGCTCGGATTCTCTTATTATATTCGATGTGAGATTCAAGACTCCTCCTTAAAACCAGCACTTGCTTAATCCTAGCTCAACTTCTGGGAAGGACCAGCAGGATGATAGGGGTGATTTTTCTTATGGAAACTTGTACCATTTACATCCAATTACTGATAGAAGTATGTGGTTGACAACTTCCTGGGATGCATGCAAATGGTTTTGTATTTGGTGCCTTAACTTTGTAATGATTTATCTTTTGTAGAAGTATTTATGCTTTTTAAAAGGCCTATAGTCGGCGTGGATACAAACTATTTCATGAATTTCTTGGCAGGATAGACCATTAAAGATCTATTTAAAAGTGAAGCGGATAACAATTTTCTTAGGCAATTTATGAGAACCATTGGTTAACAGCTATGTTTTTGTATACCTATTTATGCATAGCATCCTGATAATAAAAATGTCGGTCTCCTGCATTGGCAGTTTTACATAGGTGAGACACTTTTTATGCTGCACCCACCATACAAGATCTTTGTTTGCTCATGCACGTGCATTTGCTGGCATGAAAACATATTTTTTCGATTCATTTAATTAGAGTGCATCAATGGAAAAATTTTTTTACTAGAGTGCATCTCTTTTTATCTTTGGTAGTCAAATTATATGCATGCTGTTGAATATTAGCTTCTGAGATATATTTCTTACGGCCATGTTCCTCATAGCATTTTCATGTGAACTGACTGCAGTTAAGAAGATTTAGCAATCATCATCTCTCTGTTCCATTCCCACAGCCGGAGATGACTACAGATTGGCAAAGTAGTTGATCCTCATTGGATCCGTATGATCATCCTCTGCCAGAAGATGATCTTTCCACGTCTAATTTGCCCTATAAACACCAGCTATTTTCAAATCGGTTGAGGATTCAATCAAGCAGCCTGTTGAAATGAGTACCTTATCCTGCAACACGGTCGTTGTTCGTCCATGTGCGCCAAACATGAAGTTTCCTGCTGGTAGCACTGTGCTGCCCATGAGCGACGACTGTTGGGTTGCCATAAAGCTTGGATCTCAACCATGCCAGTGACTTCAATGAACGTATAGATTTTATTGCTAATGATCAGTTTGCCACGTTTCTATAAAGTGCTTTGAAACAGGAACCGCTGAATGGAATATCTTTAATTCTCTTTATCATCTTTGCTCCAGGCATAGTATTTTCTGTTTTTGCAAAACAGAACATGAGGCAAAACAGTACCATTGGCCCATCTAAGAAAATCCCTCTGATGGTTGCTTACGCCTGATGTAAGGTAAATTTTTTTGGTTCAAAAGAGATAACACACTGAGAATAAAATAAAGAATTAAAAATGGGATTCTAATTTCAAACTTACTACATATAATTTCATGAACAAAATTTGGTCTTGTCCACCAAAACCATAATTGAATGATTAAAGCTCAAAGAAAAAAAAAATGGAACCATTGAGGCTCACATGAGAACTCCCTCAATGTTACTAAGGGCTTTCTTTGCAACCTTAAATTTATTATTGACTTTCTTGGTGGATTTCACAACATACTCCTTGATGAAGAACGCCATGCCTTGTCGAAGAGTTTCAAGCTCAGGGGTGACAGCTATACGCGTGAACATGTTCCATATAAGCTTATCAGGATACTCAAAGATGGCCTCAAATAGCATTCGAAAATGCATGATCCTTTTCGGGCTTAGCATCTGGGGATTACTCCACTCAACAGTTTTCAAGACTGCAAGGGAAAGAGTAAAAGAGGCAACCATTTCTGCCATGAATTTTGCTAGGTGCATCGATCGTATAAGTGGCATTGAATCCAGCTCTTTCAAGTGGTCCCAGAGACAAAACTGTTAGAACATGCCAATTAAAGGGTCAGAGAATAACATCGCAAAAGTTCATATGGTATACCCAGTGATTTTCAATTAAAATGAAATAGTAACCGTCCCTCCCCTATAAATATCTGCACACAGGTTGATCTTGTGCATTCATCGTCCTTAATTCTCGAACGGAAAAGAAAACAATACCTGTAAGGTAAACTTGTGGTTTTTATCATGCTCACACAACTTGGCCGCAAGAACAGTGTAATACTTGTTAAACACCTTCTCTTGCAAGCAGCATTCCACAAGAACCCGCATAATATCTCGGTCCTGTATATGGATATCCAAATTAACAATTGACAAGATGAAACGTAAGTGTCTCTCTCTGAAGAATAAGAGCAGCCTACCTGCTTTCCAGGCAAATCCAATCTCAAAAGCTTTTCCAATGCATCGATGTAGTCTTCCCCACTCATTATGACACAAAAGATTGCCCTCCTGGCATCTGTATTCATCCTCTGTGCAGCAGCAAGCTCCAGCATTTTCTGGGCTTCAAGAGCCTCTTTGTCAATTCTGCTGGCAACCTCTTCAATATTATCCGTTGCAGAGGCCATGTCCCCAGATAACCACCATTGGCCCTTCTTGTCAGGATCAAGCAGCTTGCTCCATTTAAGCCCTCTTATTAAAATATCTTCAACCCTTAACTGAAAATATCAAGGGCCATATAACAATATGCAAACAAAAAGAAAAGTGCGCCAATGAAACTGATTAGCAACTTAAAAACAAATCTTCTTGATAACAATGATAAAGCTAAATACAATCCCGTATATTTTCATTGTATATTTTCATTGTTTTATAGCAGACGATAAGCTAAACTAAAAGGTCTAATTGATTGAGCAGACACTTGAAGTAAGTTAATTCAAAATCTGAAAAGGGTAAATCAAAATAAAAAAAAAAGGCTACAGAAAATAAAAAAAAAGCAATACCTTTTGCAGCCATTTCTTTATTCGAGTGTGTTGCACTGTATCCTCCTTGGGCTTTTTCTTGTTATTTTTGATATCACATATTGTTTCAAGCATGAATTCCATCTGCAAAAGTAACAATATAGGGGATTGGAAAATAGAAGAAAAAAATAGCATACTAGATCTGAAGAAAATTAATAAAAAGATTACTCTTTTGCCATTTATTTTAGCCTGGCCATCTCCAGAGGAAGTCTTTAACTCGTTCACCCTGTTTTGAACACTAAGAATGAAATTTTTCATGGTAGCAGGATCATCTCCCCTTATTTTCATCCCACAGCCTATCAATCAACGAAAATTAATGTCAGAAATAACTTGCTTGTCCAGCATCTTGACAATTTCTATGTACGCATAAATCAACATTATGCTATCATCATATACCATACAAGAATTAATTTTTGCACCACAAAATTTGCAAAAAGACGAGATGGAAAGGATAATCCATGTCAATAAATAAAAAGGAGAAAGTAATAGGTCAGTGCAAAATCAAGCTTAAGCACTTTGATCTCCATAAATTATGAACACAATTACAGGAAGGTGCAATTAAATGCATAAAAAGACAAAAAAAGAAAGAGACTTGTGATAAGCCTTACATTGTAAAACTGTCAGGATGGTAGAAACATCAATCTCTGTCAACCTCTTGCTCAACATGATCAGAAAATCATATATTAAGTCACTGAGAAGCAATCATGGAAATACTGCTGTGAGAATAGTGTTTTTAAATCATCAAAAGTCTTATTGAAATATATACCAAGTTAGGATATTGCTGCCAACTTGGAATATGAATGTACTGACCACCAAGCGGCTAGTATGAAAAATAATGGAAGCTCAAGTATCTGACCACACTGGTGATATGATAGAGATATTAAAGAAATGCTCCTAACCGTGAAACCTTTAACTTCTTGGAAATGCTTTGATAAAAGCACCCTTAATTTACCACAACAAAAAAATTTCAATAAAGTCAAGTGTCATGATTTTCTGAGAGTATCTACCTTGAGCAAACTCCAAAGATGCAGAGATAAGATAGCAAGAGAGTGAGATTTCTCAACGAAAGATTGTCTTCTTTGAGATACTCCTCCTGAAAAAAAAAAAAAGTTAGCATTTAGAATTGCAGCAGTGCAACAAGGAAGACTCTGAAAGTACACAGTAAAATATAATTACATATAGCTGGCAAATTTAAAGACTATGCCTGCTTAGAGCCATAAACTTATAAAAGAACAAATCCTGAATATAGGCATCAATCATATAGGTACATTATATAAATATATAGTAAGTCTTAGGAGACAAGCCTAAATAACAATAGAAGTACTTTAAACAAAACCACTACTTGATTTGGAAATACATACCTCAAAAATCTTGGCAAGTAAGGCCATAAGTTTTGCACTGAAGTCCATGCCAACTAAAGAAGCCATGCCAGCAACAAAAGCTGCAAAGACAGCAGCATGCCTTTACAAAGAAACAGACAACATTAACTATATATATACAAATGCTGACAAAAACAACAACCCACAAAGAAATGCAGTTACAAGTTACGACAACAACAACCTAAGCTTTCTCCCACTAATTGTAGTCAGCAACATGCACTATATTTTGCCATTCTACTCTATTAAGGATCCCCACTGTTTCATCTGGAAGGCAAATCAATAATAATTGATGATGAATAGAGTTACTATCACATCCAGTGTCTACTATTCAAACAGGACAACAGAGTTTCATATCAAAATATAGATACGCTTTCCACAACTGTGCTACTGGTATTTTTACTTTCGTATCACAGAAAGCGAGGGCATTAAACAATATTCAAAAAAAAAAAGCACACATATAAACTGCAAATTAGAAAATACTTAAAAGGAAAGAACAAAAAAATAGAGTAAAGAAAAAAGTTTTTTTTTTAATTTTTTATTAACAGGAAAAAATTCTTTTCACTTGATAATATAATGGAGAAATATAGAAGTACAGTGAGAGGCAAGGTGGCTCTTAACTGTTCATTGCCACGAGGACCATTATAACAGGATGCCAAGACCTCCTCACTGATAATCTGTGAGCTGACACTGCGACTGACGGACTGCAGAATAGGAAAATTATATAGTTGACATTATATTGTTTTAATTTCAAAATGTAAAAACAGATAATACTACATAGATAACTTCGAACTAATTTCTTCGAAAAACTACCACAAGAATGAAAAACTTTGGTATGACATTAAGTTCCTTAAATTAACTAACAAACATAAATGAAGCTTCAGTAAAACAGCAGTCCCTCCATTCAATCAGTGGGAAACACCTGTACGAGTTTCATGCACAAAAGATTGAACAGATAATCTAACAACCTTAAGTGTTTATTTTGAGTAAGGCTGCAGACATAGATTAAATCTACTGCAATAAGATTCAGAAGGATGATATAGAGACTTATATTGAAACAATAAGCTACAAATAATATAGCGGCGTACACGAAAAATTGTGGCCATTTCTCCTGTAATTGATTCCACATTAGATTCAGACAGCCTATTTAGAAGACCTGGAATATAGCAAAAAAGTAAGCAGCATGTCAAATTTTAAAAAAATGAAGTGAAAATACTGAAGTTCATAAAACCGAATACTCATACCTCGAACACGTCTACGCATTTGAGTTTGCTCCTCCGATTCATTCCTAGCACAAGATCTCAAGTGAGGAGCAACATATTTTACATTGCCCTCCATTGCAGGTGCCTTGGCTGAAGCTTCATCTAATGCTACCTCTGCATCATGGCTTTCAGAAAGCTGGGATACACCAAGCGCTGTCTCACCTGCCATATCATCTTCTTGTCCTTGCGGCAAAGACTTTCTCTTCCTACGTCTCTTCCGTGATGGAGCCTTGGCAGAAATTTCTTCCAATGCTGTCTCTGCATGCTCCTTCAGCTCAGAAGCTTCACTAGTTGAATCACCTGTCATATCATCTTCGAAAGCCTGCTCCACCGACTTTTTCTTCTTTCGCTTCTTGCTCGAAAAAGGGTCCACAGCTTCCTCATCAGAAAACCCTTCATCCAGAACTTCTTTGTTCCAAGATTCAAGAGCAGATGGAACATCTTCAAATAATATATTAAGACCATCGTCATCTCCCCTTAATTTACCACCCTTCACCTTGAGTTTCTTTGTGAGTTTCCTCTCCAATTCCAAGTCCTCTTGAGCAAGCATGTCAGAATTTGGCATCTCCATTTCAAGATACTCTTCAAACTTAGTTCTTGAAGTTCTTTTCAAACCCTTCTTCCCTTTAACCATTTTTGATTTATTAACCTCGTGATCTTTCTCAGACTTCAATTCACTAACTCGTTGCACAATGTCATTTTCTTTAAAAAACTGACTTTGTGAATTCTTTATTTTGTTCTCCTTTTTCAACTTAAAATCCCCTGATTTTCTCTTCATCCTCTGTGATTTCTGTAATCATGAAATTAAAATCATATAACAAAAGAGTGATGTTAATTGTCCCTCCAGTTTTGATCTAACTACTCTCACTCCTTGAAATTACATATAGTTATTGGATAAATTCAATGGTGCGGTCTACTAATCCATGGTCGGTATTTAGATTCTTAATCAAAATGTTTGAATTGAACCAATAAATTATTGCAATTCCAGGTGCAGCAAACACATTTTCCTAAAAAAAAAAAGGAAAAGCATACCATATAGGAATAAACATAATAATAAAAAAAAATAAACGGAACCTGGTCTTGAAGCCATGATTGATGTTTTTTCTGATTTTTTGCTAACAGAGATTCTTTTCGCTTTTGTCTACGTGATTTAGTCTCTGTGGCAGAATAAGAACAAAATTATAGACGATAATTCTTCTAATCCTCAAAATAATAAATAAAAAAAAAACACAAATTTACTAAAAAGCAAAAAAAAAAAAAGGAGGAATAACAAAAAACTAAACCATGAAAAAATTGCTTACCCATGATTCTTAATTCACCTTAATCAACAGCAAATAAACTGCCAAAACAAGAATAACCAATGTTAAAAGGCATAAATTTTAGCCAAATAGGTTGAGAATTCATCAAGAGAAAAACGCAATTACATTCAAAACCAGAAACATGAAGTTCAAATTTAACTAATTATAATAGTTTATATTACTTATTAATAAACGAGGGAAAAAAAAGAATTTTTGGGTTAAATTAAATTGCTAAAGAAAGCATTTTTATTCACAAAGTAAAGAGAGAGCACTTGGCAGTGAGTGAAGCTGGGATTGTAGATAAACCGCCTTGCTTGGTGGGCTTTTACTGAGTCGGCGAACACGGTAGAGGAGAGAGGAAGAGCGGCGGCAGGTTGGAGGAGAGAGAGTTTTTAAGAGGGTTTTGCCCAGAATGCTAGTTGATAGTCGAAACAACCATCTGGTTTCGACACTTTGAGCCACGGCTAAGCCACGTCGCCTAGCTTTTCAAATTCAAAACCGGCAACTTGCGATTGCAAGTAGCCTACTTCTTTTAAAAATAAAATAAAATATTTAATTTTGAGAAGAAAAAGAATAATCGAAGATTTTCATGTTTTATTGTTCTTTATCATTTGAAATAGGAAGCCAAAACAACTTCTGTTTGACAGGGCTTCGTCCCGATTAGAATGCCTGATACAAAAATAGTCGGGATGGGTCACAGGCGAATTAAAATGCTACGCTCTGTTTTGAAATATAAATAATATATGTTTATTATTTGTTAATTATATATTATATTAATAAATTTATTATTAAATATTTTAATTTAAAATTTTAATTTAATAAAATATTATATTTATGTATAATAAAATATAATTTATATTAAAAATAATTTTCAATCTTCCATCTACATTTATATATAATAAGAAATATGTGTTTGTAACGTTACATTCAATCTCCCAAGCTTGTAATTTTATTTCATAATCTCTCTAGATTACGACTTTTTAAAAGAAAAACTTGACAACATATTATTTTATAATTATTTGTACTATAATTTTACAATTATATAATTATTACAAAAATTTATGTACATTTCCATAAGATTATAGAAGTGTTTAGAGTGCAAATAATAAAATTTTCGATAAATTATTCATTAATATATTCAATTTATATTCATTTATATTCGTTTATTAAATTTAATAAATGATTTTAAATAATATTTTTATATTCGTCTATAAACAAACTAAATACAAACAAAAATTTATTTATTTTGTTTATATTCGTGAATAAACTCATTTAAAATTAATTTAAAATTCATTCGTTTATTATTTATTTGTTGTTCGATTACTATTCGTTTATAATAATACTAATAAAATTATATTTTTATGTTTTATCATAATCTTATTTTAAGTTCGTTTATATTCATTTAAGATTTATTTATTTAAATTTATTTAATTATAATTTATTTATTATTCATAAATATGTTTGTTTATATATGTTCGTTAATATATTCATTTAATATTAATAAATAAATTTATTTAATTTAATTAAATAAACACAAATTAAACACAAATAACTTATTATTTAAATGAATGAATAAAACAATTTTCTTAACAAACACAAACTCAATACAAGTATATTTAAAAATAAATAAACAAATAAAAATATATATTTATTTGTTTATATTCAATTTGCTTACAGCCTTAAAAATATTTTTATATAGTATTTTCATAAATCATAAATAATCCAATCCATGACTAATGATTATACATGATTGATAATTATAAATGATATACTCTCTTTATAATAATTTAATTTTTTTAATTTTAATGAAAACATATTTTATGAGCCATTGATTGAATAGAAGTAATAAATTTTTATTATAATTTTTAGAGGAAAAATAATTAATAGGCACATATTTTGGTTGGGATCTTGTTTCAAATACCATAAGCTTTCTATTCCAATCCCTTGTTATAAAATTTAATTAAAAAATTATTTATCATAAGTTATTTTGAAGAATATAATTTAAGAGAAAAGTGATTGTTTATTTTTTTCTTTTTATTTTTAAAAAATAAGTGTGCTTTAATATCGTACTAATAATTTTTCTATTATTTGATTCATTTGTTTTTTACATTGTAAGCGAGTTATTGTTTGATAAATTGGAAAAATCGAGAATTAAATTTATAATTCGAAAAATTTTAAGTACAAAATTTATGATAGTTTGTGGGTGTTTTTTAGTTTTTTTAAGTTTCACTTTGATGGTTTTGCTTGATTTATTATCTTAAATTTATAGATTATTAAATGTTTGATTAAAAAAAGATTTTTTAGTGATTAAAAAAATATATTGAGTGAGAAAATATCAATAATATTATATTAGTTTTTGTGTAATAAAAAATAAAAAAAATGATTGAGTTGCCATTTTATTAAAAAAAAAAAAATCCGGGCAAGTTAGAAAAAATGATAAAAAAAAGTTAAAAATATTAATAATAGTATATTTAGTTAAAAGAAGATTGAAGCCAACGCAGCATGATAAGGGCATTTTAGTCTTTATACAAAAATTTTAAGGAGTAAAGCACTAAAACCAACATCCGGTGACAAGTTTTGAGCTTAAAAAACTAGACAGACGTTGTTTCTTCTACGCTCGTGTGTTAAAACGCGGTGGTTCAAACAAGTGTTCATAGCATTCCTCGAGTGGGGAAATAACTTTGGTTAATATGTTAAACTAATCGATGTCAAGAAAAAATAATTTCATAAAAGAAATATTTATATATAATTTCAAATCCATAATAGTACAATTTTTAAAATCATATAAATTAATTAAAGTTTTATAATTTATTTAAAATCAACATAAAACTGTGAATAATACCCAAATAAAATTTCCAATTTTATTAAAAAATAACCAAACCATTAATCTTTTTATGGCATGAATTTAAACTTAAAAACATTTATTTTATTATAATTAAAACTTTAATAGTATAAAATATTTAATTTTTTAAAAATCTTATTAGTGGGATGATATAATTTATAAAACTTGTTTATTTAAATTTATTTAATTGAAACTGGTGATAAATATTTGAAGAATTTTTATTATAGAAACTATGGCAATTGGGTTTTAGTCATCTATTTTTTAGATTTAATATGTATAATTCTAATGAAATAAAATTTCATAGCTTGTAAAAAAGATAAAAATTTATTTTTATTTTTTTATTAAAATTCTAGTATTTATTTTGATATTATTCCTAAAAGATATTGTATATATTTCAATTGTAAATTATATATATATATACACGAAATTATACAAATGCTATAAGAGAGTTTTGGATATAATTTATATTCATCTAATTTTTTTTTATTCTGGGTATATATATCTTGTAGAATTTTTTTACCATCATATCATGTTTAATATCTATATAATTTTATTTACAGATTTACTGTAAACATTTATATGATCCACACCTGTCCCGCGAGAAATAAAAAAGATAGAATTATACACACGGATGACTGGCATTTTGATAAAAAAAACTTACCGTACCAATGTGCGATAAGATTCGTTAGTACATATATAATTCTATCTTTTTATTTAAAAAAAATTAAAGATAAATAAATTATTTAATTTTTTAAATTAAAATAAAATATTTTATATTTAACAATTTAAAATAAATAATTAAAAATTATACATTTAAAATAATTTTAATAAATGATCACCAATAACATACACATATAATTATTAGCTTGATATAAATATAATATCATGATATGTGATGAAATTATTAATTAGAATTGATTATAAAGAAATTATTTAAATATGTAATCATTGAAATAAATATGTGGATAAGTATTTTTTAAAATTATTTTTTTTAAGTACTAATATTTTTGGGGTTAGATGCAAATTCGACTATTATTGTTGTATTATATATACATAGCTAGGTAGGTGTAATTATAAACGTAGTCTATCAAGTTTGAAAAATACATGCAATCTTAGGCGGGATCAAGAACAAAATTTTGAGATATTTCAAAGTGAAAAAGCTTTAAAATCAAGGTTATGTTTGTTTTCTGAAAAATAAATTTTAAAAAATAAATTTTATATTTTTAAGTATTTATTTGATAAAAAATTGATTGATTAATAAAAAATAATTTATTGATTAACGAAAAAAATCATTTTTTAAAATTGTCTTATGAATTAAAAAATATTAAAAAAATTTGTTTATAAATAGAATTATTTATTAATATTTTAAGTATAATTTTACTTATAAATAATATTATATTAATAAATAAGTAATTTTATATTAATAAATAATATACTATTAATATAATATATTACAAAGTGATATTATAATATATTAATAAATAATATTATATTGATAAATAAATAATATACTATTAATATAATATATTAATAAATATTATTAATAAATGATATTATAAAATAGAATTGACACATAACTTTAGGTATATTTTATATGTTTATCTTACTTTTAATTGAATTAATTTATAAATTGATAAAAATTACAATATTATTTTTTTTAACAATTTGAAGAGTTTTTTATTTAAATATTTTAAATTACATATATATTTCAGTGCATTTAAATATTTTTAAAAATTATTATTATTATATATCATTATAATAGTTTAAAAAGGCGAACTGATGCGAAGCGAGGTCGGATTACTAGTTACCTTATAATTTTGTGTCCAAGCTTTTGCATGTATGACACCTGTTTAACAAGAATTGAGGGAAAAATTTTCATTTGCTGAGAATATATGGCGACAAAGAGAGGGGAAGGATCTAGAAGCTGAAAAAGGAGCGGGAAAGGAATAAAGTTTTGGCATCTAAAAAAGAGAGAAAATTAAAATAAACAAAAAGAATGGGAAAAAATTGAAAAAAAAAAGGCAAAACAAGCGATCGAGGGATAATGAGAGAAGGCTTTTCTTTTTCTTAATATATTTTTGTAAATAAAAAACTACTGCTTCCAAACAAGAATTTTTATTCATAGCAAAACATTTAATTAAAATAGATAAATTATACACTTTTTTCTTCCTTAGATCGAATTTTTTGGCAACTAAAAATGTAAAACAATCGTTTCATCCTTAGCTTAGAAAAAATCGCCTCAAAGATCAAAGAATCTTGGACTCTTGGAAGCTTATAATATATATTATTTTAAAATATTTAAAAATAGATAGAATAATTTATATATTTATATTATATTTTATATAAAAATTATGAATCATAATTTATAATTTATATCAATATAAAAATATAATATATATTATATTTTTATTAAATTTATTTATATATGTTAATTTAAAATTTAAATTATATTATTTTTATATTATTTATTTATATTTTTTATATAATAACATTATATTATATTTTAAATTATAAGATTTAGACAATTAAAAAATTAAAATAAACCATAAATATGCTGACAGCTATGATGTGGCTGTTGACGACTACTACATATTTTACTGTAAAAAAAGTCATCTTCACGACTTCCATTGATCAATTCTCAAAGTAAACCTACCGCTGAATCTATAGGTAATTGGAGGTACGCTTGCTAAAACCCTTATTGAAATTTGCTTTCACCATTGCATTTGTTCCTGTTATCATTGGGTTTCCTTTAAAAAAACATGGAGATTTGCATTTCCATTGTGGCCAAAACTTCCGAGTTTGCAGTTGTTCCAATCAAAAACCAAATTAGTTACATATTCAAGTATGAGGGCAAGCTTGAAAATTTGAAGAACGGAGTTGAGAAGCTGAAGGATGCAAGGGAAAGGGTGCGTCATTTAGTGGAAGAAGCACGAAGAAGAGGCGAAGAGATTGAGCAGGCTGTGGAAAAATGGTTGACCGAAGTCAACAACAAGCTTACTGATCAAGCTCAAGAAGAGGATCAAAACGAAGCCAAGAACAAGTGTTTATTTGGGTTGTGCCCTAATGTAAAGACTCGTTATCAGCTGAGTAAAAGAGCTGAGAAGGAGAGCAAGGCCATCGTTGAACTCCTCAATGAAGCTGACAAATTCAGCTCAGATTCGGTTTCTTATCGTCCAGCTCCACAGGAGATAATGACCACATATGTTAGAGGTTTCGAGGCCTTTGAGTCAAGGAGGCTTGTATTCAACGGGGTGTTGGAGGCTTTAAACGAGGGTAGTGTAAACATTATAGGGGTGTATGGAATGGGCGGTGTAGGAAAGACTACTCTAGCAAGACAAGTTGCTGGGCAAGCTAAGGAAACAAAGTTGTTTGATACTGCCGTTATGGCAACTGTAAAACAAAATGCAGAGATAGCAGAAATTCAACAAGAGATTGGAGATGGTTTAGGCCTGGAATTTCGTGAAAAGACTATCCTTGTTAGAGCGGATCGGCTGCGTGAAAGGCTGAAGAAAGAGAAAAGGGTTCTTGTTATTTTGGATGATGTTTGGGAAAGCCTGGATTTGGAAGCTGTTGGAATTCCTTGTGTAGGTGATGATTTGAGCTGCAAGGTTTTGTTGACTTCTAGAGATCTCAATGTTTTATCCATGATGGACTCTAAGAGAAATTTTGCTGTTGGTGTTTTAAAAGAAGAGGAAGCCTGGAACCTGTTTAATAAGATGGCTGGTGATCGTGCTGTTGAAAGTCCTGATTTATATTCTACAGCAACTGAAATTGCTAAGAAGTGTGCAGGACTACCAATTGCCATAGTTACAGTTGCTAGGGCTTTGAGAAATAAAAATCCATTTCAATGGAGAGATGCCTTGCAACAACTAAGAACACCTTCCCCAAGAAATTTCACTGGGATACCTGCTCCAATTTATTCAGCCATAGAGATGAGTTATAATCATTTGGAAAGTGAGGAACTTAAGTCAATTTTCTTGCTGTGCAGTTTGCTGTGTGCTGATACTCCTATTAGTGACTTGGTGAAATATGGCGTTGGTTTGGGCTTATTTCAAGGCATAAATACAATTGAAGAAGCAAGAGACAGAGCATACTCATTGGTCCATCAACTGAAATCTTCTTGCTTGTTGATTGACAGCTTTTTTGAGGATGTTTTCTCAGTGCATGATGTTGTTCGTGATGTTGCACTATCAATTGCATCCAGGGAGCAGCAGGGGTTTTCCTTAAGAAATGAACTTGGACCAAAAGAATGGCCACCTATGGATATGCTAAAAAATTGCATTTCCATCTCATTGTCGCACAACCATTTTGTCAAGCTTCCTGAAGAGCTGGAATGTCCACAACTACAGTTTTTTTACATTTGCAATGTGTGTCCTACTCTTAACATTGGGGACAATTTTTTCGCAGGGATGAGAAAGTTGAAAGTCTTAGATTTGACTGGTCTGCGCTTTTCATTACTACCTTCATCGGTTAGTCTCTTAGCAAATCTTGGTACATTGTGTCTGGACCGAAGCAGTTTTGAAAACATAGCTATTGTCAGAGAGCTAAAGTCAATTGAAATCCTCAGCCTTCGTGAGTGTGACATGGAAGAGCTGCCTAGGGAAATAGGGCAGCTGTGTCGGCTAAAGTCGTTAGATTTGGCTCATAATCCCAGACTGAAACTGATTCCACCAGAAGTATTGTCAAATTTGTCGGGATTAGAAGAACTATGTCTGGAGAGGAGCTTTGCGGAATGGGAAGTCAATGGCAGTGCTAGTCTCACTGAATTGAAGCATTTATCTAGGTTGACGTCTCTGGATGTACATATTCCTAATGCCCAAATTATGCCAACAAGGTTGTTCCCTGAAAAGTTGAAAAGATACAAGATTTTTATTGGAGATGTGTGGAAATGGTCTAGTTACTATAGTAAGAGGGAGTCCGCAAGAACATTGAAGCTTAAGTTAAATTCCAGCATTCAGTTGGATGAAGGAATCAGAACTTTACTGAAGAAAACTGAAGATCTATACCTAGATGACGTGAAGGATATCAAGAATGTACTTTATGAGTTAGATGCTGAAGGCTTTCCTCAATTGAAGAATCTCCACGTCCAGAATAATCTGACAATAAAACATCTCATTAACTCTGTGGAGTGGGTTCCATGCAAAGCATTTCCTATGTTGGAGTCATTATCTCTTCAGAATATGACTAGTTTGGAGAAGATATGTCATGGTAAAATTCCAGCAGAATCTTTTAGCAGGCTAAAACTCATAAAGGTTTCGCATTGTGATGGATTGAACAATTTGTTCTCACTGTCCGCAGCCAGAAGTCTTTTCCAACTTCAAGAAATTGAAGTAACTGACTGTGAGAGCATCACAGAGATTATTTCCGAGGAAAGAGAGGCAAACATTGAAGAAAATGAAGCAATGAACGAAATAGAGTTCTGTCAGCTTCGGTCCTTGAAACTTGGACGTCTGTCGAATTTTGTTCACTTCTGCTCGGGAGAGGAAATTCCTTTAGCATCTGAACATGAAAGAACTCAATCGAGTATTGAGACAAGGTCTAAGGAGAGGATGCTTTTCAACAAAAAGGTACTTGTTAAGGCGATTTATTGATTAATACAAGTTATTTTATTACTAATCAATAATTGAATTTGATTAAAATTTTATTATAAGGTGATTTATTGATTAATTTATATAATAATTTTAGGTGAAGAATAAAGATTCAAAACAAAAACAATTATTGATATATAAAGAGGAAATAAACAAGGGTGTAAAAATTATTTTGAAAAAGGATTAATGAAGTTGGAAACTAACTACCAAGTAACCAGTCATGTAATTTTTATATTTTGAAAAATTAAAAAAAGGCCAAAAAATCACATTGAGTTTTAGGGGTTTAATAGTAGCCTGACAATGATTTCTTTTAATATGTATTAATCATTTTTCCTATGGATATAGGTGACAAAAATTGAATCATGTTATATGTTGTGTTTTTTCTTTAATTTCTTTATTCTAATATGAATTTTATCAGGATGTGTTTCCGAATTTGGAGAATTTGAATCTGTTCTCAATCAACGTTGAAAAGATATGGTATCATCCTTTTCCAGCTAATTGTTCTACCATTCGAAATTTGACAACACTCATTGTGGCTGGCTGTGGCAATTTAAAATGTCTTTTGTCATCTTCGATGGTTCAAAGTTTCGTGCAGCTCAAAATGCTCCAGATTACTAATTGTGAGATGGTGGAAGAAGTAATAGTTGCAGAAGAAGAAAAAATAAGCAAGATGATATTCCCTAAACTAGAGTCACTGCAGCTCTATGACCTTCCCAAGCTTACAAGTTTCTGCTCTGAAACTTCAATTGAATTCTCTTCTCTAAGTGAGTTGTATATAAGAAACTGCCCTTGTTTGAAGATGTTTATCTCAGGCTTCATAAATGCTGGTATGACAGAAGGAAAAGAGGCAATGAAGAACAACTCAGAGGAGAACACCCATACTGAAATACCAGTTCTTTTCGATGAGAGGGTGATTCATTATTCCCTTCTTTATTCTTCTTTAAATGCCTTTTAGTAATTTGAAAGTTCCTATTTATAGGTTCCTACTTTCCTAGTATTCTAAATTTGGTATTTACTTAGCTGTTCCTTGTACTATATCTTGGAATATGCTCAATTATAATTGCAATCAACTTTCTGTAGGTGGCATTTCCTATGTTAAACCGATTGGATATTTATAAGATGGCTAGCTTGGAAAAGATATGGCATGAGCAACTTTCCGTGGATTCCTTTTGCAAATTAAATGATTTTTGGTTGGACTCCTGTGAGAAGTTAGTGAATGTTTTTCCATTTAGCATGCTGGAAAGACTTTGGAAACTGGAGATATTAGAGATAGCCAACTGTGATTCCCTGGAAGAAATTTTTGAATCTCAAAGATTCCATGCTCATGAATCATGTGCTGCAAAAGCCACTCAATCGACAGCAGTAGAACTAGTCACTAAGTTTGCATTTCCTCAAGTGAGGTTCTTACGATTGACAAAGCTACCAAAATTAAAGAGTTTCTACCCAAGAATGCATTCTACAGAATGGCCATCATTGAAAAGAATGCAGGTAACAGCATGTGACAAAGTGGAGATATTTGCTTCAGAATATCTCAGCTTGAAAGAAATCCATGGAAAGACCCCATTCGAAATTCCAATTCAACCCTTGTTTTGGGTGAACAAGGTATGACCCAATAAACTTCAATTTAAGGTGTGCTACTTTGGAAAATCTGGTTTATATGTTTATTTGATTTCCCTTCAATTATGATTTCATAATGTAAGGTTTTATTAGCAGCTTGCCAACACGATGGGTGTTAAATAATCATTTTCTCATTTAAGTGTTCTCACAAAGATATAGTCAATTGGTTTCTAGCATATTAGGAAAACTTGCATCTGCCTAACCGTCCTCAACTTCAAGTATATTCTAAAATGAAGGAAAGGAAACTGTCCTGAACTTTAGGTATATGCTAATGAAGAAAATATGTGTGTGTGAGTGAGAGAGATTATTAGTAGATATGTGAGAATATTAGATAGAAGAGAGTTACTCAATTCTGCTGCATGTACAAAATTAATTGATAATTTAGCCATGCAAGAAGACTTATCAGATATAAATCTGGCTGGATACATGATGGAGTTTGAACTATTTTTACATCCTTTAGATAGTTCATCCGTATCTTTTAATAAAACATGTTTTCAATTACGCAGGTTACATTCCCTAGCCTAGAAGAATTGGTATTAGTTAGCAATGAAATGATGAAGGGGATTTGGAATGGACAAGCTCAGGCAGAGTGTTTCCGCAAGCTAAAAGTTCTTGAGCTCAGAGGGTTTCCTAAGCAGTCAGCTTCCTTGGCATCTTGTTTCTTCAGTTCGTTAATGAGTCTTGAAAAACTTGTCATAGGTGATGCTTCTTTTGACAAGATATTCCAATGTGAAGGGCTTGCTGGTGAGGAAAAACATGCATGGACATTTCATTGTTTAGCTGAGTTAAAGCTGTTTAAACTTCCTGAGCTGATGCATCTTTGGAAGGAAGGATTCCATCCTGGACCAATGTTCCAAAACCTGAGAAATTTAGAAGTTCTGGAATGTGACAAATTGAAGAATTTAGCACCATCTTTAGCGTCTTTCCAAAACCTAAGGATATTGGAAGTATCGAAATGCCATGGGTTCATAAATTTGGTAACACACTCAACAGCCAAAAGCTTGATGCAGTTAACTAGAATGAGCATAACACATTGCAAAATAATAGAAAATATAGTTGCATGTGCGGATGATGGCATAAAGGATGGAATTGTTTTTTCTCAATTGAAATGTTTGAAACTTTTTTGTCTACCAAACATTGAATGCTTCTGCTTGGGAAGCTACCCCCTTGTATTCCCATCTTTAGAAGAACTAATTGTGACAGAGTGCCCAAAGATGAAGATTTTCTCAGAGGGAGAGTTAAGTGCACCAAAGTTGCAAAAAGTGCAAGTGACAGAAGGTGAAGCTGAAGGGCATAAGGAGGGAAGCCATAACACCACCATACAGGAGCTATTCAAAGAACAGGTAAGTTTTTCGAACGAGTTCCTTGCATTACCTAAAAATTTAAGTCCTATTTGCTTTTTTTTTTATTTTCACCCTGATTAAAGTGATGGTCTAATTAGAAAGCTTTTAACTGCAAAGTGGCTTTCTATAACCATTTTTGTGCATATGCCTCTGTGAGAAACCCTCAGAATGCTTGCTCTTGAACTTATTTAACCTCATTCAGAACTAATTTTGTTGTATAATTTTAATTTGCGGCAGAAGGAATTTTGAGATATAAGTTAAAGTTTCATTATATTTGGTTTTTTGTTCAATTTTATGTTAGATTTATCCTATATGCTGATCAGTTGGTTTACCGTTTGGTTTATTTCAACGATTTCTTTTATGTGAGATGTAATAGTAATTTTTACTTGTACATATAACTTCATAAAATAAGCTATTGGATTGGATAATAAAATAATTTCATCAAAACAACTATATGAATTTCAACCACATAATTTCATCAAAACAAACCAGACCGCCACCCACTTTAAATTGAAAGCCTTTAACTTTGCAAATAGCTCCAATAAAATTAGCTGCCGTAATGTTTTTGTTCTTCAGAATAGTGATCTTGAAATTATAGAGAAATTCGAAATAATGAAAAATGATCCTAATGTAACTTGGTAGCTTATCATTTTAAACTCTGCAAACCAAATTAACAGGCCACCCTATCTGCTCAATGATTTCAATCTTATCTGTTCAATGAATTCTAGCTTTTGACCTTTGTTGTTTCTGTTTTTTTTTTTTATTATTGCAGAAGGTCAAGACTTCTAAAGAAGTTTAAGATAACCATTCGTTGCCCACAATGGATTAAGGTAAAAGATGAGGTCAAGCTCATTTGAACTTATACATGAAACTCGTCTTTCTTTTTTTTTTTTGTTTTTTTTGTCATATTAGCATATTGAAATCGTGTTGAATCATGTAACATAAACACATTTTCATTGAAATAGTATTGTGGGAACATGCATGTTTTTCATTGACATAGTGGATTTTCTGTTCACCATTCAGTTTGCTGAGACACTCATTCTTTAAAGAGTTCTCATGACCATGTTTTTTGTATCCCAGGTTGAATCTGCGGAAGGGTCCCTTTTGTTCGTATGAATGACCAACCTTTAAAGCAATCTTTTGGATGGGTTCATTCAATGCTTGATATTTGGTATGTGGAATGGATGATGTTTTGCAGTGGAAAAACGAGTCTGGGCTGTTGGGTTTTTTTTTTTTTGGATTGTCAGTAATTTCATTGGGCTATTCTGTAGAAGAAAAGTTTTTAAGGTATTGAACTTTTATAGTCTTCAGGTGGTTTGAGTTTGAGTTGGGCTGTAATACTTTTATAATTTTAAGAATTATCAACTTGTATAAATTATTATTTATTTAGTCTTTATTACTTATTAATAATTACTCAATGGATTTGTGACTAAGCAAAAGTCCAAAAACTTTTTCTTCATTTTCTTTTCCTCTTTTATTTAAAGAAACAAGAAATAATCCTTAAAGAATAAATAAAAGGAATAAAGAAAATGAGGGATTAAGTTATCATAATTAAGGCTTTTGACAACTATAAAAAAAATAATAAAAAAAAGATTTAAGGCTTTGACAATGGCAACCGAGTTTTAGCGTCAAAGCGATAGTTTTGGTGCGATGGAAGTCCCATTCTCCGGTTCAACTAAGTGAAATATTGATCGTCAAATAAGCACCTCTCCCTTTTCCTTTTTTGTTTCATTTTGCAGGTAAGCCATAAATTTTGTACAAAAAAATGTAAGCCCCTTCTTAAAATGCAAGCCCCTGCAGGCGGCTGCAAGCTCTCACCGACCGATAATCCTGATGTTCCATAAATAATTGACCGCATTAGAGTGACTTGCCAGAACACGAAAAATGTTAGAAATATTTTGAAAATATAAAAAATAATTTAATTAAATAAAAATTTAATTGTAAGAGAAATCATATTAAGATTTGTAATAGTTTAAGGTAAAATTTTTATGGTCTAAAAAACATAAAGGAATTTAAAAGAGAGGACTGTCTAAGAAAGCAATTGACTACCGTATCATAAACAGTCGATTGCCTTTGGTTGTCAAGGAGGGTAATCGATTGCTATACTTATACAGAAACTAAGCAAAATCTGACACTCAAACGTACAAAGGCAATTGTCTAGCTTAGGCAATTGATTGCCACAACCAAAAATCAATACCAGTCGATTCTTTTGCCAAGGAAGTCGACTGCTATTGCATAGACAGTCTTCTGAATGAATTAAAGGTTCAAGGTAGTTGATTGTTATAGAGGGAAATCGATTGCCCTGATGATGAACACTTTCCAAAAAGAGTAAGAAGTCAATTATCTATTGTTACAAATCTATTAGATCAGTAGTGGAATCGATTGCTTTAGTAAAGGAGTCGATTGTCTTTTTTCTTGTATTTTTGGGACATAGAAAATACAAAAAAGCAGTTGATTACATTATTGAAGCAGTCGATTCTCTTACGTGAAAAGTTACAAATTAAAAAAAAAAAAAACATGAAAAGTAATTTTTTTTTAAGAATAAAAAGATTAACTATTCAAATGACTCTTAATGATTAAACAAAGTATTTTTCTTGTTAAAGGGAGTGATTTTTTTATTGAAATAATATAATTAAAAACTCACAATCTTAGTATATAATCTTTATAAATAGAGATTGTAAGTGGTCATTTGAGATAGTTTAAGAAATTAAATAATTTCATAAATTCTTTCTTTCTCCAATTCTGATCAGAAAGTAGCTAGTTACTTTAACATAACTTTTGTAAAATTAATGTTCAAAATATGATGTTTTCATTAAGAGATATTTAGTGATTTAATATCGTAAGTGTAAAGTGAAATCAAATAAAATTTCATTGTATTTTGGAGGTATTTCGATTATATCTTTTTTGTATACTATAATTAATAGGACAAAATAAACCTTAAAAAAATGACATTTGCAGTACATCTTGAAATTATTTTTTCTATTCTTTGAATACTTCATTTTAAATTCGATAAAACTTAAAAGGAAAGACTACAACCAAAAATACAAATAAAAAATCATCATCAACAAATTATTGATAAAGCAAGTCTCGGAACTAACAAAGAATGTGGTCAATTATGGATGGAGCATCAAGGTTCTTTGTTTGAAGGTGATCAGGCAATCTAAATGAGAGCTTACAGCTAGCTTTTGCAAGACTAGGATTCGTAATCGTTGGAGTATCACTTAAATGGATTGGAGACTTAAGTGCATCAATCCTTCTAATATTCCTAGTTAAGGGTCATGAAAAAAAATTAATTCCGGGGACATTTAAGGGTTTGGAAGGCATAAACAATCTTGTAGATGTGGGATCACAAGAAAGGATTGAACAAGAATCGAATTATCCATTCAAACCCATAATTTTATCTAATAATTATATGGGTTTGGATTAATATAAGCTCATAAGGCTGGTTTGGACACAAAAGTAATCGTCATAATTTCATCTTAGGCTTGAACAAATATTTTCAAGTTCAGAATTTGAATCGAATTCGATAATTAGTGCATTGATAAAGCAACTGGGATTGTTTGACTCCTTTTTAAATTTTAATCATATGTATCAACCGATTCTCTACAGCTACCATCTCTCAATTTCAAATGTTTTTGTTAAACTTTATCTCTCAAGTTTTTTTTTTTTGTCTCTATCTCGAGTCAAAAGTTCATCTTCAATCTCACCTGATTTCATTACTTTCTCTCAATCAAAGCCTAATCTTCTAAATTAAGTTTAGAAACTTCGGCAAAAGTCAACAATCACCGCAACAATTCAAGTCTTCAACCCACGTGGGATCTACGTAATTATCGTTACTCTTTATTTTTATTTTTTATTCTTAAATCTGTATTTTGATAACATTGTGTTCACCGTGAGAATATTTAATGTATATTTTCGTATCTAATCTTTTAATAAAGATGATAATATGATAGCGAATCAAGGATAAATAGAAGAGTTTCATTTTGACAAACATTAAAAAAAAATGTTAAAAGTGCTGTACGGCCTTGACAATTTAATTATCCAATTTACTCAAGGAAAAAAACTTATAAAAAAGATAACAAAACTACGTATGTAATGATCTCATGCCCTTCTAATTTATTGACTGATATTAACGAAACCCCTTATCTTTTCAAGACTTTTCATGTATGTGTAGTCATCTCTTCTAGAACTATTGCTGTTGACCTAGAATATTTGAATAAAGAATGAAAAAGAATGAATGTTCTGTCACTTCTTCTGTCCTTTTCGTGGCCATATTCAACAAATATATATGTATAGTAAAAAATAGTAAGTAAACACTACTATTCAAATTAAGTAAACACTACTTGTCTCGATAGATGACAGCCCACTTAGCCTCCATTTTGGAAATCAACTAATTTAACTTTGTTCTTTTCCCTCCACTGTCGAAAATTCAGCTGGTTTACAGGTCCTTAGTTGGTAAGAGAAGATAAAGAATATTATTTATATTTTAAATTTATTAATTATTATCTTGCATGAATCAATTGAATTTCGGTTTACTAAGTTTCTTTCCCACCAAACATTGGATGCTATAGCTATAAAGGGGGATCGGTGTTGCAGCTAGGATGAGTGTCATAGTTTTGGGTTATTTTTGAGAGCAATATACAATAGCTCTCGGGTTGGTTTTGGGGTTTCTAACTTTTGAGTATCAAAATACTTTGTAACTTCATCTTGTTTTTCCACAGCTAGAATCAAGCACCATGGGTTCACTTCCAGACCAGCAAAACATTTCATCAAATCAAGAAGAAGAGAACATCTTGCAAGCCATGCACTTTGCTTCAGTTTCGTCACTTCCATTTGCTTTGAAAGTTGCCATTGATCTTGATTTGTTAGAGATCGTAGCGAAAGCCACTACTCCTAGTGGTATGCTCTCGCCTGCTGAGATCGCCTCTCACCTTTCTACCAATAACCCAGATGCCCCATCCATAATTGACCGAATTTTGAGACTTCTTGCTACTCACTCTATTTTAACATGCGACCTTGTCACCGGTGAAGATGGACACACCCAAAGATTATATGGCCTTGCACCCGTAGGAAAATATTTTCTTCAAAATGAGGATGGAGTTTCCTTTGCTCCATTGCTACATGTCTATCTTGAAAAATACATCATCGAATGTTGGTTAGTCCTCTGCATCCCTAATATTCCTTTATCTATATATCATATCAAAATTCACGCACATGCATGCTCACATACGCATATATATTATATTCAATAATTATGATTTTTAATCTAACATTTTCTTGATGATATTCTCTCATATAATAGTGAAAATTAATGTGATTTGTCAAAATTGTCACTGACAGGAAATACTTGAAACCAGTAACATTAGAGGGTGGCTTCTCATGCGTCAAAGCATTTGGGGTGCACTGGTTTGAGTTGCTGGGAAATGATAGTGAAATGTCAAGCACGTTCAATAGAGCAATGTCCGTTTACACCATTCTTGTGATGAACCAAATTCTAGAAACTTACAAGGGATTTGAGGGTGTAAGCCAAGTGGTAGATGTGGGAGGTGGAGTTGGTACAAATCTTAAGCTCATAGTTTCCAAGTATCCACAAATTAAGGGTATTAATTTTGACCTCCCTCAAGTCATTAAAGATGCACCCGATTGCCCAGGTAATTCTCAATCTATTTTTCTCTTTTAGTGCCTATGATTTTTTTGTACTTCAAATTATCAAAATTATAATTTTAATAATTGAAATTAAGAGTTCACTACTTATTAACAGACCATATGATTGTTGACGATTTCTTTGTCTTGCTAATCTAGAGTTTAATAACTTTTTTTTTTTTAATTTTCTTTTCCACATATTAGGGGTGGAGCATGTAGCAGGAGATATGTTTACAGAAATTCCTCGAGGAGAAGTCATTTTCATGAAGGTTAGTGCGTAGAAATATTTTGATTTGCTTTAAATTTTTTTTCAAAACTAAAATTAATAGTATATATTACTTCATTGGTGTCTTAAATATTAGAATTTTGACTATGACACCTATCATGTGGGTTGTAATTATTAATTAGGTTAATTAGAATTCACCACCTAGTCAAAGAAAAGAAGAGGAATGTTTTGAATGGATATTTCTTTAAGCAAATGACCATTCACGAACAAAGTACAAGTATGGGCCTCACCAAACTTAATAAATACCGTTTAACTTATAAATAGTCCTTTGTTCTTAATTTATTGATCAAAATTTAATTTTTAACTGTCTTAAATATTAAAAAAAAAGTCGACTACATAACATAAAAGAGCTAAACAAAGATTATAGAATTTGGGGATTTGAACACTGGTTTGAATTAAAAAATACATGTTTTTTGAACTTACAGCCCACCCAAACATAATTAATTAAGGGACCCAGTTCTAAGTACAAAAATACTTCAAATAATTTGTTGTTTATATGTGAAATCACAATCATATATATAAATATTTTGATAATTAATGAACGTTAATTGTCATTGTTTACATCTTTTTTAGTCAATGCTTCACGATTGGGGAGATGATCTATGCTTGAAGTTATTGAAAGTATGCTATAATGCACTACCTCAGTCTGGTAAAATTGTACTCGTGGAAGCCCTAATACCAGAAGTACCCAAGACTGACATTGTGACAAAGACAATCCTTCAACGTGACCTTGGCTTGCTTCACATTCTTCCTGGGGCAAAGGAGAGGACCAAGCAAGAGTTTGAGGCATTGGCAAAACAAGCTGGATTCGCTTCTTTCAAACTTGTTTGTCGTGCTTATAACCATTGGGTGATGGAATTGCACAAAAGTGCGATCAACGACTCAGCTTAGTCTATCATCGTCAACCTTGCTAGTTTCATCAATAATCATCAGCTCCATGATCCACGATGATCAGCTGGTCACCCTTTTTTTCTTATAATAAAATGTTTATCGATAATATTGCATGTGTCTTATTAGCTAGCTAGGCTCTAAAGTTTAAATTTGGTACTCTTTATCTTTGTATTTCCTAAATTTAGTGAGAATGGAATGAACTTATATAAATTTTCCTTTAATTTGTCCTAAATTCAAGAAAATATTTCTTTTCCAAGCCCCAACACCTAAATTAAGTTAAGGTGATCAGTGATGAATCTAAAATTTTTCTTGAAGATGTCTACATATATATTATATATATATATATATAGATAAATATATAGACAAAAAAAGTATTCAAATTTTTTTTTGAAAGTATTTAAAATGAAATTTTCTTTAAAATTTTTTTGTTTTTCAATATTTGAGAGGGTCATCTTACATTTC
Organism: Durio zibethinus; assembly: GCF_002303985.1. The sequence continues at coordinate 9,785,919 of NW_019168004.1, forward strand.
AACGTGGATTTAGGGAAAGCAATAATCGGTTTTAATAATAAAAAAAAACTAAAAATTGGCCTCAAAGGTAAATCAATTTCGATTTTTTTTTTCGGTTTAATAGATTAAATTGATTTGAGGTTTGATCTATGCAATGTAATTGGTTGGTTTTTGATTCAACAAATTAATTAAGAATTGAACCGATCGAAAAGATTGACATTTAATATTTTATGTTAAAAGTAATAAAAATATTATTAATAATTTATATTTTAATTTTTTCAATTACCATTTATCCTTAGATTTTTCTAGATCAATATTTACCAAATCCTAAAATTTTAATCTTGTTAGAAATAGTTATTCAAATCTTATAAGAAATTTATTTGAGATTAGCTAGATATTACTTGATAGACAAAAAGACTTACTGTCATAACATATAGATCATAAATCTATAGCTAAACTTAAAAAGATGAGTTAACACCAATCTTTTTTAGTTAGATGTGATTGGTCATTTAAGAAATATATTCTTTTAAGAAACTCTTAAGCTTGACTTAGGGTTTCTAAAAGAATATGTTCTATTCCACTAACCAGAACATGATTTGAGAGTTCGATTATATATAAGAAATGTTATAGCATCCTAACATGCCCATCCAAAAGATAGTATCATTTTATTTTAAATTATTCTAAGGTTTTGATTCTTATGCCATTAAATTTTAATGTTTAAATATTAAAAATAATTTTTAATATTTCTCTATTAATTTGGTAGAATTCTTAAAAATATGTCATTACCTCAGGAGTATTTAAGAATCTCATTTGTTTTCTTGAAAAGGCTCCATCTTTAGAAAAAGTTTAATCATTTTTTTATTTTAGTGTTTTTATTGAAAATATATCTAATTATTTCACAATTTAGGTCAAATTAGAAATATATTTTCACTTTGAGATTTCTTAGATAATTAGATGTCTACGATTACTAAGAATCTCATCCTCGAAATTTATTTTTTATTTTTTATTTTTATTTCTAAATTTTTCACAATTTGGGTCAATTTAGAATTTTTTTATTTCTAAATTTTTCACATTTAGATTTATTTATAAATTTATTTATTGTTTTTATATTTATCTTTGAAAAGAAAATAATATGACAATCATTTTTTTGAAATTTCATTTAAATTATTTTACCATTTGGAGCAAATTTAAATAAATTTCTCATCTAGAGATTTTTTAAGAAATTTACTATTAGAAATTTATAAGATTCTTATCTTTAGATAATTACCAAATATTTTCAAATAAAATTTTTTTATTTAGAAAAGAATACAGTTACTTTTATTGAAATTTCATTTAAATTATTCTATCATTTGGGACAAATTTAAATAAATTTCTCATTTAGAGATTTTATAAGAAATTTATCATTTAAAATTTCTAATAATCTTATCATTGGATGATTAGTATTTAAATTTCAATAATTTTTATTAATTTTTATATCTTTTTTTATTGAAAATAAATATTAATTATTATTATTGAAACTTTATCTAAATTATTTCACTATTTGGGATAAATTTAGAAAAAATTTCTTACCTAAGAATTTCTTAAAAATTTACCATTTGAAAATTTTGAAAATTTTATTATTGGATAATTATTATTTATTCTAAAAAAATACTTTATTTTATTTTATATTTTTTAATTTTTCTAATTTTTAAAATTTAATCATTTAAAAATACTTTAAAATAAATAAATAAATAAATAATAAATAAAAATATCAAAAAATAGAAATGACTTGGCTTGATGGCTTAGAAGATGTGGCTTGGTTGTAGGCAAGGGAACTGGCTAGAATGCATAACTTATGGCTCGATTGGGCTCGACTGGAGCTAAGGATGGGGATGCGAGTTGAAAGCAGGTCAAGTGCTCGGGTCGGGTCGGCTTGAATAGAAACATGTGGATCTTGAAGTCGTTTAACCTCCAAAATGACATCGTTTCTGGGCAGTATAAAAGGCAATAATCCTCTTTTTTTTTTTCTCAAATCTTCTCTTCTCTATTTTCTCTTATTTTCTTTTCCTTTCTCTTTCTCTTTAGAAAACAATAAACATTAGTTGAATCTTCATTGGATTTTGAAAATTTATGTTGGAATCTAGATTGGTTTGCCAGACATTTGTTGAAAATTCACTAGTTTTTGAAAAACTGACGTCGAAAATTAAGAAGTTTATTGAAATCTAGAAATCTCATTGGAATCTTCAAATATCATAAGAAAATTCAACCAAAAATTTGAAATTTTTCAAAAAAATTTTCAAAAAAAAATTTTTCTTTTTAACCCAAAAAATCTTAAAAATTTTTGTATTCTCTAGTTTCTTTTGCATGCTTTTTTCTTTGATCTCTATGTGTATTTTTTCTCTGTCTTTCTGTGTCTCTTTGCTACTTGTTGTGGGTGTGTATTTATAGGGTTTAAATTAAAAAAACCCTAAACCAAAAAAGGGTTTTAATCCCTTTTAAGTTTTAACTCCAAATTTTAAGCCTAACTTAAACTTTTCAGTCCATACACAGTTTTCACACAAATACAACCTGCTAGATTTTTATTTTTTTATTTTTTTATTTTTTTGTTTTTTCATTTTATTATTATTATTTTATTAACAAAATCAAAATTAAGTAGAACCTCAGACAGATTTAGGTGTTTATAGCTGCCTTCTTTGTACTTTTTTATGAAACAAGAATTGTGCAGAAACATAGATAGCCCAATCAAGAATCAACTTGACATATATATATATTTTAAAGCATACTCAAACTTCTTGAACAACATACAAACTCCTATAAATAGAGATTTCACAACTTTTGAGAAATAAATAAAGCTCTTCTAAGTAGAGGCTCAATGACTTTTGAAAATAAACTAAGGCTCTTTTAAACAAAGGCTGAAAGACTTTTGAAAAATAAACAAAGCTCCTTTAAGCAGAGGCTCAACAGCTTTAAAAAATAAATAAGGCTCATCTAAATAGAGGTTTCATGAATTTTGAAAAATAGATAAAGCTTATCTAAATAAAGGCTCATAACTTTGGAAAATAAATAAGGCTTCTCTAAACAGAGACTTAACTACTTTTGAAAAATAAATAAGACTCCTTTAAATAAAAGCTCATGAGTTTGGAAAATAAATAAGGCTTCTTTAAGCAGAGGCCAACAATTTTTGAAAAGTAGATAAGGCTCTTCTAAAAATAGGCTTAACAACTTTTGAAAAATAAATAACGCTTCTCTAAAGAGAGGCTCAACTATTTTTGATAATTGAATAAAGCTTTTCTAAATAGAGATTAAACAACTTTTGAAAAATAAATAAGGCTCTTGTAAATAAAGGCTTAACGACTTCAAAAAATAAATAAAGCTCCATGATAATCATGTCCAAAGGTCTTATAGATCATCAGAAGAAATAATAGGAGATTATGCCCAGAGGTCTTACAATTGTTCCTAATTTTGAGAAATATCCTTTTTCAAAGATCAAAACCTTACCTTAGAGGTCTTTTTTTTTCAAATAAGAATTTGAAATTCTTTCATTAGAAAGTTTCATATCTATCTTCTCCATGTGTTATTTTGAAATATCTCTGCTTCATGTACTAGATATTCTCAAATGCAATGCATGGTATGCACTAAATATTCAAAAATGCAATGCATGCTATGCAAATATAAATTAATTAATTTCTTTTCAATTGTGGTACTCAAGTTTCTCAAGCTCTTTCTTGAATCCCAAACTATCTTTAGGTACTAAGACCAAATCAATATAATTCTCAATCATCCATCTCATTTAACTCCCATATTCTCTTCTTAAAGAAATCTTTTTCTAAATTCAATGTCATTATCAGGAGCTGAACATTTCATATTTGTCTTTATCACTCTCAACCTTTTCCAAGTAAAAAAAAACTTTCATGCTACTATTCATTTATCAATTATTATTTCAATTTCAAAAAATAAAAATGCAATCATATATTTCTTCTATTGCAAGGTATTAAGGGAAAAGAGCAGGAATAGCTTGAGAACTAATCAACAAAAAAGAGGCACAAGAAATGAAATGAAATATCTCTTATTAAACAATGGTAGTACAACTTCCTGGTGTAAAGGAAAGGACCAAGCTAGAGTTTGAGGCATTGGCAAAACAAGTTGGATTCGCTTCTTTCAAACTTGTTTGTTGTGCTTATAACCATTGGGTGATGGAATTGCACAAAAGTGTGATCAACGACTCAACTTAATCTATCATCTCCAACCTTGCTAGTTTCATCAATAATCATTAGCTCCATGAGCCACGATGATCAGCTGGTCAACCTTTTTTTCCTCATTATAAAATGTTTGTCGATAATATCACATGGCTTATTAGCTAGCTAGGCTCTAAAGTTTAAATGTGGTACTCTTTATCTTTGTATTTCCTAAATTGAATGAGAATGAAATGAACTTATATAAATTTTCCTTTAATTTGTCCTAAATTCAAGAAAATATTTCTTTTCTAAGCCCCAACACCTAAATTAAATTAAGGTGATTAATGACGAATTTAAAATTTTTCTTGGAGATATCCACATATATTATACATATATATAATTATCAATAAATTTATCGATAAAAAAAGTATTCAAAAATTTTTTTGAAAGTGTTTAAAAGAAATTTAATTTTTTTTTTGTTTTTCAATATTTGAAAGGGTCATCTTACATTTGAACATGGATTTAGGGGAAAGCAATAATTGGTTTTAATCAAAAAAGTTTATTACAAATTGGCTTCTAAGGTGTAAATCGATTTTGTTTTTTTTTTTTTTTTTCTGTTTAATAGATTAAATTGATTTGAGGTTTGATTTATGCAATGTGATCGATCGATTTTTGGTTCAACAAATTAATTAAGAATTGAACCGATCGAAAAGATTGATATTTAATATTTTATATTAAAAATAATAAAAATATTATTAACAATTTATATTTTAATTATTTCAATTACCATTTATCCTTAGATTTTTCTAGATCAATTTTCACCAAATCCTAAAATCTTAATCCCTCATTTTCTCTCTGTCTCCCTCACAATCTATGTCTCTCACTGTTGCCACTACTCGAGCTCGACCTCTATTTCTCTTCTCATCTTCCACAGCCCTACCAAAAAGTCAAACGCTTGGATATCTTCTTTTATTCATGCGAATGACGAAAGCATCTTTCCCAAACACCAAAAACCCGGATGCCTTACTAGACCTCACAGTCACCTCCTTTCTTCCTTTTATAGGTAAGATTTTGCTTCTTCTTTTTTTTTTTCTTTGTTTTTTTAAAGGGGTCGTCACTATCCTCATTTCCTATATGCAATCTCTGTGGTTTTGATTTGAATGGTTTTCTTTATTCGTCTAAATAACAGCGAACTGCCTATATGCCAACTCAACGAAAATAATACATGTTTTTGCAACGTTATAGGATGAATAATATGGGTTAGATTAAAATTTCTAACTTTGCCTAAGAAAAAAAAACTCTCACTTTGCCTAAAACCAATCGAGTATGATCTTTGAGTAATATATAACTAGATGTGTAATTAGGAAGGGTTATATCAATTTCAAATTTTTAATTACAAATGTGTTATTCTCTTTAAAAAATTCAAATGTGTAATTATTCAACCCCATTTATACCTTGTTTAGAGAATCAGCTGATAATTAAATTATATATTGGAGTCCACATAAATCGTACGCCACAACTAATTATTGGGGATGATTTTTCAAAAAAAAAAAGGAGTAAATTGAGATGAGTTGATTTTTTTTTTTGTTATAGAATATGAAATTGGACAAAAGTTTATTTACAATGTTTTATCTCAACTTATTTCAGTGTATATATAGAAGTATATATTTTATTATTAATTTAATTTTATAGTTACATAATTTATATTAATAAAGTTATTATTTGATACTTTGAATTAAAAATTAATATTTTAAACTCAATTAGAGTATCCATGTGGCACCTCTACAAGCTTTTTTTATTTTTTATTTTTATTTTGTTTTTTTTTTTTACTTTTAACTTTTTTTTAGATTTTTATTTTTTATTAAATATATTTTATGAGAATAATAAGTTTTAAAATTTATATCAAAATAATAAAATATAAAATAAAATATAAATTATTTTAAATAAATTTAAACTATTTATTTTAATTAACAAAAAATTAATCACCACATTGCATGTAAAGGTGTTCATGTGCCGAGCTGAGCCCATGTTTAATATCAATAATTTATATGTTTATCCAAGCTTAACCTAGCTTGATATTTTAGGTCTCAAAATTTTTCTAGACTTGATTCAAATTGAAAAAATAAATTTCAAACACATCCATTAAACCTAAATTATATAATAAAAAATTAATTTTTTAAAAAATAAAATATAAAAATAAAAATTTACATATGTATAATTATATAATTATAATATTTTAATTATATATATTTTTTCGAGATGAGCTCATGCTTTAATTTTTTTTTATCTAAAACTTAAATGAATCTAAAAATTGTGACCAAACCAATTTAACAGTTTCGTTTTTTATACAAACCATCTCAAAATTTGGATGGACATGTCTAATCGCATGAGCCCATTTTTAATAATAATACATTTTTAAAAAGATGATATTTATATGAAAACTAGACTGTTACTTCTTTTTTGCACGAGAATTTTTTAATTTTTATAGAAAATAATTTAAAACATTTTATCTTTTTTAGTTTTTAAATTTTCTAGATTAAAAGAAAAAGAGTTTGAAAATTTTATATCTAGAGTTTTTATATAGTTGTTCGTATTGATTGATTGTTGTTAATTTTTTTGTAATTTACTAATATTTTTAGTTTTTTAATTATATGTATTTTAAAAGATATTTTAAAAAAGATTTAAATTTTAGATTTGATAATTTTTAAAGAATTTTTATTTTTTTTTTTGAGATCTTTTAGTTGATTTTCATGTAGGTTATTTTTTCAATTGATTATTTTTTGTTGCAATTTTTTTTTTTAATAAGTGATCGAAATTTAATATGTTTGTTAGTTTTAAAATTTTGAAGGGTGATTTTTTTCTTTAATAAGTTAGATATATTTTTATGGATTTTTTTATTATCTAAATGCTTATTTTTTTTCTTTATAAAATGTTTTAGGGTATTATAATTGTCAATAACACATCATCATCCCTATACTCAACTCTTATTTTTTTTATAATTAAAATTAAGTAAATAATTTTTTTGAAAAATTTTTTTATTTTAAAAGTTTTCATATGATAAGTGTCGTAACGGTTTTGTGTTCGTCCGACAAATTTGAAAATGAAAATAAAAGTATGACAGCTTAGCGACTCCGCTAGAGATGCCTTTTGTTTTCGAGAGTCAAATCAAAATTAACTACTTGTTATCCTCAAATTTTGATTTAAACAGTCTTAATCAATTTCTTCGATTTTTATTTTTCATTTTCAGTAAAAAAGGTCAAAACAAAACAAATCGAAAATAAAAAGTAAAAAAATTTACACACATTTATTTTATTATGCCTCTTATGTTTTATTTTTCTATATATATTACTCTCAATAAATTAAGATATATTTGCACACAATGGTACGATGCATCTAATGCATTAGCTTTATACCCGGGTTCCGTCATTTATAAGAGGAAGTAAAGTACCAATGCCCTCGTGAGGTGATAACCTCCGCAATGGCAAGCGAAATACTTTCACTCGAATTGAACCTTTTCGTTTGTAGCCTGTAATGGGTGAGGATCGAAGTGCCTTACTAGTCCAACATGAACGATAATGAGGAAAAATTTGAGAACCTTTAGACACTGTCAATCCAAACCTAGCATATAATAAGCCTAGGAAAACCAGCCTTATGTTTCGACTAAACATGTACTTCATTATACAGCTCATATGACACACTGACTGAAGATGAGTAAATTTGTAGTTCTACTGGATCAATGAAAATTTCTTGAAAAAAATGTGTCTTAGAATAAATATTTCGATGCAGAACTGTATGATATGATTAATGCAAAAAAAAAAAAAGAAACAAAATTGAGTTAGTGTGAGGATGTGGTTTAAGAAAAAATATTTTTTGTTTTTTAGTTTTGAGATTTTTTGTTTTATTTTGTTTTGTATTATACACAACTTTTATTCTTAAGTATTTCTTACAAAAAGGTGGACGAGGCTCTACCTAAGGTTAGTTTCCTAGGCTTATTACATGTTGGGTTTGGATTGACACGTGTCTAAGGGTTCTTAAATTGTTTTTCACTGTCGTCCACGCTGGACTAGTGAGGCACCCCGATCCTCACCCATTACAGGCTACGAACGAAAAAGGTTCAATTCGACTGGAAGTATTTCGCTTGTCATTACGGAGGTTATCACCTCACGAAGGCATATGTACTTTACTTCCTCTTATAAAGGACGGAGCTCGGGTATAGAGCTCATGTATGAGATGCATCGTGCCATTGTGTGCAAATATTACCTAATTTATTGAGAGTAATATATACAGAAAAATAAAACATAAGAGGCATAGTAAAAAAAATGTGTGAGAATTTTTTTACTTTATATTTTCGATTTTTTTTGTTTTTTTTATCTTTTTTTATTGAGAATGAAAAATAAAAATCTAAGAAATTGATTAATACTGTTTAAATCAAAATTTAAGGAAAACAAGTAGTTAATGTTGGCCTGACTCTCGAAAATAAAAGGTAATCCCTAGCGGAGTCGCCAAGCTGTCGTAATGGTTTTGTGTCCGTCCGACGAATTTAGAAATGAAAATAAAAGAACGAAAAATGGAGTCACCACCGATCTTTTTTGGCTAAGTGCGATTAGCCTAGGTGCGATTGGCCACCTATTAAAATTTATCCTTCTAATAAGATTTTAAAATTAATTAAAATTTATTAAAAAGATAATTTCACAGTCTGCGAAATAGTTTGGGTTCGGAAGTCGGTTACGCGTGGGGAAGGATTAGCACCCCTATGATTCCCGTTTAAAAACAGTACCACTTAACTATGTGTGATAATTTTTTTACTTTTTATTTTCGATTTGTTTTTTTTTTTTTTGACCTTTTTTTATTGAGAATGAAAAATAAAAATCTATGAAATTGATTAAGACTGTTTAAATCAAAATTTGAGGATAACAAGTAGTTAATTTTGATCTGACTCTCGAAAATAAAAGGCAATCTCCAGTAGAGTCGCCAAGCTGTCGTAATGGTTTTGTGTCCGTCCAACGAATTTGGAAATGAAAATAAAAGAACGAAAAATGGAGTCACCACGATCTTTTTTGGCTAAGTGCAATTGGCCACCTATTAAAATTTATCATTCTAATAAGATTTTAAAATTAATTAAAATTTATTGAAAAGATAATTTCACGGTTTGGAAACAGTTTGGGTTCAGGAGTCGATTACGCGTGGAAAAAGATTAGCACCCCTATGATGCCCATTTAAAAATAGTACCACTTAACTACGTGTTATCCTTTGATTTTGATTAAAAATAGTCTCATTCTCAGTGTTTTAAAAAATAATTTTTTTTGATTTTTTTGAAATGGTTTGTTTTGTTTATTTTAAAAACAATTATTATTCAAATTTTTATTCGAGGAAAAATAAATTAAAACTTTTTTATTTGAAATAATTCTCAAACATACTCCATACGTTAGTAATATTTAAAAGAACTCTTTCTCACCTAAAAGCATTTCTTAGGCATCGTTTCTCGGAATACCTAAGAATCTCATCATTAGAGGTCCGAATTTACTTTTCGTAAAAATTATTCATGCATGCAATGCAAATAATCATATGATGCACACATTTTATTTTTTATTTAAGAAATTTTATTAATTTTTATTATTATTCTTATTTAAAAGAAATGAAGAATAGAGGAATTTTTATTGTATTGAAAATTTTTTATAAATATTCCAATACATTGGTAATATTAAGAAAAAATCTTCTCACCTAGGAATTTCTTAAAGCATCTCTACTCAGAATACTTTTGGAATTTCATCATCGAACAAAATTTCTTTTTTTCTCATTTTTATTACGTAATTTTAATTTATTAATTAGTTCTTATTTATTATTTTATAAAATTTTTTTATTATATTAAATTTTTTTTATAAATACTCCAATACGTTGGTAGTATTTTAAAAAAATTTTCTCACATAGAGATTTCGTAGGCATCACTATTCAGAATACCTTTGAATCTCATCGTCGGATAAAAATTTTTTTTCTTATTTTTATCTTATTCTTTGTTATTTTAAAAGATTTATTTTAAAGTTAATAAAATTATAAAAAATTTTATCATATATTTTTCTATTTATTTTTTTATTAATTAATATTATAAAACAATAAAAATTTATTTTGGTAAATTTAAACATTTTTTTCATGCATAAATATTATGAATAATAATTAAAATAACAAAAATAATATATAAAAAATATTTTAAAAAAATTTAAAAAAACTTTTTTTTCCCTGAGTTGGATCGGTCAACTTGCGGTTTTGTTCGACGATTTGGTTTGGCAGTTCGGTCGCGTTCAACGATTCGATGGCATTCAGCGGTTCAATTTCGGTTCAAATTGGGTTCAGTGGATTGATTTCGGCTCAGTCAGACCGATCAGAGGTTGATGGAGAAGTGGGTCGCGGGTCGGATGCGCGGACCTTAGGTCGGGTTACGGGTTGACGCGCGATCCTGGGTGCTTAAAACGATGTTGTTTTGGACGTTTATTGAAACGACATTGTTTTGGCTATTGACAGCTTATATAAAAGCTCAAAATTTTTTTTTTGATCATTTTTTCCTCCTATCCCAAAAAAAAGCCCTCTCTCTCTTTTCTTTTTTTTCAGGCCAACCTGGGGCCGGTGGCTGTCCGTCATGACGATCGCCGTAGTCCTCGTCGATGGCGAGCTCCAATCGCCGTCGCAGGTGTTGAAAGATTCTAAAATTTTTTAAAATGTTCCCATCAACATCCTAAACACATATCCAACCTCCTTTTCACAAAAAAATAGTCCCAAAATCTCCAGATTTGCTCTTGAAGTTTCGACAACCTCTTTTTTATTCTCCTCTTTTTTTATTTTTTTTGAAACTGACTTTGTTTTTTTTTTTTTTGTGCAAGAACTCTCGACGCTAGGTTCCCCGATCCAGAGGACTGAGTTTTTTTTGAGTTTTTTTTTTACAGAAAACTCCCTTTTTTTTATTTCTCATTTTTCATTCGATCAAGAGCTTTATTTATAAAACTCCGCCTGTCCTGAAGTGGCACAAGACTAATTGGGTTAAGCAGAGCCCTATGCCTTTTTATATTTTTTGGCAACATGACAGTGGGTTAGCAGAAAGTTATCAGATAAGTTTGATGGGTAAAGATGGTAGTAGGTATGGTGCAGTGTACCAGGAAGGCACCATGCCATCCTTCATTTTTTTTTTTCTATATTTTTTTTTGGTATCTTGTATTTTGATTTTTTTGTATTTTGTATTTAATAATATATTATTAATATTTTTTTTGTCGAACAAATTTGATGTCCACAGTATTTATAAATAAATTTTCAATACCATAAAAAATTTTTTTTCACTAATAAATTAAAAATAAAGTGATAAAAATAAGGAAAAGAAAATTTTATCTGAGTATGAAATTCTAAAAGTATTTCAAGTAGTGATATTTTAATGAAATCTCTAGGTAAATTTTTTTTAAAAAATATTACTAATGCATTAGAATATTTATAAAAAATCTTTAATATGATAAATTTTTTTTAAATAATAAAAAATAATAATTCAATAAAGATATCAATAAATTTTTTTTAAAAATAATAAAATATGTGCATCAATGTATTATCATTTGCATTATATACACAACATAGTTTTTTATGAAAAGTAAATTTGAGTATTTGAAGATGAGATTATAAAGTATTTTGAGAAGTGATGCCTAAAAAATTTTTAAGTGAAAAAGAGTTCTTCTAATATTATCAATGTATTAAAACATTTTAAGAATTATTTCAATAAAAGAATTTTAATTTATTTTTCTGAAATAAAATTTAAACAATAAATACGGAATAAAAAAAAAACTAAAGCTGCAATAAACAAAAAAAATCAAAGAAATTACTTTTTAAACATCGAAATTAAGATTATTTTTGTCAGAATTAATGAATAATACATAATTAATTTGTATCGTTTTAAACGAACACTATGAAGATGTTAATTTTTTTATATAATTAACTTTCGAATCCAAACTATATTACTTACTTTAAAATTATTTTTTAATAAATTTTAATCAATTTTAAAAATTTATTAAAAAATAATTTTTAATAAATAATCAATTATATCTAATAAAAAAATTAATAATAATTTCATTTTATTTTTTTTATTTTCAAATTTATCGAACGATCCAAGACCGTTACTATAGTTGCCTCGGCAAAATAAATGAACATAGTATGATCACAGACTTGGCAATGCTTTTAGGTCTGTCCAACTCCATTTTCTAACTGAGGTAGTCTCATCACAACTTGTACAGATAACAAGGAGGGCAATCTAGCTAGTCTAACATTTTTTGTCTGCCGATCATTTCCTTGCGCAACACGTGTTTTTTTAAAAAGTTATATATTTTGCTAAAAATATTTGTGTCATTTCATGAATAAATAGTACAATTAAATAAAAAAAAAACTAAAGAAAGATAAAGATACTTATGATATTAACGTGAAAAAAAAAAAAAACAAGAAAAGAAAGAGAATAAAGGAGAAAAAAAAAAGACTTGTTCCTGAATTGTTGAGGACAATTAAGGGTTTTAATGGCTTTGACTAAATGATAGAAAGCTGGAAGCTTCAAGAGGGGTGAAAATTTGGGAAAAAAAAAAACTGAGAGTGAAGAGAGGAAAATAGGGATAGATGCAGATTTTTTGTCTTAGTTGAAATAAAAGCATGAAATTTTTTATTAGAGGTAATGAAAATAAATTGAATATGTTGTTCAACAAATTTTTATCTCTTTTTTTAAAAATCTTTTTTATTAAAAGTTTAGGTGATTGTTTATCAAATTTATTATGATTTTATAAAATTTTGAATTTAAAAGTTTTTGTTTTATTTTATTTTATTTCATCAAAATTTGAAGTGTAAAAGTAAATGAATTAAATGAAGGTAAGTTCAATGAGTGAAAAAGAAAAAAGAGACAAAAAATTGTGAAAAAAAAAAGAATAGAGTCAATGTCGGCTTTTCAAAAAAGGGAAAAAAAGTGCAGATAAATCAAAAAAAGGAAAATATGAAAAAAATAAAATTTTGGTGAATTTAAATTTTGATAATTTTTGTTTTCTATTGTGATTTTTTGCATGTTTTAAAATAGAATTGACACATAACTTTAGGTATATTTTATATGTCTATCTTACTCTTGAACGAATTATTTTATAAATTGATAAAAATTATAATATTATTTTTTAATAATTTAAAGATTTTTTATTTAAATATTTTTAATTACATATATATTTTAATGCATTTAAACACTTTTAAAACTTACCGTTATTATATATCATTATAATAGTTTAAAAAGGTTAACTGATGCGAAGCGAGGTTGGATGACTAGGGACCTTATAATTTTGTGTCCAAGCTTTTGCCTGAATGACACCTGTTCAACAAGAATTGAAAGAAAAATTTTCATTTGCTGAGAATAAAGAAGGCAAAAAAACTTGTAATCGACGGTTCTGATCCTATCCGATATTTTAAGGTTGATTTTTTTTTTTTAAATGGGGTATCAGGTCGAATTTGATTGGGTGATATGAAAAAAAAATCAAAATCAGATTTTAAGTAAATATGATTCTACCGATCCGATATATATATATATAAATAATTTTTTAAATAATTTATTTAATTTTATAATTATTTTTATATATATTTAATTTTATATTTATATTAAAAATAATATTTTATTAATTTTTAATCGAATCGAATCGGATGTAATTTTATATAATATCGAGTTAAATCGAATTTGATTATCAAAATAATAAAAAATTATCAAATTAAATCGAATTCAAATTTTATATAATTAAAATTAAATCAAATTTGAGACGAATAAAAATTTGTTTCAACTCGATCTATTGTCATTTTAACTGAGAATATATGACAAAAAAGAGGGGGGAAGGATCTGGAAGCTGAAAGAGGTGTGGGAAAGGAATATAGTTCTGGCATCTAAAAAAGAGATAAAGTTAAAATAAAAAAAAAACAATAGGATAAAGTTGAAAAAGAAAAGGGCAAAATAAGCGATCGAAGGACAATGAGAGAAGGTTTTACTTTTTCTTAATATAATTTTATAAATAAAAAAATACTGCTTCCAAACAAAAATTTTTATTCGTAGCAAAAAAATAATTAAAATAGACAAATTATACATTTTTTTCTTCCTTAAATTCGAATTTCTTGAGAACTAAAACTGTAAAACAATAGTTTCATTCTTAGCTTAGAAAATATCGCTACAAAGACCAAAGAATCTTGAACTCTTGCAAGCTTATAATATATATATATATATATATATATATATTATTTTAAAAATAAATTTAATAATTTATATTATATAAAATATTAATAATTCATATATTTATATATTTATATTATATTTTATACAAAATTATAAATAATAGTTTATATCAATATAAAAATATAATATATATTTTTAATTTTATTAATTTTATATTTTTATTTATATATTTTATATCCTATCATTAAATTATATTTTAAATTGTAAAATCTAAATAATTAAAAAAATTAAAATAAATCATAAATATGCCGATAACTATAATTTGATTGATTTCAATGATATAATCGATTGAGTTTAAATTAATATAAAATTAAATTTGAATTCGATTTAAAATTTGAAACTTAAAACTTAGTTCGAACTTAATCGAATTTTATTTTTTTATTTTAAGTTCGATTTGAAATAAAAATCGAACTATTCAACATTATTTGATTAAGCTCGATGAACATGCAAAAATAAACTTGATTTTTATATTCAATAAAATTTTGATTGTTTATACTTGAACTCCAGTTTGAAATGGTTTATTAATTACAATAATTAAAATATAAAAATTTGATTAAATTCTCGAATCGGATATAAAAATATTCGAACTGGATTCGATCGATAAGTTAAATTATTTGAGCTCAAACTCAACTTGATAATAATCAAATCGAATTTAAATTTTATTCGAATTTAATTCGAATAATTTATGAATATTAATGTATCATTTCCATTAAGACTGCTACATGTTTCACCGTAAAAAATGTCATCTTCACGGCTTCCGGTGATCAATTCTCGAAGTAAACCGACGGCTGAATTTATAGGGAATTGGAGGTACGCTTGCTAAAACCCTTTTGAAAATTGCTTTCACCATTGCATTTGTTCCTGTTATGATTGGGTTTCCTTTAAAAAAAATGGAGATTTGCATTCCCATTGTGGCCAAAACTTCCGAGCTTGCAGTTGTTCCAATCAAAAACCAAATCAGTTACATATTCAAGTATGAGGGCAAGCTTGAAAATTTAAAGAACGGAGTAGAGAAGCTGAAGGATGAAAGGAAAAGGGTGCGTCATGTAGTGGAAGAAGCACAAAGAAGAGGCGGAGAGATTGAGCTAGGCTGTGGAAAAATGGTTGACCGAAGTCAACGAAAAGCTTACTGATCAAGCTCAACAAGAGGATCAAAACGAAGCCAAGAACAAGTGTTTATTTGGGTTGTGCCCTAATTTAAAGACTCGTTATCAGCTGAGTAAAAGAGCTGAGAAGGAGAGCAAGGCCATTGTTGAACTCCTCAATGAAGCTGACAAATTCAGCTCAGATTCGGTTTTTTATCGTCCAGCTCCCCAGGAGATAATGACCGCATATGTTAGAGATGTTTCGAGGTCTTTGAATCAAGGAGGCTTGTATTCGACGGGGTGTTGGAGGTATTAAACGAGGCTAGTGTAAACATTATAAGGGTGTATGGAATGGGCGGTGTAGGAAAGACTACTCTAGCAAGACAGGTTGCTGGGCAAGCTAAGGGTACAAAGTTGTTTGATACTGTGGTTATGGAAACTGTAAAACAAAATGCAGAGATATCAGAAATTCAACAAGAGATTGGAGATGGTTTAGGCCTGGAATTTCGTGAAAAGACTATCCTTGTTAGAGCGGATCGGCTGCGTGAAAGGCTGAAGAAAGAGGAAAGGGTTCTTGTTATTTTGGATGATGTTTGGGAAAGCCTGGATTTGGAAGCTGTTGGAATTCCTTGTGTAGGTGATGATTTGAGCTGCAAGGTTCTGTTGACTTCTAGAGATCTCAATGTTTTATCCATGATGGATTCTAAGAGAAATTTTGCTGTTGGTGTTTTAGAAGAAGAGGAAGCTTGGAACCTGTTTAATAAGATGGCCGGTGATCGTGCTGTTGAAAGTCCTGATTTGTATTCTACAGCAACTGAAATTGCTAAGAAGTGTGCAGGACTATCAATTGCCATGGTTACAGTTGCTAGGGCTTTGAGAAATAAAAATCCATTTCAATGAAGTAACTGACTGTGAGAACATCATAGAGATTATTGCCCAGGAAAGAGAGGCAAACATTGAAGAAAATGAAGCAATCAATGAAATAGAGTTCTGTCAGCTACGGTCCTTGAAACTTGGACGTCTGTCGAATTTCCTTCACTTCTGCTCGAGAAAGGAAACTCCTTTAGCATCTGAACATGGAAGAACTCAATCGAGTATTCAGACAAGGTCCAAGAAGACACTACAGGAAAATGGCGTATTAGTGGCAGTTTTGTAGCGGTCGTTCACTTACAAACGCCGTTAGTTTTGTGTTTTTATAAAACTTCAGGCGTTTATTATCAAAATGTCACTAAATTTTTAAATAGCGGTATTGATACTTATAAACGCCACCCAAAATTAGATATCAGCGGCGTTTTTGGATAACAATGCCTTGAATAATTTTTATTAAAAATTTTAATGAATAGTAAAGGCGTATTTTTAGCAGACAACGTCTTCAATAATCACGTCATAAAAAATTGTATGAGCTTATTGAAAGCATTTTTCACAAGAAACGCCTTTAATAATTTGATCAAAAAATTTCACAGGCTTATAAAAATGTTTGGGTCATACGGATGTTTACCATCAGGTTATAGGTTCGATCCCTCTCTTTAGCTTTTTTTTGGTTTTTTGCACATATTATTTGTAATTGATTATTTTAGGCATTTTCTTGGCAAAAACACCTTCACCGATTGCTTTAAAAAATTTTCAGAGAATATTGAAGTCGTTTTTCTTAGAGAGACGTCCTTAATAATTCATAGACGTTTTTGGCCTATGGATTCTTAAAGACATTTTTCGTCGAACTCGCATTCTATAATCCAATAAGTAAGTTTTTGTTGTGATTATTAAAGGCGATTTTTGTCAAAAACGCTTTCAATAAATCAGGGACAAAAGTTGGAAGGGATGCTTGAAGGTATTTTTTTGCTTAAAACGCTTTTAATATTTCCAATGATAAATTTTAATGGGCGGATTATTGAAGGTAGTTATATCCAAAAAAAGCCTTCAAAAATATTTTAGTTGGTATTATTGAAGGTAATTTTGGTAAAAAAAAATGCCTTTAATATTTTCTGTTAAGGATGATTAAAGTCATTTTCTTGCTAAAAATACTTTCATTAATCCCATCAAAATAACATATTTGATATTGTATATGTGTAGTCATTTGTAAGTTTATGCCCAAAAAAATATTTGCTGTCAATTGTATATTTATGCCCAGAAAAAATTTAGTTTATATATATGATACTATGAATTACATTTTGAAATTTACATAATGAACATTGTTGTATTTCAATATATTGACCACACATCCAAAATTAAAACTAATAACGTTGTCATATTAATATACTTTTATGAAATAATCGTACTTAATAATTTATTAAGTACACATAGTGTATTCATATTAAGTATAACAATAATATTAAACCAATACCCCAATGTACAAACTTAAAGTTTCATTCAACATGGCATGTTAAAAACATTATAACAATTTGTTCCATATATATTTACATTTATCCAACAATGTCTAACCTGAAGTTTTATCAACATTGATAAATGATAATACATAATCACACCATTTTTTACGGACTTCATCTAGTTCCTCTTCCGAAAAGCTTTCTTTACCCTCCATTAAAATAATTATCAAAAGTAAATGTTAAGAAATGAGAATATATACCTTTTTATTTTTTTCAAGATATAAGGAGTTTATGAAATTTATACTAACCTTGAATGGTGTGATCATAAAATCATGTAACACTATCTCCCGCATAAAACAAAGGATATAATATCCACATTCAGTATTATCGGGTTGACGAGGTACCTGAAAATTAAATTGAGTGGGTTTAGAAAATATTTATCTATACAAACTCAGCATAAAAACAATATATTTCACATTTACTAGTAATGACACATATTTTGATTTATTTATCTTCTTATCGAATACAGATGTTACCCTAAATTGAAAAGAAAAAATTACTTAATATATAAATAAAATTACTTATGAAGAAACAGAATATATATAAAATAATAATGTGTAATACCTCTTTATAAAAGTTTGAATATCGGGTTAGGCATCATCATTGGATTAACTGAATTAAGTAAGTATAGCGTTAACAATTTGGTGTCAATCACAATTAGCACCCAATGACGACTGTAAAATAATAACAATGATATACTCAGATTACATATCTGATCAGATTTGGGTAAAGTTGGAGTAATTAAGGTTAGAGTATAGCTTATTGCGCATTATACGAGAGCAAATAATAATCATCCAATCTTTTCATGCATAGGATTACATGATTAGCATGATAAATGACTGTGTCACTCTACTCACTAATGAAGTTAGAGTCAATGAATCTAACTCTGTTAGTCAACTATCTCCCCTTAAGCTCTCTATATAGGAAGCTGCACGATAACAATCAATACTGCTAGTTAGTATTACACCATAATATAGATTACTATATATTGAATGTGCATATTTGTATTTATAAGCTAACCTCATAAAAGCAACAATATCAACGGCTGATAATTCATCCAGTTCACAAAATTCTTTAACCTTCTCCATACCAATGAAAAAAAATGATGGTTTATCAAATAACCCTTCATCAGACTCAATGGTTATGAAGTTTTCTCTGGATAAATGCTCCAGCGAATATTTGGATAACTCATCCATGAAAGCCTGAGCAAGGGTCATACTGTGAGTCTGAACATCCTGTTACAATATTTAATGAAATATAAATATTACAACCAAATCAATTAATATAATAAACAAATTAATATTCAAATTATAAACAATATCAAACTTCTTGGGTGGTAGCAAAGGATGGGATTACTTTTTTACTTCCAACGGAAGCTTCTCGTATGGGGACGATGCTATCAGGTCAGGCTACTGGTATAACTTGTTGCATTGCTACCAACATAGACTCCAAAACAGCGAATCTTTGCTGTTGGTCATTGAGGCGTTGCTCCTGGTCATTAATATGTTGCTATTATTGCTCAATTATTGCTTCATATTGTGCATTTCTCATTCATAGGGTTTTTGGTTGTTTACCAAAAAATATTGATGGTAAGACAAATTTACCAACCCTACAAATCCGATCAGGCCTTTCTTTAGCACCTAATGCTAAAGACAAAAGATTTTCACCATATTTGGTTGTCAGTTCACCAGATTTGACTTTGACAACATAATCATCTTGAAAGACAATAATCAGTTGGGCTATAACAATAAATCTATACAAGTTAGTATACACTCATGGATACAACCACAATGTCAATCATACATTATATCAAAAAACAATTATACATACAATCTTTTTTGTCATTTTCTCAATTACTTCATCTACGAAGGATCTATCTTTCCGTAAATGTCCTTGTTTCCAGACATCCTATCCGAAAACTTTTATGCTAGAGCTCACGATTCCTATTAAATTATCGCAATAAAAGAATCAGAATGTATGAAATAAATGTTCATAAATATTCATTAATGAGTATAAAATAAGTGTGCGAATACATACAAGCTGATACTTCACATTTGCATATCCCTTTCTTGCTGTTTGATGGTGATAATGTTGTTTGGCCCGAATGTCCCGTTATTGTTCTTTAATTTTTTACAAAATCAAGAAATTACGTCAATCACATGTGACGATCAAATGTTATATTGTATAAAGACTTATAAATAATTTTTAATAAAAATGAGTTTACGTACTGAGAAATCTTTTGAAAGTCGATATTGAACAAAATTTATCCAGTCTTCAACATTTATGATATTTGCATATACTGCAAGTGGAATGGTCAATACATCACCTTCACCAGCCAACGATAAAATATATTAGGTTGTCAGTCTGCTTTTAAAGTCTCTAGATGCTTTTCTAACAGATTGTAACATAATTTTTTACAATCAATTAAGACGTCAAACCACTCCTAAATAAGTTAATACAATTAGTATGAACACATTGAATTTTAATTAATTGATCATTTAACAAATTTTACGAAATAGTTGAATAAACATACCACAACTGACTACCATATATCATCTTTGAGATCGTTAGGAACTTGTCATCAATCGATGCACGTAATTGAAATTGTACGACGGACGATGGCTCCAATATGAGTAGCCATCTTGACAACTCCTTCAGACACAGGCTGCCCACTTTGATTGAAGTCAACATGTATTTTTGTGTCGGTCATTTTGATTTGTTTGTTTGAACCCCTTCCATTTCTTTTTTGGCCTACCCTTCTATTTTATACATGTTCATTAGTAGGAGAATGATGTTGTTCGGAGTCTATAATACATGCAATCTTCATCGTAATTATACGAATTACACAATATGACCATCTAAATTAAACACTGTACATAATTTAATACAACCACTACCATACTTCATATAGAAATACCATTCAGCACACAATTCAACACACTATTTAGCAATATGCTAAGACACACCTTTCAGTAAACCACTCAGAAACACCATTCAGCATATGATTCAATCTCCTTATTTCATACAAATCCATTCAGCAAAATGATATCAAACAACAAGATTGAGCATACTATTCAGCATATATATGATTCAGATCCCCAATACCATACAATATCATTCGGCATTACAATATCAGACTACAAGATTCAACAAATCACAATATTTAATGCATAGTACATAAAAATAGTATACTACATAGAAATAACATACTTACAATATAAATAGAATCTTGGACGACTATACTTACGATGATGTTAATGAAAATATATACACGCATATGTTAATATTAAGAAAATGAAAAAATAAAAAATCTCTATCCAATATTGTAAATAATACAGTAAACTGAAAAAAAAAAAGACTTTAAAAACAGAGGTGTGCAGTGTTGATTTGTTAAAGGTTGATGACAACGATAGAGATAAAGATACCAGTGGTGTGATAGAAATGTGGTTTGGTTGAATAACGCAGCTTTTAATCGTTTTGTGTTCCAGCAGTCTGTGGATTTCGATGTTTAAAGTAAGGGAATAAATATAAAATTAATTATTAAAGGCATTTCCATGGAACAACACCTTTAATAATCCCCTAAAAATTTTATTGGAGATTATTAAAGGTATTTTTTACAAAAAAAAAAAAACACCTTTAATTTAGGAAAAAAAATATTTCGACTAACTTATTAAAGGAGTTTATCATTAAAAAACACTTTTTATAATTCATAAAAATTGTAAAAGGCATTATGAGTAGAAAATCGCGTTCAATAATGATGGATTTTAACTGTTTATAATAAATTATTGAAAGCATTTTATAATAAAAGACGCTTTTAATGATCTTAAAAATATTTTTTAAAAAAATATTAAAGGGCTGTTATATGCAAACACCTTCACTATTTATTTACAAAATCTAATAGGAATTATTAAAGGCATTTTTCTTGAATATACGCCTTCAATAATCATGTTAAAATTTGTGTGATGATATAGTGAAGGATTTTACAATAGAAGACACCTTTAATAATTCTTAAAATTTTTTGAGAGAAAATATTGAAGGCATCTATTATTAACAAACACATTCAGTAATGGATTACTAAGTGTTAAGGTATATTAAAGGTGTTTTTTTGAATAAACGCCTTCTATAACCATCGTAAAATATTGAATGTGTTTTATAATAAAAGACATCTTTAATAATCCCATTGAGGTATATTGAAGATATTTTACAGTAGAAAATGCCTTTAATAATGCTCAAAATTTTTAGAGAAAAAATATTGAAGTCGTATGTTATTAACAAATGCTTTCCGTAATAGATTACTAAGTTTAAGGGTATATTGAAGGTGCATTTTTGAATAAATACCTTCTATAACAATCATGGTATATTAAAGACGATTTACTGTAGAAGACGTCGTTAATAATTAATAACAGGGATCCTTAAAGGCATTTTTCTTTAATATATGCCTTTAATTATCGTTTTTCCAGTAGAAAACTTAAAATAAAAGCACTTAGAAATTATTCAATGCGTTAGTACCTAAAATAAAATATTAGCATTTAGTAATAACATTTTTTTACAATAAACGCCTTCGGTATTCGTCATAAAATTTGAGAATTGGATCACATGATTACGTTTTGCACTAGAACATGCTTTCAGTAAATTACAAGTATTTTTAAAAGAAGACACCTTTAATATACCCAAACGGTGAAAGCGTTTCTTGTATAAAACTACCTTCACTAATATGAGGGTGTTATTGAAGGCGTATTATGTAAAAATCGCCTTTCATAAACACATAAAATATTGATGGCATTTTTTGTGTCCTAAACACCTTTAATAATCTCAAACAATTCGACTACAACGCTGGTGAATGCGCCTATAATACATTCAAAAACTATTTAGGATGAAATTATTGTAGGCATTTTTTTAGTAAACGCCTTCCATAATCCTGTCCAATAAAATCTTCTCAAATTTAGCGAATCCAATCACCAACTTCAGGCTTTATATTCATTATTATACTATTTCTCTTTCTAGACTAAGTACAATTTACTTTCATTTTCCTTCAGCTTTTAGTATTCGAGTATTTGTCTTTTAGAACCCTAGTTTGACTATTCATTACTTATTTACTTTAGCTTTTACTTCATTAGACTATTCCTTCAGCTTTTCCAATTCATGATATTCTTTTTTGTGTAAACAATTTTCTCCAAAACTCACCTTATTTCACCTTATGTCAACCCAAACTACAAATATTCTTGGGTACTGTCAATGTTAGCAGTAGAGTTTTAACATTCAAGGGCTCTAGTAGCTGATAAATTACTTCACAATAAGGATTCTTATTTTGTGTAAGTACTGGTCTTGTTATTATCGTTTGTTTAAAACATAGTAAACTTAAGTATTATACATGTTTGTTTTCATATAAATTATTTATATACATTTGGTATGATAATGTAACAAGTACTAAATGGATAAGAGTTAGATGCAAAAGTTAAGATTAAGTTAAGAGTACAGAGATGGAGTGAAAGATTTTTTTCATTTTGCATTTGAGAATACAAGTGAAGATAAATATGATATTATGCCTATGTGTGAAGTGTACTAATATCGAGTGATAAATGCGTCAAGTTATTTTTGAATATTTAATTTGTATTAAATTTCTATCGGGATATGTTAATTAATATTTTCATGGAGAGTTTGCATCGTCAAAGTCTTCCACTAGAGTTTTTTCAACTTCAAATGCTCTCAAACAGTAACATGATCCTTTTATAGCAAATGACATTGAAGGCATGTTACGAAATGCTTTTAACATTCATAACCAATATTTTTGTAATCTTTCTCTCTAAAATGAAGGATTTAATCAATCCAATGTTGAAATGCATGAATTTGGTGAACCTAGGATAAGTGTACGTGACCAACAACCTAGAGAAGAAGCATCAAAGTTTTATAAGTTGCTTGAGGATATGAGTGAAAACTTTTTGAGGGATCGAAGCATTCAAGGTTATTTTTTTGTGTTCGTCTTTTTTACTTAAAATGCTTATGTGGATGGACAAGAAACTCATTGCCTTTATTATTACAATTTATGAAAGAAATGTTTTCTTTTGTAAAAATCCTTGAATCTTGTAAGGAATCAAAGAAGAATATCAAGGATTTAAGTCTCAGATATGAGAAAATTCATAGTTGTCCCAATGATTACATGTTGTATTAGGGGATAAAAAAAATCAAGAATTTTATCATTTGTGTGGTATTTCTCATTGGGTGGACAAAAACCTTGATAAAAGGTTGAATGTTGATGGTGATGAGGTATGTATTAAAAAGATGCCTGTTAAGGTTTTACGTTATTTTTCATTAATACTAAGACTTCAACGACTCTTTATGTCTTTCAAAACTGTAGATTCAATGAGGTGGCATCATGAAAAGTGAATGGATGATGGATCATTGCGGTATCCTGTAGATTTTTTGACATGAAAATCATTTCATTCTAGGTTTTCAAACTTTGCATTTATCCTCAAAATATTATGCTTGGACTAACATCTGATGGATTTAACCCATTCAAAATGATGAGTACTTCTTATAGTACTTAGCCAGTTGTATTGATTCCTTATAATTTGTCATCATGGATTGCTATAAAGCAACAGTCATTTATATTATCTATGATAATTTAAAAAAAAAAAAGTTCAGATAATGATATAAACATCTACTTATAACCTCTTATTAAAGAGTTAAAGTAATTATGAGAAGGAATTGAGACCTATGATGCATCAAAAGAAGAGAACTTCAATATGCATACTGCTTTCTTATAGACTATCAATGATTTTTTTGCTTATGTGAATTTATCTGGTTGGAGTACAAAAAGGTCATTATGCTTGTCCATGTTATGCTGCACAGATATGTTCAACGTGGTTACTTAATGGTAGAAAGTTTTGTTATATGGGATATCATTGATGGTTAGATGATAATCATCGATTTAGATTCCAAAAATATCTTTTTAATGGAACTGAAGAGTTGATGAGATCGCCTTTACCCATTAGTGGGTCTAATATCTTGTTAAAGTTAAAAGATATCAATTTCACTTATGAAAAAAATGACTCCATTAAGAAAAGAATGAGGGACATCTTTGAAGTTGGTGATAGTTATACAGAAGTTGGGATCTTGATGTTCAAAGTGATGAAGATGATGATGAAGCAGATGACCTCAATGAGTCTGAGTTGTGAAAAAAAAGAAGTATATTTTTTTGAGTTGTCTAATCGAGAATATAATTTATTACGTCATAACCTTGATTTGATACACATAGAGAAGAATGTTTACGAAAGTCTTATTTGAGAAGGTCACCGTACATTTCAATGTGGATTTAGGGGAAAGCAATAATTGGTTTTAATAAAAAAAAATTACTAAAAATTGGCTTAAAAGGTAAATCGATTTTCATTTTTTTTGTTTAATATATTAAATTGATTTGATGTTTGATCTATGCAATGTAATTGGTTGGTTTTTGGTTTAACAAATTAAATAAGAATTGATTCGATTGAAAAGATTGGCATTTTTTATTTTATATTAAAAGTAATAAAAAAATTATTAATAATTTATATTTTAATTTTTTCAATTACCATTTATCCTTAGATTTTTCTAAATCAATTTTTACCCAATCCTAAAATCTTAATCCTATTAAGAATAGTGACTCAAATCTTATAAGAGATTTATTTGAGATTAGTTAGATATTACTTGATGAACAAGAAAACTTGCTGTTATAATAAATAGATCCGTAAATCTATAGCTAGACTTAACAAAAGGAGTCACTACCAATCTTTTTTAACTAGATGTGATTGGTCACCTATTGAATCTATCATTTTAAGGAGCTCCTAAGATTGAGTAAGGGTCCCTAAAAGAATAAGTTTGGATATACTAATTAGAACATGATTCGAGAGTTCGGTTATATATGGAGAAGGTTATGGTACCCCCACATGCTTATTCAAAAAATGGTACAATTTTATTTTAAATTATCCTAAGGTCTTGATTCTAATATTCTTAAATTTTAATGTTAATATATTGAAAATAACTTTTAAGATTTCTCTATCAATCTAATAGAATTCTTAAAAATATTTTCTCTCCTCAAGAGTATTCAAGAATTCTATTTGTTTTTTGGAAGAGGTTTCGTCATCGAAAAAAGTTTAATTAATTTTTTTATTTTAGTTTTTTTTATTGAAAATACATCTAATTATTCTACCATTTGGGCTAAATTAAAAATATTTCTCACCTAAAGATTTTTTAGATAATCATCTATTTGCGATTATTAAAAATTTCATCCTCGAAATTTATTTTTTATTTTTTTAAAATTTTTTGACATTTGGGTCAATTTAGAATTTTCTTTTTGATTTCTAAATTTTTCACCATTTGGGTCTATTTAGAAAATTTTTTTTATTGTTTTATCTTTATCTTTGAAAAGATAATAATATGACAATTATTTTTTTGAAATTTCATTTAAATTCTTCTACCATTAAAATAAATTTAAAGAAATTTCTCACCTAAAGATTTCTTAAGAAATTTACCATTTGAAATTTCTAAGATTCTCATCCTTGAAAAATTGTCAAATATTTTCAACCAAATTTCTTTTTATTTGGAAAAGAATATGATTACTTTTATTGAAATTTCATCTAAATTATTTTACCATTTGGGACAAATTTAAAAAAATTTCTTATTTAGAGATTTCTTAAAAAATTTACTATTTAAAATTTCTAAGAATCTTATTCTTGAATAATTATTATTTAAATTTCAAAAATTTTTATTAAAATTTTTTTATTTTTTATTTTTTTGATTGAAATAAATAATAATAATAATTATTAAAATTTTATCTAAATTATTTCACTATTTGGAACAAATTTAGAAAAAAAATTCGCATATAAGAATTCTTAAAAATTTATCATTTGAAATTTTTAAAAATTCTATCATTGGATAATTATTATTTATTCTAAAAAATATTTTATTTTATTTTATATTTTATATTTTTTCTAATTTTTAAAATCTAATCATGCAAAAATACTTTTAAAAAATTAATAAAATAAATAAAATAAAATAAACACCAAAAAATAAAAAATGGCTCGGTTTGGTGACTTAAAGGGTATGGCTCGGTTGTAGGCAAGGGAAGTGGTTGGAACGCTTGACTTAAGGCTCGGCTTGGCTAAAGCCAAGAAGGGGGATGCGAGTCGAAAGTAGGTTAAGTGCACGGGTCAAGTCGGCTTGAATAGAAACACACGGATATTGAAACCATTTAACCTTCAAAACGACGTCATTTCTGAACAGTGTAAAAGGTAAAAATCCCCTTTTTTTCCTCAGATCTTCTTCTTTCCTTTTCTTTCTTCTTCTATTTTTTTCTTTCTTTAAAAAATGATGAACATTGATTGAATCTTCATCATATTCTAAAAATTTACGCTGGACTCTGGGTTGGTTCATCGAACATTTGCAAAAAATTCATCGGTTTCTAGAAAACTAATGTCGAAAACTAAAAAACTCATCGAAATTTGAAAATCTCACCAGAAAGTCATCGAAATCTTCAAATATCGCTGAAAAATTCAACCAAAAACTAGAAATTTTCTAGAAAATTTTTCAAAAAAAATTTTCTTTTTAACCAAAAAAATCTCTAAAAATTTTTGTATTCTCTAGCTTCTTTTGTGTGCTTTTTTCTCTAATCTCTGTGTGCATTTTTTTTTACTTTTTTATGTGTCTTTGCTACTTATTGTGAGTGTGTATTTATGGGGTTTAAATTTAAAGAACCATACACCAGAAAGGGTTTTAATCCTCTTTAAGTTTTAACTCCAACTAACAGGTCCAGCTTAAACTCTTCAGTCTGCATACACAATTTCACACAAATTCAACCTGCTAGATTTTTCATTTTTCCTTTATTTTTTTAAAATTATTTATTATTATTTTTATTAACAAAATCAAAATCAAGTAGAATCTCATATAGATTAGGGTATTTATACTTACAGAAGAAGAATTCTAAGAGAAAAATAATTCTTAATAGGTAAGTTTGACTTGTAAAAGAAGAATTTTAAAAGAAAAAAAATTTTAATAAGCAAGTTTATATGCTTATAAATAGATGGAGTTTCTCTAGGGTTGGAAGAATAATTCTAAAAGGAAAATGGTTTTTCATAGGTAAGTTTGATTTACAGAAGAAGAATTCTAAGAGGAAAGACTTTCTTAATAGGTAAGTTTATATGCTTATAAATAGATGAAGTCTCTTTAAAGTTAGGCATAAGAAAAAAGTTGTAAGATTTTATAGGATAGACACCTCATAGGATTACTGAAGATTTACGTTTTATGGGTATGTATGTTTAAATATATATGAATGGATTAAAAGAGATTAAGAGGGTCCACATAGGTATGATGTAGGGATGCACATCGGTATATGTATATTTGAGTTGAGAATACTTTATACGACTAGAAGAGATTGAAAAGGTCTTTGGGTATTAATTATTGAATGGTTGATATAATTTGATATATATTTGTAATTCTCTACAACTAGTGAATCTTTTTTTTATCCATGGATGTAGGTCGATTAGATCGAACCATATTAAATTGTTATCTTTTATGTGATTTATCGATTGTTTGATTATGCTTCCATTAGCTTGATTAGATTGAGATTTTTTTGCCTAACAAATTATATCAGAGATGAAGATTTGAGCCATGGGAATAAGTGAGTCTAAAAGAGCTTGATTCTAGGAAGAAGTTCAAATTTACGTTTTGAAGATTGATTTAAGTGAACCATGAAGACATACAATAGAAGATGATTATGAAACTTTCATTGCATGTGAAGCCAAGCATGTCCAACATGAAGACAGATGATTTGATAAAATTTGAGTCAATAGATTGTTAGAAATAGTGACTCAAATCTCATAAAAAATTTATTTGGGATTGGCTAGATATTGTTTAATAGATAATAAGACATACAGAAGAAGAATTTTTTTAAAAAAATTCTTAATAAAAAAGTTTGTACACTTACAAATAGATGGAGTCTCTCTAATGTTAGGTATGAAAAAAATATGTAGGAGAGTTGTAGGATTTTATATGATAGATATCCTATAGGGCTACTGGAGATTTATGTTTTATGGGGGTGTATATTTGAATATTTGTAAGTGGACTAGAGGAGACTGATAAAGTTCACGTAGGTATAGTGCATGGGTATATATAGGCATATATATGTTTCTGTTAAGAATACTTTATAGGACTATAAGAGATTAAAAGAGTCTATGGGTATTAATTATTGAGTGGTTAATATGATTTGATGTATGTTTGTAATTCTCTACAAAGAGTAAATCTTTTTTTTTTCATTTGTGAACGTAAGTGGATTGGATCGAACCACATTAAATTATTATCTCTTGTGTGATTCATCAATTATTTGATTATACTTTCGCTAACTTAATTGGATTGAGACCTTTTTGCCTAATAAATCTCTCATTTCCTATGTTTCTCACCGTTTCCACTACTCGAGCTCAACCTTTATTTCTCTTCTCACCTTTCACAGCCTTACCAAAAAGTCAAATGCTTGGATATCTTATTCTATTTGTGCAATTTGAATGACTGAAGCATCTTTCCTAAACATTAAAAACCTGGACGCCATACCATACCTCACAATCATCTTCCTTTTTCCTGTTATAGGTAAATTTTTTTTTTGTTAGAGGAAGTCATCACTATCCTCCTTTTCTGTATGCAATCTCTGTAGTTTTGATTTGAATGGTTTTCTTTATTCGTCTAAATAACAATGAGTGAAAAACAAAGGAAACCCAAATACACAATAAAACTAACCCAACTTTATAAATGTATAAAACAGTTAGCTTAGTAGCCATTTCTGAAGTCTTTTATTGCAATGACTACAAAAATGTTCGAGGAATTGATTATCTTTCATGTTTACTTGGTGTAAATGCTTTGGAATCTAAAAATAGTGATGTTAAAGGTTTCACTTTTGCTACTCTATTCATCTATTGTTTGGATTTTGTCATCTGATCTAACTATATCTCTTTACAGCATTTTTTATTAGTTTTTCATTTTCAAATTTTTTTTTTTGGAATTTGATCTTACTACTTAAAAAGATCAATTTGATTTGATTAATTTCGATTCTCGATCAGTGTATTTTTTTTACAAATTAAGTCAGTTAAATTAATTGTTGGATTTATGTGTAGAGGTATTTATGTGTCGAGCCAAGCCCATATTTGATATTACTAATTTATATGCTTATCCAAGCTTAGCCCAGCTTGATATTTCGGGTCTCAAAATTTTCTTAGACTTGGTCTAAATTGAAAAAATAAATCCAAAACACATCCATTAAACATAAATTATATAATAAAAAATTTAAAAAATTAAAAAAATAAAAATTCACATATATGTACTTATATAATTATAATAATTTAATTATATATTTATTCAAGTTGAGCTTGAGCTTTAATTTTTTTTTTTTGTTTAAGAATTGACTTAAAATTTAAACGAGATTTAAAAATTATGACTATGAAAACTAGAATGTTACCCACAAGGATTTTTTAATTTTTATAAAAAATAATTTTAAAAAATTTATCTTTTTTAGTTTTTAAATTTTCTAGATTAAAAGAAAAGGAGTTTGAAAATCTTATATATAGAGTTTTTTATATGGTTGTTTGTATTGATTGATTATTATTAATTTTTTTGTAATTTATTAAAAAATCTCAACTCTAATATTCTTAGTTTTTTAATTATATATTTTTAAAAGATATATTAAAAAATATTTAAATTTTAGATCCGATAATTATTAAAGAATTTTTATTATTTTTTGTGAGATCTTTTAATTGATTTTCATGTAGGTTATTTTTTCGATTGATTATTTTTAGTTGTGATTTTTTTTTGTTTTAATAAGTGATTGAAATTTAATATGTTTGTTAGTTTTAAATTTTGAAGGTTGATTTTTTTCTTTAATAAATTAGGTATATTTTTATGGATTTTTTTAATTATCTAAGTGCTTATTTTTTTCTTTACAAAATATTTTAGGGTATTATGATTACCAACAAATCATCATTATCCTTATACTCAACTGCTATTATTTTTTTATAATTATAGTTAAGTAAATAATTTTTTTGAAATTTTTTTATTTAAAAAGTTTTCATATGATAAGTAAAAGATTTGTCACGTATTAACATATTAATAGTTAAAAATAGTTACAAAAAATTTAAAAGTAATAAAAATAACATATAGCAAGCAGTGAACATGTTATGTCAACATATTATCTTGTAGGGATAATTTTTACATATAAAATATAGATTTGAATTTTAAAGCAAAATTATTAGAAAATGAGAGAATAATAGAAAGATGGGGAAACGATAAGATCAGGTAGTAGCGCAGGCTACGGATATAACAATAATACTACTAATAATAATAGGGAGTAGGCCCGTCGGTGGGCATCATAAGTTCACGCTTTTGAAACTTTGAGAGGCAAAGCAGACAATTATTGGATCGATTTTTTTTTGTTTTTGAGGAAGGATGTCGACAATAATAATGGGGCGTAGGCCCGTAGGTGGCTATCATAAGTTTCAGGCGTTGGGAACTTTGAGACGCAAGACAGACAATTATTGGAGCAATTATTTTTTTGGGGGGGCCCTTTTGCACAAGGAATGGGGATCTTACGGACCCTGCATCTTCAAGTTGCCACGTGTCAATAACTATCCTTTGAGATAGTTTTTATATATAAAACTGGTTTTTTTAATCTACGAGATTTTTTATTAAATTTTTCATAATTTAAAATTTATTTTTAATTATTGATTTAATATATAATTATATATTTATAAATGTTAAATTATAATTAAATGATAATTTATATATAATATATTATAAATAATATTGTTTATATAAAAAAAATTTAAATTTTTGTAAATTTTTAAGAGAAAGAAGATGATTTTTATGAAATATAAGTTGACTTGACTACCTAGAAGGAAAGAAGTCACCATAAGAACTTTTTTATGATCCATCGTGATCTTTGAAGAAACTATTTGAGTTAGGTGACTGATCATAAGTGGGCACATCATGTAGACCATTTAATCTCCATAATGAATTTTTATTTGCTTCAGCACCTTGCTTAAGAAGATTAAGCATGTTGAGGTCGTAACATTGGAACTTTTTAACTCCAGTAACCATGTCACTTTTGGCAAGCTTGTGGCTAGAAGGATAACAGAGCTCGCCATTTGGTCCCAAACCCATTGAGATTCTCTGAAAAATCACAATATAGAAACCATTAGCATTAGTACACCAAAAGATGGTCAAGACATTGGCTTATTTGATCAAGTTATTTGAAGGCAAAGCCTTTTATCGTGATTATAGAACCAATAAAATGTGAGAATACAGACTTAAACATCTCACAGAAATTCTCGTAAACTTGAATTAGAGTCTTTCCATTAAGAACAGCGGATCATTAGCCACTTGATCAATGCAAACTTAAATTGAAATGTGTTGTTGGGGTCATCCTTGGCCAACCAGTTGTTATGCAACCTTATCTTTCATCAATTGATGCACTTGTAACTGCTTGACTTCTAAGGACTGAAGGCCAATGTGTTGCTGATGTTATGTTTGGTGACTATGGGTTAACCAAATGATCTTGTTAACATTTTCATTTTGAAAGATTTTGGATTTGAAATTTTTATGTTGGTCTACTTTGTAATCTACACTGATTGCATGTTAGATTGAATTGTATTTGATAAGTTTAATATATATTGATAGGATTTTTACAATGATAATGGCTCTTACATGTACCAGCAAACTTATGGTTATATGCCATATGGGACGTATTCTATTCCTAGTCCACCTCTTCCTTACTATGTGGCATGATGTTCAATCACATGCACTGTAAACATTTAACAAAACAAATGAGACTTTTATTTTTTACAACAATTCTTTAAGGGAAATAATTTTGAAGAAATAAAGGGGTTTTAGGTTTCGAGAGGGAGTTACCTTAAATGGGTTTTGAAAAAAATAAAGAGGAACTGAGAAGCTTAAAGAAACACAGCACGCCATTGAAAGTAGGGTTGGTAACGGGCCGGGTCTGGGTGGGTTTTTGCTCGCCCCAAACCCGACCTGACTTCATATCCGTCAAACTCGACCCCAACCCGACCCAAATTTTTTAAAATTTTTTTATTCTCGAACCCGATCCAACCAAACCTGAAATTAATAAAATATTATTTTTTAAATATAAAATATTATTTTTTAAATATAAATATTTAAATATATAATTATATAAATATATATAAATAAAAAATATTTTTATATAATATCAGATCGGGTTGGGTTTGTTTAAAACCTGAACCCGACCTCGTCTTAGCACTACCAGACCCAACTCGATTTGAAACCCGATTTAAAAAAAAAAACTCTATTATATGGGCTCGGGTCGGGTCAAAACTCGTCGAGGACGGGTTGGGTTGCCCACCCTAATTGAAAGCTTTAGTTGAAGAATCGTTAGAGAGGCTTCTGGGTTTAAAGGATAAAGAAAAATGATGCTTCTAAGAAAAAATTACTTAAATTACTTTTCATTTGGATTTGGTTTTAAATTGAGATGAGGTAATATAGGAATAAGAATTTCATTAAAATTTAAATTAATTTTTCATTTATAATTTAAAATTTTAGATAATTCAATCATTTTTTAAATATATATTTTTGATAAATAATTCAAAATTAGTAAAAATCTTATGTATCATTTTAAAGAAAAATTTTAAGAATTTTCTTACATGTCAAAAAATGAAACCGTCCATGTAAACATCCATGTCAATAAATTTTATCAAGTAACTATGTATGTTGTAATATAATATATATATATATATATATGATATAAATGTGAAGCCGTAATTATAGAATAAGAAAGGTTAAATGTTTAATTTAAGATAAAATATTTAAGTGATTATTTAATTTAAAATTAAATATTTATTTTATATAAATAAAGATAAACGTTATTAACTTATAATAATGTAAGATTTTTTTAATAAAATTGAAAAAATGCACTACAAATGCTGTTAACTCAAATGAGATATTGAATTATTAAACACACATGTTCTATTTGTTGATGTGACAAGTCAATGGGGTATTTTTTACTAATGTGATAATATTATTATTCACGTATTTAAGATAATAAAATATCAATTTAAATCATAATTTTTAAAAAATCTAATTTAATTAATTAACTTTTTAAAAAATTTGATCTCAATTTTTTTCATCAAATTGCCACCTTTGAAACTCTTCTAAGAGTCAACAACTTTTCCTTCTTTGCCTTGTTTGTTTCCCATAAAAAAAAATCTCAATTATTTTCAATGTTTTTGTCTTTCTTCTTCCTCTAAGTTTTCAAATCAACAAAGACTTATTAGTCTAAATACTACCAATCTCATTCCCAGTATTTGGATTTGGAAAATCATAAAGGTTCAATCTTGAATTAGAGTTACAAAACTTTGAATCAACCAAAGATTCTTTTCATCTTCATCCATTGCAGAATAAAGGTTATTTTGATTAAAGGTAAGATCACTTCTTTCTTAACCAAAACCTTAAGAATAGAAAATTTGGGGAAAAGGGGTTTTTGGCTTCAAAAATTGGGCTTTTTTCTTATAAGTGATTTCAAAATTAGTGTAGCCTTGTTCAGTGAACTTATCTTCTAAAATCACAAGTTTCAGCTTAATTTGACATTCATGATCAGTTTGATTTTGTTGTACATTTAGAGAAAATTCAAAACCTTAACTCTTTTATTTTTGTGATTTTTTTTTTGTTTTTAATAATTTTTGTACATCAAGTTGGAATTGTTTGTGTTATATTACTGGACAACTCTTTTTTGTGTTGGAATCATTTCTTTTTTGCCTTGCTTTGTTGCCTTCAAAATCAATTTCTGGAAATAATCCTAATCAAATATGAAGACAAACTATATCATTTTGGTATTTTTTTTTAAGTAAGAAATTAGAAAATAAAGCCAAAAAAAATTAAAATATTTTTAAAATTTGAAAATCTTCACATCATTTTTATCTATTACTTTTTTCAAATTTTATGGCGGGTGTATTCGATAATCATATTTTCATCTAAAAAGGTTTTATATTATTATAAGTCAATAACATTTAATCTTTATTTCTATAAAATAAAACATTTAGTTTTGAACTAAGCAACCAAGCAAACAACTTATTCTAAAATTGAACATTTACTCTATAAGAAAACTTATCAAACCATGTTGACTTTTTTTTTAGGAGAAACACCTAGAAATGCTATGTGGTTACTTGAATATAGTATTTTTTGGGTTAAATATAAAAATGACTTATGTATTATATACTATTTATCAATTTGGTACCAAAGAAATAAAATGATTAATTTTATACTCCAAATTTTATTTAGTTATCTATTTTGGTACTTCGTGCTAATACTATTAGTCAATTTATTGATGTAACATGAATATCCAATAATATATTGATATGTGTCAAAAATTCAGTTAACACCATATTATCAATTGTGTTGTCAATATTAAAAGAAAATTTTTAAAATTTTTCTAAGAAGTTCAAATAAAATTCTAAATAATTTTTAAATAAATCTAATTTTTTAAAATTAGAAAAAAAATTTAAAACATGCAAAATATTTTTAAAAATTATATAAATTGAAAACTATGAAAATTTAAAAAATTCAAAAAAAGAAAACATTTTAATAAAAATAAAATTTTCTAAAATTAAAAAAAAAGATTGACAAAAATGAAAAAAAAAAAATATATATATATATAATTTTTTGAAAAGTTTTAACAATTAAAAATTATGATTTTTTTGAAAAAAAATTTGAAAATTTAAAAAAAAAATATAAAATTATTTAAAAAATTAAAAATTAAAAATTTGAAAATAAAACAAAACTTAAAAAATTTAATGAACGTTCAAAAAAGTTTTAAAAATCCAAAAAATTCAAAAAATATTTAAAAAAATTAAAAATGTAAGATTCAAAAAATTGAAAAATTTAAAAAACTTTTTTACAATTTTATTTATTTTCAAATTTTTAATTTTTTTGAATCTTTTTTGAATTATAAGAAATTTTTATTTTTATTAAAATTTCAAAATTTGAAAACTTTAGAATTTTTTTGGTTTTTTATTAAAATTTTGATATTTTTTGACTTTTTTAATTTTTCATAATTTTTAAAAATATTTTAGACTTTAAAAAATTTAGAATTTCTTAAAATTTTAAAATTTTTTTTAATATTAGTGTGATAATTGATGATGAAACATTAATTAAACTTTTAGATACGTATCAATATCTCATTAGATATTCATACAATGTCAATAAATTGACTGATAGTATTAATTTTAGATATCAATGTAGATGATTAAATGAAATTTTGAGTGCTAAATTGATGTTTTATTTCTTTAAGTACTAAATTAAAATATATATAATGAATTATTTTTTTATTTAACCTTATTTTTTTCCCTTCTCTCTCGTGATCTTATACATATTGGAAATATATAACATCTCACATTTTAAAGAGTGCATATGCCACAGATAAACATATATGTATATATATATATATATATATATATATAGGCATGATGTGCATGTTGTAGATAAAATACGAATAAAAAAAATAGGATATGTTATATTGTACAAAATTTTATTTAAATGAATGGCTTTGGCCTAGTCTTCTGAAAATTAAACAAGATAAAATAACACAAAATAAAATTGTCGATGCCGCAACATTTTACTACCATCTCCACCAACGCATTGGCATTGAAAATTTATCAAGTCTTTCCTGTCCCCAATAATTTCGTATTATTCTTTGTGACTGAGAAAAACGTAACAATTTAATAATAATTTATCGATAAAATATTAAAATTTTATTTTTAATAGATACGACTTAATCTTAGCCGCCTCAATTTTTATTAAATAAATTATTTAATTGTCAATAAAATATTAAATTATTAATTTTAATAGATAAGACTTAGCCGCCACAATTTAAAAAAAAAAAAAGGGATCATTGACTGGTGCCACCTCACTGGGAAAGCATTGACAAATAAATTAAGTAGTGATGGATGGAAATTGAATTTGCTAATTAAAATCTTATTCAAACTCCAGTTGAAAGCCAGAATTATAGGAATTAAAGTCAAGATGAGTTCACTGCCAGAACAACAACAACTTCCATCAAAGGAAGAGATGGATTTCTTGCAGGCTGTTCAAGTTGCTACATCAGCAGTGCTCCCTTTTGCCTTGAAAACTGCCATTGATCTTGATTTGTTAGAGATCATAGCGAAAGCTGGTCCAGGTTGTATGCTTTCTCCTGCTGAGATAGTCTCTAACCTTCCTGCTAACAACCCTGATGCTCCGAATATAATTGATCGTATCCTTCGAGTTCTTACTGCTCATTCAATTTTAGCTTGCAATCTTGTTACTGATGAAGATGGACACACGAAAAGGTTATATGGTATAACTTCAGTTGGCAAATACTTCCTTCAAAATGAAGATGGAACTTCTCTAGCTCCAATGCTAAAACTGGTCCAGGATAAACGTTTAATCGAGTGTTGGTTAGTCATTTTCCTTCTAATTTTCCATGAGAATTTATGGGATTTGTTGCATTTATGTGTTCATCATCTCTAACCTTGAGTATCTTGTCAATATGTATAGGAACCTCTTTAAGGAAGCAACATTGGAAGGTGGATTATCATTGGTCAGGGGATTTGGGATGGACTTGTTTGAGGTGGTTGCAAAAGATAGAAATTTAGCCAACACTTTCAACCAATTGATGTCAAACCACACTACCATAGTCATGAAAAAAATTTTAGAAATTTACAAGGGATTTGAGGGCTTAAGTCAAGTGGTAGATGTGGCTGGGGGATTGGCAACAAACCTTAAGCTGATTGTTTCTAAGTATCCACATATTAAGGGAATTAACTTTGATTTGCCCTTTGTTCTTAAGGATGCACCCAATATCCCAGGTAATCTTAAAAGTATTGATTCAAATTTATTGACAAATTTCTCCAAAAATACTTGATAAAAAGGGAAACTTTGTTGTTTTCCTCAAGGCTATCAGGATTTGAACTTGGTACATAAAATTAATTAAAAGTCCAGCATTCTATCAACAAGCCATTCGACTGTTGGCTTGCTTTCCCTTTTTTTGTGTTGGAAGAACCGTATTTCGATGTTTAAATTTTCCTTATTTAATTTGATAGCTTTTGTATTCTTTTCCTAATGTTAGGTGTGGAGCATGTAGGGGGAGATATGTTCACCAAAGTTCCTCATGGAGAAGTGATTTTCATGAAGGTTAGCTATGAAAGTTGAAACCATCAAAAGTACTGCCAAACATACATTTTGTTATATATTCAAAATTGATAAAGAAATGTTCTTTTTTCCCTTTTGTAAAAATCTGGTTTAGTGGATACTTCACGATTGGGGAGATGAACAATGCTTGAAGTTATTGAGAAATTGTCATGAAGCAGTAGCAGAGAATGGGAAAGTGATATTAGTAGAATCCATAGTGCCAGAACTGCCCATGACTGACCTTGTCACAATAGCAACAGTTAATCTTGACTTGGGCTTGCTCCAACTGGTCCCTGGTGCAAGGGAGAGAACAAAGAAAGAGTTTGAGAAATTGGCAACAGAAGCTGGATTCACTACTTTGAAACTTGTTTGTCGTGCTTATAACTATTGGGTGATGGAATTGTACAAAATATGAACTACTTACAGCAATAAAATCTTCAGTCTAAGTTTGATCAATTCACACCCATGTTTTGAATTTTCCCATAAACTTTGAATA
Source organism: Durio zibethinus (assembly GCF_002303985.1). Next base: position 9,824,480 of record NW_019168004.1, read on the forward strand.
AAGGGATGTTGCATATGTCACGGGCTGAGACTTACGCTTCGACCCACATAGCTTTCGAACTTGGGTATCTATTCTTCCGACGCCCCTGATCAGCCTGATTACTACGATTCACACTATTGTGAAGTATTATCCGTTCTGACCCTCCTGGTCTTACAATTTTGTCCTATAAAAGGTACCTCACAAGGAAGAGATGGTGTGAACTCTTTTATATCTCAGTGACCCTCCTTTTATGTTCGATGTGAGATTCAAAACTCCTCTTTAAGGCCGTGACATTATCTCTCACCCAATCTCGTGACACCCTCATCACGGAGGCTGATCACCCTCCTTACCTCCTTCGATGTGCTTGATGTGGATCGAACGGTTTAGGACTGACTCTGATACCACTTGTCACGGGCCGAGACTTAAGCTTCGACCCGCATGACTCCCGAACCTGGGCATCTATTCTTCCAGTGTCTCATATCAGCTTGACTGCCATGGTTCACACCCTTGTGAGGTATTGTCCGCTTTGACCTCCCATGACCTCATGATTTTATCCTACAAAAGGTGCATCATAAGGAAGAGATGTTGTGAACCTTTTTATACCCCAATGACCCTCATTTTATGTTTGATGTGAGATTCATAATTCTTTCTTAAGTCCGTGACACATACATATAACCATGGGCATATGGTTATCATGTTCTAATTAATAAAGTTTGAATGTGATAGGGGCATTTTTGGTTTACAAGAAAATAATAGTATTTTACTGTAAAAGAGTGGCACACAATTGAATCAAGATTATTTTGGTTATTTGATTCGAATTGATGTGATGGGCTGCATTGGTGTGGCAAATTGAATACTTCATCCATGTTAGCCTAACAAGTCACCAGTCCCCAAAATATAAATATTCCCTCACTCTCTCTAGGTAAGAGGGTCAATTCTTTTTTTTTTTTAATTTTTTTTTTATCTCTAAGCTAATCCTCTTTTCATTTATAACTTGAACGTGGTAGTACAAATACCGAAAACAATTCCAACCTTTACCCTTAATCAATCTTATATTTGTGATTTTAGATTTTTGCCCCCAATCAAGGCCTAGCACCAAATCAGAATGCTTGGAAAAAACAATAAATTAAATTTGAATGCAAATCTTTGAAATTTCTAAATTTAATAATGAAGGATGGGCCATCTTTATCTTTTCTTTTTCTCTAGTCAAACATCAGTAGTTAAACATTAATTTTACTAATTAATTTGATAAACAATAAATTAAATTTGAATGCAAATCTTTGAAATTTCTAAATTTAATAATGAAGGATGGGCCATCTTTATCTTTTCTTTTTCTCTAGTCAAACATCAGTAGTTAAACATTAATTTTACTAATTAATTTGATAACATCATGGTGTGGTGTAGAATGCTTGGAAAAAACAATAAATTAAATTTGAATGCAAATCTTTGAAATTTCTAAATTTAATAATGAAGGATGGGGCCATCTTTATCTTTTCTTTTTCTCTAGTCAAACATCAGTAGTTAAACATTAATTTTACTAATTAATTTGATAACATCATGGTGTAGAATGCTTGGAAAAAACAATAAATTAAATTTGAATGTAAATCATTGAAATTTTTTAAATTCAGTAATAAAAGCTGGACTATCTCCATTTTTTCTTTTTCTCTAGTCAAACATTAGTAGTTAAACATTAACTTTAGTAATTAATTTGATAACATCATGATGTGGCCAGGAGAGCCTTGCCATGCCATGTACTCATGATATTGTTGAGAATACTAACTCAAATCCTATAACAAATTTATTTGAGATTGATTAGTTATTACTGAATAGATAAAAAGACTTATAGAAGAAGAATTCTAAGAGAAAATAAATTCTTAATAGGCAACTTTAACTTGCAGAAGAATTCTAAGAGGAAAATGATTCTTAATAGGTAAGTTTGTATACTTATAAATAGGTGACGTCTCTATAAGGTTAGTTATGAAAAAAAATGTAAAAGAGTTATATGATTTTATAATATAGATATCCCATAAGACTACTAGAGATTTAACGTCCTGATGGGTATGTATGTTTGAATAGACTACAGGAGAATGAGATAGTATAAATAGGTATAGTGATGTGAATATTTATGAATGGACTAAAAGAGACTAAGAGGATTTACATAGATATGGGTGCATGAGTGTATATGATTTTGTGTTTATTTGGGTTGAAAATATTTCATAGGAATAGAGGAAATTAAGAGAGCCTATGGGTATTGATTATTGAGTGAGATTGATTTGATATATGTTTATAATTCTCAATAATTAGTGGATCTTGTTTCTCATTTATGAATGTAGGTTGATTATATCGAATCATGTTAAATTGTTATTTTTTATATCATTAATTAATTATTTAATTTTGTTTTTGTTGATATAATTAGATTAGAATTTTTTGATCTAACAGAAATGTGACAGAGTTACTAATTAAATGCTAGACTACTAGCTTGGTAGGCCAATGTTTTCTTTAGAAAAATTTTTAAACAATTGAGCTATTAATTTAGTGGTGTTGGGGTCAATTGCAAGATTTCAAGATTAAAAGTTTTCAACTTAATTTCAATTGTTATGTAAATATTCACAAATATTTGTAAAATTCTTTATTCTTATTTCTTATTTCTTAAGCTTCATAATTTGCTTGGCATGGCAAAGGAGTTTCACAATTTTTTTTCCTTCTATTCTATCTAAAATGTTTTAAATTGTGACTATGCAAGTATTTACAAATATTTTTCATAAGGGATTACTCACCAAGAAAGAAAATTTAATACTTCCATTATATATAAATATATATATATATATATAAATTCTGTTGAATTATTTACTTTTCTCCATGAAAATGGAAAATAAAAAAGTTTCTTTATTATTAATCAATTTCATTTTGGCCCCTTTTTTGAAAAAGTGATCTTCAAATTCCAAATGGACAAATCAATTTTCACGAAGGCCTATAATTTTTGTTTGGCTAATTGAACTCTACAGATTAACACTATAAATGATAAATGCATGCATGAATTCGCTTTGTTGGTATTAAAGAATTGAATTCCAATATTTCTTTCTTCAAATAACAAAATAACATTATTTTTCATTTTCCTTTTGTCCCTTTTGAAAAAGTGATCTTTGAATTTTTCTTTGAATTCCTCAAGGACAAATTAATTTTCATGAAGGCCTGTAAGTTATATCCTTGAACGCCATTAATTTTTTCTTTGGATAATTAATATGTAATTATATGCTTTAAATAAAAATTTATAAATATTAGTTGGAACATTGTCTAATTATCAGGGAAATTTATTTTTATTTTTTTGGATAATTCTTTCTAGGAAATTTAGCAAACAATACTTTAAGCTGTCTTTGACTATTTCAAAACATCCCCAGGCCGTCATCGGCTGACAGCAAAAACAAAATGCAAAGAATCAATGGAAAATTAAAAAAGAAATAGTAAAAAATTTTATATCCAGGCTCACCTTTCATTGAACTTTGAATTTGGATCCCACCGGCGAAACTAATTGAAGACCAGCATCAATAAATTTAGAAATTTTCTTTTAAGTTTTTACTGAATAAGGATAAATCTAAAATAATTAATACTTTTTTGACAATTTTTAGGTACTTTTGGCAACGTTTAATGTTCTGTTAAGGGTAAATTTTCAAACTTAAAAGTAATTTTTAAATCTGGTTAGGTTGTACCAAATACAATTGGTCAAAAATTTTAAGATCTAGTCCAACTTGTCAGATTAAGAGATTTAATAATTTAAAATATATTTTAAAATTAAAATTAAATAAAAATTCCATGTTATTAAATAAATAATATTTTTTGTCAAATTCAAACTTGAAAATCGTTGTCCGAGCCAATCAATTATAATCATACTTTTCTAACAAATAGATCCTAATATATAAATTATTTAACCATTTCACATCAATTTGAGATATTAACAACGAAGATTGTAGTAGCACCATACACCAAGAGCATGGCCCATTCTTTTTACCTATCTTTCTAATAACATATTGTAATCATCTCCAAAATTCACAGACGAATGAATGAAATTTTCTCCTTGAATCTCACATTGTCTGATCATATTCGGTAATGCCGTCCATGAATCAAAGGATTTTCTTTTCCTTGTAATTTTTAACTTTAATTTTGTAGCCTTTCGAAGCCAGCAATTAGCTTCACACTATAAATAACTTACTTCAAGCATCTCTTGACAAGCCTTACTTAGAACAGCACATATATAACTATTATTATTATTTTTAAATTCTTACTAATGGTTCATCAGTTATTTTGTATTTAGAATTGTACGTCATTGCTCCAGCAATCTCATTTGCTACGGAGTTCATAGTTGGTGGTAATGACGGATGGAATGTGGGAGTTAACTACCAAGAGTGGGCTAAAGGCAAGCAGTTCATTGTTGGAGACACTCTAGGTATGCCATCATCATAAGTTTCAAAATTAATCCTTTTTTTTTTTTTTTGTCTTGCAATTCTTAACCCAATTCATCACTTTTGTTTCAGTTATTTTCACTCCATATATATCTCATTTAACAGTGGAATAAATTTAAAGATAAAATTATTTGTTTCAAAATCTCATATTGAAAGAAAATTATGAGTTTATATATGGTGGTGAATTTACGATTTGGTAATTTAAATTTTATGATATCCAATTAATTCATATAATTATATTTAAGAGGTAACAATCAACAAATTTAAATCCAAATTAAACATTGACAATTTTTTTCTCTATCCTAATTTATGATTTTTTTTTGTATAAAAAAATTTCTTGATAAAAAGAAATTACTAGTTTATATATAGTGGTGGATTTACGATATGAAAACTTAAATTCTGAATTTGAGTGTAGTCCTAAACGATATTTTTGAGCTTTTGCTATAATTTTACTTGTATATCAAGGAATCAATTACTTTTCTTGGAATGCCCCCATTTTTTTTCTTATTACTATAGCTTGAGTTCAAAGAAAAAGAGAACTGAATTAAAGAACTTCTTTTCTTTTTCTTTTTTTTTTTTTTTTTTTTTTGCATTTTGCAGTTTTCCAATACAAGCCTGGAGCTCACAATGTGTACAAAGTGAATGGAACCGACTTCCAAAACTGCAATGTTCCAACAAACAATAGCTTGGGCTTATTCAGTGGAAATGACACAATTAAGTTGGCAGCCGCAGGAAATAAATGGTACATTTGTGGAGTAAGCGGCCATTGCGATGCAGGGCAGAAGCTTAACATAACAGTGCTAGACTCTGCCACTGCTCCAACTCCCGCCCCTGCTCCAGTTCCTAGCGCTGCTCCAACTTATTGGCCAAAGAGGGCATTTCCCAGATCTTTTTATGAATAACTTCGGCCATTGTCGCTATGGTTATGGTCAATTAACTAAAATTGTAGTAGTATGAGATTTTCATTCATAAGGGGAGTTTGGAAGTCTAGTATTTTACCCATGCAATAAGCAGTTTGGAGGGATTGGATAGGAATTGGCATTCATGACTGTCTCTTAGTTTTTCTCTTAAAATGTGTTGGGCTAAAAGCCTCCAATCCAATCACATCAAGAAGCGAAATCAAACAATAAATCAAACATACAAAAAATAACAATTTAACGTGGTTCGATCCAATCAACCTACATCCACGGATGAGAAATAAGATCCACTAGTTGTAGAGAATTACAAACATACATCAAATCATCAACCTCACTCAACAATCAATACTTATAAAACACTCTCAATCTCCTCTAGTCCTATGGAGTATTCTCAACTCAAACAAACACAAACCCAAACCCTTGTGCACCTTTTCAACATAATCAAATACATACTCATATGCTCCCATACATCATACCTATATAGATCATCTCAGTTTCTTCTAATCCACTCACAAATAAACATACACAAGACGTAGAGCCCCAATACTTATGGGGTGTCGATCCCACAAAACCCTACAACTCTCTTACATTTTTTCTCATACTTAATCTTGTAGAGACTTCACTTATTTATAATCATACAAACTTGCCCATTAAGAATTTCTCTCCTCTTAGAATTCTTCTCATATAAATCAAACTTGTCTATTAAAAATCCATTTCCTTTTAAAATTATTCTCTTGCAAGTCAAACTTACTTATTAAGAATCTTTTTTCTCTTAAAATTTTTCTTTTTTTCAGTCTTTTTGTCCATCCAGTAATATCTAACAAATCTTAAACAAATCTCTAATAAATATCTTATAAGATTTGAGTCAATATTTTCAACAAAATGAATGCTTAATTGTTTGAACTTTAAGCATACAAGGAAGAGAAATTTTTTTTTTTTTTGTATTTTCAACATAATGTTGAATAAAAGTCATTTTCAATTGTTTAATCTGGTACGTATGGTATCGAATACCACGATTTTCTTATTGTTACAGATGACTTCTTTTGAATGAATTTCAGATTTATCAACAGCCTTGAGATGCGTTCAATGTCTAAAATCTAAATCACTAAAAATTGAAGCCGAATTGCATTCTGTTAATATAATATTTTATCAAATAATTTTCAAAAAAAAAAATTGACAAATTGATAAGTGATTTAATGTAATTTGATAATTTTACATATGGTACGATCATATAATATAAAAATAATAAAAAAAATAAGTGAAAATGCAAATACCAAAACTAATTTTGATCTTTGCTTTTAACCAATTTCATACTTATAAGTTTATATTTTCGAACCCCAATTTAAGCTCAGCACCAAAACAGAATGCTTGCAAAAAAAAAAAAAAAAGTTTGAAAGCAAATCTCAGAAATTTTCTAAATTCAGTAATAAAGGCTGGGACCTCTCTATATTTTCTTTTTCTTTATTGAAACATCAGGAGTCAAACATTAATTTTACTAATTAATTTGATAACATCATGTGTAGCTAGGATAGCCATGCCACGCCATACACCTATCCTCTTGTCTTGATGATATGTGACAGAGTTACTGTCGATGTTTTCTTTCGAAAAATATCCTTATTTTTTATTTCTTAAGCTTCATAATTTGCTTGGCATGGCAAAGGAGTTTCACGATTTTTTTTTCTTTTGTTCTATCTAAAATGTTTTAAATTGTGGCTATGCAAATATTCACAAATATTTGTAATAAGAGATTACTCACCAAGAAAGAAAATTTTAATATAAATATAAATATATATGATAAATTCCGCTGAGTTATTTACTTTCTCCATGAAAATGGAAAATAAAAAAGTTTCTTATTATAAATCAATTTCTCTTTGGCCCCTTTTTGCAAAAGTGATCTTCAAATTCCTCATGGACAAATCAATTTTCCTGAAGGTCTATAACTTTTGTTTTGGATAATTGAACTCTATAGATTAACACTACAATATTGATAAATGCATGCATGTATTTGCTTTGTTGGTGATAATGAATTGAATTCGAATTTTTTTTAAATAAAAAAAACATTATTTTTGAGTTTCTTTTTCGTCCCTTTTGAAACAGTAATTTTTGAAATTTTCTTTGAATTCCTCAAGTACAAATTAATTTTCATGAAGGCCTGTAATTTATCCTTGAACGCCATTAATTTTTTTTCTTTGGATAAGTAATATTTAAATATATGCTTTCAATAAAAATTTATAAATAGTAGTTGGAACATTGTCTAATTATCAGACAAATAGCATTGTCTTTCTGGGAAATTTATTTTTATTTTTTTGGATAATTCTTTCTAGGAAATTTAACAAAACAATACTTTAAGCTGTCTTTGACAATTTCAAAACATGCCCGGCCGTCATCGGCTGACAGCAAAAACAAAATGCAAAGAATCAATAGAAAATTAAAAAAGAAATAATAAAAAGTTTTATATCCAGACTCACCTTTCATTGAACTTTGAATTTGGATCCCACCGGCGAAACTAATTGAAGACCAGCATCAATAAATTTGGAAATTTTCTTTTTAAGTTTTTACTGAATAAGGATAAATCTAAAATAATTAATACTTTTGACAATTTTTTAGGTACTTTCAGCGATGTTTAATGTTGTGTTATGGGTAAATTTTCAAGCTTAAAAGTAATTTCTAAATCTGTTTATGGTTAACCTGTACCAGATACGATTAACCATTTAAAAAATTTTAAGGTCCAGTCTTATTGTCGGATTAAGAGATTTAATAATTTAAAATATATTTTAAAATTAAAATTTAATAAAAAATAATTTTAGCAGGATTCAAACTTGAAAATCGTTGTCTGAGCCTCGATCGGAATTACTTATTGGGGCAAATAACCTGGTCCTTTCTTAATCAATTATGATCATACTTTTCTTCTTTCGTTTTATAGCAAACACATCAATCAAATAGATCCTTATATATAATTATTTAACCTTTTCACATCAATTTGAGATATTAACAACGAAGATTGTAGCAGCATCATACACCAAGAGAATGGCCCATTCTTTTTACGTATCTTTCTAAGAACATGTTGTAATCATCTCCAAATTCATAGAATGATCCAATGAAATTTTCTCCTTGAATCTGACATTGTCTGATCATATTCGGTAATACCGCCCATGAATCAAAGGATTTCCTTTTCCTTGTAATTTTAACTTTAATTTTGTAGCCTTTCGAAGCCAACAATTAGCTTCACACTATAAATACTTACTTCAAGCCATGTTTCTTGACAGGCCTTACCTTGGAACAACAAATTAATTATTATTATTTTTTGTTAAATTTCTCTATCTAATGGCTGTTCATCGTTCATTAGTTGTTTTTGCAATTGTAGCTGTCATTGCTCCAGCAATCTCATTTGCTATGGAGTTCATAGTTGGTGATAATGACGGATGGAAAGAGGGAGTTAACTACCAAGATTGGGCTAAAGGCAAGCAGTTCATTGTTGGAGACACTCTAGGTATGCCATCATCATAAGTTTCAAAATCAATCTTTTTTTTTTTTTTTTGTCTTGCAATATATTCTTAACCCAATTCATCACTTTTGTTTCAATTATTTTTGCTCCTTACATATCTCATTTAACAGTGGAATAAATTTAAAGATAAAATGATATGTTTCAAAATCTCATTAAAAGAAACTTAAGGGTTTATATATGCTGGTGAATTTATGATTTGATAACTTAAATTTTAAAGTATTTAGTTAATTCATATAATTATATTTAAAAAATAGTATCTAACAAATCTGAATTTAAACTAATTATTGATAATTTTTTTCTCTATCCTAATTTATGATTTTTTTTTTATGAAAAAAGTTCGCAATGAAAGAAAACTACTAGTTTATATATAGCGGTAGATTTACTATATGAAAACTTAAATCCCAAATTTGAGTGTTGTCCAAAATATATTTTTGGGCTTTTGCTATAAATTTACTTGTAGATCAAGGAATCAATTACTTTTTTTGGAATGCCCCCATTTTTTATTTCTTATTACCATAGCTTGAGTTCAAAGAAAAAGAGAACTGAATTAAAGAGCTTTTTTTTGCTTTTTTTGCTTTTTGCAGTTTTCAAATACAAGGCTGGAGCTCACAATGTGTACAAAGTAAATGGAACCGACTTCCAAAACTGCAATGTTCCATCAAACCATAGCTTGGGCTCGTTCAGTGGAAATGACACGATTAAGTTGGCAGCCGCAGGAAATAAATGGTACATTTGTGGAGTAAGCGGCCATTGCGTAGCAGGGCAGAAGCTTAACATAACAGTGCTAGCTTCTGCTCCAGCTTCTAGCACTGCTCCAGCTTCTAGCGCTGCTCCAACTTTATTGGCCAAAGAGGGCATTTCCCAGATCTTTTTAGGGATAACTTTCGCTATTGTCGCTATGGTCATGGTCAATTAACTAAAATTGTAATAGTATGAGATTTTCATTCATAATGGGAGTTTGAAGTCTGGTATTTTACTCATGCAATAAGCGGTTTGGAGGGATTGGATAGGAATTGGCATTCATGATTGTTTCTTACTTTTTCCCCTAAAATAAATGCTTAGCTGTTTGAACTTTAAGTCTCCACGGAGGAGACTTTTTTTTTGTATTTTCAGCAGAATGTTGAATAAAAGTCATTTTCAATTGTTTAATCCGGTACGTATAGTATCAAATACCAAGATTTTCTTATTGTTACAGATGACTTCTTTTGAGTGAATTTCAGATTTATCAACAGCCTTCAGATGCGTTCGATGTCTAAAATCTAAATCAGTATAAATTGAAGCCGAATTGTATTTGCTTTATATAATATTTTATCAACTAATTTAAACAAAAAAGAATCCGACAGTTTGGCCGAGTGGTCTAAGGCGCCAGATTTAGGCTCTGGTCCGAAAGGGCGTGGGTTCAAATCCCACAGCTGTCATCGATTAATCTTTTCAATTTTTTTTCCAACCTCGTCAGTTCATTCATGCACAGTAGCTACAATGGAGTTTAAAGACTCTGGACGATCCTCCACCCAATACAAGTCACCTTGAACTGGTAATCCATGCTTTGCTAAACAATGAGCTTCTGCATTCCCTGAGTTTCTGGTGTGTGCTATGCTGCAGTCAGTGAATTTTGCAACCTTGGTTCTAACCTCATCTATAATAGGGCCAATGGGAGAGAGGTCTAGAGTCATTGTCTGTATTTTCTTCAAAACTGCTAAAGCATCACCTTCCATAACAATTCTTGCGAATCCCATCTCAAAAGCAAAGCCCAAAGACCAAACAACTGCTTCAAGTGCCTCTAGTACAGAGAAGGAATTGTTATCCATGGCAGATCAGCAATGTGTACACCCATAACCAACCCTTCAGAGTTTCTAATCACCACACCTATACCCACCTATTTTCCCAAATCTGTCTATGGCACCATCAAAGTTCCCATTATAAATCCCATCACATGGTGTTCATCGCTATTGTTTCATTGGCAGCGCCTAATTAGTTGCTGCTGCGCTTGGTTGAACTCCAAGTAATTTTTAGCAATTCACCGTGAGTTTCACCATTCCTATCATTCCATGCTGACATTATTCATTAACACAACACAAACTAGATACAGAGTTAAACAGATTGGAATTTTTTGTGTAAAATTAATTGTGTTTGTGTCAACGACAAAAAAAATATTCGTGTTTTGATGCAGTTGATCCATCTAATCCATTTATGTACATTTCGAATTAACAAATAAATCTACATTATGCAACATATATATATATATATATATATATCTAATGTGTTTAAATTCATTTATGAAATTATTAATACTTAAAAAATATATAAAATAACATATTATTCATATTTAAAAGGTTTCTGAAAAAAAAGTTAAACATGTTAATTATATCATATCATATAACTTACGTATAATAACAATTATAATTATGTAACACCAAGTCTCTTTTGAGAAAACAAAGAGGTCAGGCGATGAATTTTGCTTTTTGAACTTACAAAATATTTTCTTCCAAAAGCTGGCTTTAATTAAACAACAATCAACATTGAAAATCTCTAAAAAAAAAAAAAAACAAAAACAAAAACAAACGCAATTACTACTATATAATTAAGTACTGCAGGCATGTTTCTAGGTGACATGTGTTTAGTTTTCATCTTGTTTTTTTTCCAAGGAAACAAACAAAAATGATAATATATATTCTCAATTTGTTCAAACACGTCCTCTTAAGGAAACAATATTATTATTTGGCAGTCCTACTTATAACCCAATGTTAAATGATGACCCTTGCCGGTTCCTCTTTCATATGAAATTTTCCTAGCTACCTAGTTAATCAAACTATAAATTGGTCCTTAATTGCAACTAATCAGCCGAACCAGATTCAATCAAAGAATCATAAATAACTGAAGCTTAGTATAAGGATTTGATAAAATCTTTGTTACAAGCTTCAAATGGCTTCTAACAAGTTTCTCATGCTCACCGTTATTACCATGTTTCTTCCCGCAATGGCCATTGCAACAAATTATATCGTCGGGGATGAGAGTGGATAGACAATCAATATCGATTATCAAGCTTGGGCAAAGGATAAAACTTTTCGTGTTGGCGATAAATTAGGTATATTCATAGTTGTATATTATTATTTTACTAACCGGCCATGAAATTTTTATATTTCACATATGAAATTAGATGATTACATGATTTATAAAATTATGTTTATGCTAGATAGACATAATTAGATTCATTTCTATTAACACAAATGTACAATCGGTTAGTATAGGAGTTTATTTACTTCTTTTTTATATTCTTTGAGTTTTTTGCAGTGTTCAAATACCGTCAAGGATATCACAATGTGTTCAAAGTAAACGGTACTGCTTTCAAGAATTGGGACATTCCACCAGCAAACGAAGCTCTCACCTCCCGGAATGACACAATCGTCCTTAATACCCCAGGCAGAAAGTGATACATCTGCGGTGTTAGCAACCATTGTGCCGATTATGGTCAAAAGCTTGCAATCACTGTCCAATATTCATATGGCTGGGTACCAGCCCTAACACCAAGTTCTGAACCTTGGACACCAACTGTACCTTCAATTCCGGTAAAACCAACTGAACCTTTGGCACCTGTTCCATCTTCACCTTCAACAGTTCCATCTCCTACTGCACCTTGGTCGCCACAGGCTCCATCTCCCTATCCATGGATTTGATTAGCCATTTTGAAGTCATGTCATCAGGGATCTTGTTTTTATGGCAGCTATGGAAGCAATTCAATTTGATTTTATTTGATTTTACTTAATCTTGGTCTTGGCTTAGTTACAAGTCAATTTAGAGTAGTTAATTCTTCCTGGAAATCCATCATTAGTCCCAACAACTAAGAAAATCATAAGAAAACTCATACAACATGTGCCAAAGAGAAACTTGTTTGGCTTGATGTACAACCTCCATATCAAAAGCTACATAAAAATAATTAAACAAGAAATTAAGAGATGTAATTAATCAAAATAGCCAAATAAATCATATATGTTTCTATTAATTTCCAATTCAATTAACATAAGCATTTACAAATTTGAGGAAAAGCTGGTGGGGTTCTGGTTTTCAACACCATATAGTATGTGTATGCAAATAACACAACAGATATCAACATAAAACCAAATGCTCCAAATATTAGCTTTGAAGATGAATTTTCTGCAGCAGAAGAAAATTTTTTTCCCATGTCTTTGGCTGATTCTTGTAAAAAATTTCCTATTTCTAGACTTGGCTTTGAAATTTCGAGCTTCTTTGAAGCAGCTTTCTTGGGCAGCTCTAGACTGAGATTACCTCTGCAAAATACTGCACGAATATGTTCTATATCATAAACATCATTTGATATTTCAATTTGCTTCCGAAGGAGTCTCGGAGATTCTGCAATGATCGATATAATAGTTTTTTTCTCCCCAACTCGGTTGATTTTAACTTCCACGTCTTCCCTTTTGAAGCCTATGAAATTATAGTAGAAATTGATAAGAAATTTTTTGTATTAAAGAACCGTAATCTAAGGATAACTGAAGAAACTACAGGTGTTATGATTTAATCTCCATATCTATTGGTTTCTAGCTCTTTTGCATGAACAAATTTGGTTAAATCTCATATTCAAAATTAAGTATTTTTAATTTATATAGTTAATCAAATTCAAAACCATTTTTTTAAATTCATCTTTTAAAACATAGCATTAAATATTTCTAATTTCAAAGAAAAAAATTCTTCAAAGAGCGGTAAAATACAATACCATCAAGCATAATATCAATTGCATCCGACTGATCTTTTCCTCTCTTCCATAGGCAATAGGGCTCAAAATATTCTTCTGTGGGTGTTTCCATTTTTCGTTGTTTATCGTGTCGGATTTCGAAATAAGACAAACGCTAATTTGTGGGATTCTTTTCCAATTAATGAAGGATTTCTTATGTTTATAAAGAAATTAACTCTTTGATTCATTGTTGAGTACAAGAGGTATAAAATGTTTCGTAGGGAGTTTCTCTTAGAAAAGTATCATTTCATATTTTGTGGTTGTTTTAGGAATTGACAAGGTTGCTTTAAAAGCCTAACTTCATTTATTCCTCAATTGAATTCATGTGGAGAAATTTGTTTTGATTGTTATGACATGATTTTGTTGAGATAGCGCAACCTAGAACTTATATTACGCAAGTGGGATTAACTCTCCTTCAACACCAAAAAAAAAAAAAAAAAGTGTGTTTTTTGTTTTTTAACTTAGAGGAAAATGACTTGCAAAACCTCAAAAAAAAAAAAAATTCAATTACCAAGTTTTAACCTTATATATAGCTTTTAACATACATTCGCTTTTTCTTTATTAACTGGTGATCATATACAAATGTATTATTGAGATAGATTCATATGTGAGTAAAAACTTTCACGTAATTAAGAAATGTGAGTGAAAAATTTTATATATACATATAAAATCCAAAAATAATAATTTAAAATTTTGAGTTTAAGTGGTGTTCAATATTTATGTATGAACTTTTGAAGTGCTCATATGGACTCCAAGAAATGTATCTTCCCAACATATATATGACATTTAATAATTCTACAATTCAAATTCTATAAGCTGCAACCATTTTTTTATTTTTTTTATTTTTTAGTTGTGATCTCCTTTGTAAAAAAAAAAAGAAAAAAAAAATTTAAAAATAAAAAAATTTTCTAATAATGCCACTATATATTCTCACAATTGTTGTTAGATTAAGTTTAAAGTAGTAACCAATCAAACAGACATCATTTTGAGAATTAAATTTGCATATAGAAATACGAATATAAGAAGGAAATGCCTTTAAAAGAAAAAAAAATATGTATCTTTGGATTAATGCTAATAATACTCTAAATAGCAATTTAATAGCAATTTTTTTCCAAAGAAGTTTGATTTTCTTTAGTGGATCATATTAGAGTCGCATGTAAATGGTTATGCCTAAAGTTTAAAATGCATGTACCATAGCTGCACGTTTTTAACCTAACACACTTTCCGCTTAAGCGGAAAAACACCCATTATTTATAAGTTAAGACCACTTGCTTCTCTTATAGATGTGGGATTCGTGACATATGCACTTATTATTAAATCAAACGATCACATATTATTAGTTATTAATTAATGTTACATTGGCATGAATGTTATAATAGACTTTTAATTTTATCCTTACCTAAATATTAAGCGTGAACTTATTCTCTTCACTAGGAACGTGAGATTAATAAGAAAAAAAAATAAAGATAGGAATCCTTTGTAAAAAAGAAATACTTTCTGCATGCATGTGTAAATTCACGTTGAAGATGTTGCTGATTTAATTAAAAGTAATGAACATGCAGCGATCTTTAAATTCACTTATATATAGAGTTTAAAATTTTAATTATCAATGTTTAAGATAATTTTTCATTAAAAATTATTCTTTGAATACTTGAAGGTTAATGCAATTTCAAGCAATCCCTCATTTAGAAAAGAAAAGAATATGCTTTAATTTCAAGAGTAGACGTTGTTTTTTTAATGAAAAAGAAAAGAACCTTTTTTTTTTTTGGTTTCGAAGGTGTCAAATTAAGTCCATAAAAAGAGAAGCAAAGAAACAACTTTCATACACTCAAATCTCTTGATTAATTCATCTTCCTTTCTCCCTTCAAGATCCTAAGAGGAGAATAAAAGAAAAAAAAAAAAGCTTAAATTCCTTTGGAAATGAAGAAGGAAGAAAGCAATGTTGAGCCTTCTTACGAAGATTTTGAACCCTATTGCAAGTGGATAAAAGAAGCCAAAGATTACGTTCTCAAAGAAGCTGACATTCTTGAAATCCAGCTCCAGGGTATAAATTTATATCTTTTCCTTCTTTTTACAAAACAAAAAAAAAAGTTTTTGCCTTCTTAATTTTGGTTATTAATTTGCTTTTGCATTTTACAGGTTATAGAGTCGAATTTAGGCTAACAAGATCCCAAAAAACTCCAAAGCAATTAGATTTTTAAATTTTCAATTTGGAGGTTTGTTTGATAATTTTTACAATGAGATAATATTTATAGGATGAGAGAAAACTCCTTCATGGTATAGCTTAAATGTAATGAATCTGATCAAATGTAACATAAAAGGAAAAGGAAAAAAATTTTCCCCCAAACCAAAAAAAAAAAAGATCTTTTCTCAGAGTAAAAAGCAGAAATAATCTCACTAGTAGTATTTCATACACACACACAAACACACAACACACACACACACACACACACACATATATATATATATATATATATATGAATATATATGAATATTTCTATATAATTTTTCAGAATTCAAAAGGGAAGAACTGAAGTACGAAATGGGTGAGGACAGACTCTTGTATATTAGGGGAGAGCATCAAGTGGGGAAGAGTCTAATAAGGCGATTCAACAAAAAAATTGATGTTTCAAAGTACAACATCAAAGAAATTGAAGCAAAGTTTGAAGCTGGGAATCTTAATCTAAGGCTGCCTTGTAAAAATTCTGCCTTAAGCTTCTGCAAAATGGGGAAGAAAACAATCAACTGTGCAATGGTTGCTCTGCTTTTGCTTCTTGCATTTTGTATGTACAGATATTCTGAGTGAACCAATTTTCGGAATTCGTTTAAATGAAATAATTGTTCATATATATGTCTGTACTAAAACAAATCAAAATCTAAAGTGATGTTTACTAATAAAATCAAAGTTTCGAATATGAACTTCTGATTTTCTATGAATTGAAAAAATTACATCATATATATAATGATGTCCGGGTGTAATGTTAAATGAGAAAGGGTTGCTAGGTCATCACTTGGGAGCAACGTGCCACATTGCTGCCCATGTGTGGTATCAAATAGTCAAAGGTTTTCATGTTTTAATGGATGAATACGAGTAAAGAAATTAGTCTGTGGGATAAATTACACTTAGCTACTTGGAATATAGGATCGTTAACTGGTAAAATAGCAAAGATATGAGAAGTAATGATTAGGAGAGTAATTAATATTATGTCTCCAAGAAACTAAATAGGTCGGGGAAAAGGCTAGAGAAATAAAAATATGTGGCTCTAAGTTTTAGTATGCAGGTAAGGAAAAGAGTAGAAATGGAGTACGAATAATTGTAGATAAGAATTTAAAAGATGATATGGTTGAAGTTAAAAAAATAAAGGTAGGATTTTATATGTTAAACTTATATTAAGAAAGGAAACCATTAACATTATTAGTGTTTACTCCTCACAAATAGGTTTGGATCAAGGCAATAAGCAAAATTTTTTAAAAGATTTAAAAAAATAGTGCAAGTCATAGCAAATGGAGAAAAGTTTTTTATTGGAAGAGATATAAATGGTCACATAGGCAATGATTGTAGTGACTTTGAGAAGGTGCATGGAGGATATGGTTTGGAGAAAAAAACCATACCATATCGAAGATAATATTCTAGAGTTTTCTGTTGTATTGGACCTAACTATATTAAATAGGTGTTTTAGGAAAAAAGTATCACATTTGGTGACTTTAAAGAGTGAGTCAAACAATAGTCAAATTGATTTCCTTTTTACGAGGAAAGATGATAGAAGAAACTATAAGGATTACAAAGTTATATTAAGTAAGAGTGTGACAACACAATGTAAACTACTAATTCTAGATATCTTTCACCTTTGAGGGTCAATGAGCATATATCAGAGTTATAAACCATGTATTAAGTGGTGGAACTTCAAAGGGGACAAAATGTTAGCTTTTAGGGATAGACAAGTTAAAGAAATTTATTGGAAACCTAATGAAGATGTAAAAATAATGTGAAAAAATATTTTTACCAGAATTTAAAGAGTTGCTAAAGAGATACTTGGCGAATCTAAGGGTTGTGCATCATTAGGAAAGAATCTTGGTGGTGGAATAAGGATACAAAAATCACAATTAAAGCTAAACGGGAGTGTTATAGAAATTTAAGAAACAATAGGGATGAGATGAGTTATTTAAAGTATAAGACAATTAAAAAAAAAAAGCCAAAAAGGCTATTAGAGATTTAAAAACTAAGATCTATGAAGAATTATATAGAAAACTAGTGACAAAAGATGGAGAAAAAGAGTTGTTCAAAATTGATAAAATGAAGAATAAGAAGAGTAAGGATCTTAATGGCGTAAGATGCATCAAATGTAGTGACAAATGAGTTTTAGCAAAGAATGAGAAGATTAAGAAGATATGAAAAGATTATTTTGATAATCTCTTTAATGACAAATTTGAGCATGATATAAGCAAGCTTAACATACCTTTTAAGGATATAAATAGTGTATTTAAATGAAATATTAGAAGGTATAAGGTTAAAGAGGTATTGAGAATGATGAAAGCAAAAAAAGCTATAAGACCAGATAAAATCTCGATTGAAATGATAACGCTTAGGTGAAGTATGGATATGATGCTTGACATATCTTTTCAACAAAATTTGGGTTATTTAAAAAATGCCAAAAAAATTGAGAAAGAGTACCCTAGTGTTTTTATGCAAAAAAAAAGGTGATATACAAAATCATTCAAAATATAGAGAAATAAAGTTTAGAAGTCATACTATGAAATTTTGAGAAAGAGTAATTGAATATAAGTTGTAACCCAAATTCGAGAGATTTACATATGACATTCATTGACTTGGAGAAAATATACAATAAAGTTCTCTGAGATGTGCTTTAGTGGACCTTAATAAAGAAAATAGTTCCTTTAAAGTACATTAATATAGTTAAAAATATGTATGAAAGAGTTATAATGAATGTGAGGACGATTAGGGGTGTGATTAATAACTTTTCCATTACTTTAAGATTGCATCAAGGCTCAGCATTAAGTTCATTTCTCTTTACATTAGTTATGGATGAGCTCACTAGACATATCCAAGACAAGGTGTCCTTATGAATGTTCTTTGCCAATGGTATAGTCCTAGTTACTAAAAGTAGTGATAACCTTATTACGAAATTAGAATTATGAAATCATACACTAGAGTCTTGAGACTTTAAATTGAATAGCTCTAAAACTAAATATATGAAATATAAGTTTAGTAATCATAGGGAAGCAAGTGCCAATGTAATTAAATAGGATAGTGATGTAGTACAAAAAAGTAGTCATTTTTTATATTTAGGATCAATTATTCAAAGTGATTTTGAGATAGAAAATGACATAAATTATAGGATTCAAATAGGATGGGTGAGGTGATAAAGTACATTGAGGGTGTTGGAAAATCACAACATGCCTTTAAAGTTAAAGGTAAAATTGTATAAAACAATTGTATGGCATGTGTTATTATATAAAACTGAGTGTTGGGCCGTTAAGAAACTACATGATGAGAAAATTGTTGTAGCTGAGATGAGGATATTTAGATGAATATGTGGTAAGATTAGAAGAGAAAATAAGAAATAAAGAAATCAAAGAAAATTAGGGGTAGCATTATAAAATTTTTTTTATATACTGACGTTTAGTTATATTAATAGTCAAATTTTGTTAGTAAAAGAGACTTTTACTGACGAATTTTTAATACTGTCAGAATATATTGTTTAAATACCAACACTTTATTTAACTGTCAGTATAAATAAACTTTTTCTAACAGCATATGACTATTTATCAATATATATGTTATATATTAACGGTTTTTGTAACCGTTAGTATAGGCTCGAAACAAAAAAAAAATATTAGCTTGCAAAAAATTGAATAGGATTATTGAAGGTGTTTTTGGCCAAAAACGCATTCAATGATATATACAAAATTTTTTGTATGGATTATTTACTAATAGTTAAATTTCATCAGTAAAAGAGAATTTTACTAACAGATTTTTAATACTATCATAATATACCATACTTATACTAATACTTTATTTAACCGTCAGTATAAATAAACTTTTTTTACAGTATATGACTATCCGTCAGTATAAATAAACTTTTTTTACAGTATATGACTATCCGTCAGTATAACTATGTTATATACTGATGGTTATTAATGTAACCGTCAGTATAAGCTCAAAACAGAAAAAAAATTTTGGCTTATAAAAAATTGAATGGGATTATTGAAGGTGTTTTTGATCAAAAATGTCTTTACTAACCTATTCAAAAAATTTTGGAGAGGGATTATTGAATGTGTTTTTGGCTAAAAATACCTTGAATAATCTCTTACAAAAAATTGAATAAGATTATTTAAAGCATTTTTGACAAAAAATGCCTTGAATAATCCATTAACAAAAACACTAGAGCATCTCAGTTGGTTAGAGCATACAGCTATTAACTATAAGGTCATAGGTTTAATCCTTTCTTGTAGCATTTGAGGGTTTTCCAAAAGATTATTCAAGGCGTTACTCAATCGGTTAGAACATACGACTATTATTTAGGTTTGATCTTGTCCTCTAGCATTTTGAAGGTTTTCTAAGGGATTATTAAAAGTGTTTCTAGCCAAAACACCTTAAATAATCTTTTACAAAAAATTGAATAGGATTATTCAAAGCATTTTTTTGGCCAAAAATGCCTTGAATAATCCGTTAATAAAAGTATTTAAATAACTTAGTCGATTAGAGCATATAGCTATTAACCATAAGATTGTAGGTTCAATCCTTTCCTCTAGCATTTTGAAGGTTTTTCAAAGGATTATTAAATGTGTTTTTAGCCAAAAATATCTTGAATAATTTCCTACAAAAAATTGAATAGGATAATTCAAGACATTTTTTAAAATGCCTTGAATAATTCATTGAATAATCCCTCACAAAAAATTAAATAAGATTATTCAAAGTATTTTTTTGATCAAAAATACATTGAATAATCCATTAACAAAAATATTTGAATAGCTCAGTCAATTAGAGCATATAGCTATCAACCATAAAGTTGTAGGTTCAATCTCTCCCTCTAGCATTTTGAGGGTTTTTCAAGGGATTATTGAATGTGGTTTTAGCAAAAAATGTCTTAAATAATCTCTTACAAAAATTGAATAGGATAATTCAAGACATTTTTTATCAAAAATGCCTTGAATAATCCTTTAAAAAATTCTCAAAACACTAAAGGAAAAAATTGAACCTATAACTTTATGATTAATAATTACATGCTCTAATTAACTGACCTACTCCAATGTTTTTGTTAATATACTATTCAATTTTTTGTAAGGGATTATTAAGGCATTTTTAGCTAAAAACCAAAACTGTCTTGAATAATCTTATTTAATTTTTTGTAAGAGATTATTCAAAGCATTTTTGATCAAAAACGCCTTGAATAATCCCTAAAAAAAGGCAGGAGATTATTCAAGGTATTTTTAGCCGAAAATACCTTAAATAATCTTATTTAATCTTTATGAAGGGATTATTCAAAGCATTTTTAGCCAAAAATGCCTTTAATAATCCTTAAAAAAAGGCAATGGATTATTCAAGGCGTATTTAGCGAGAAATGCCTTGAATAACCCCATTAAATTTTTTGTAAATGATTATTCAAGGTGTTTCTGATAAAAAATGCCTTGAATAATCTCAAAAAAATGGCGGGCTTATGAATTTAAATCATTTTCTTTACCTTTACCTTCCACCGATCTACATACTTAATCTCCACCTCCCACAAACTCTTTCCACCTTTCACTAACTTTACAAATTTAAACCCATCAACATTCATTTTATTTTATAGTTGAATTAAAGTTGAAGCATCAAGACTCGTTATTTCTTAAAGGTATTTTTCATTTTTTGCATTTTAATTTTGTGTCATTGAGCATGCCTCTTTTTTTTTATGTTTTTGATTGTATTAGATGAATCTAGGCTCAGTCTTTATCACCTCAAAAAGTAGAAGAGAACTTAGAAATGTTATTAGCGGCACTGTTTTTGTTAATGGAACAGCTTTAATAGGAAAAATAGATGAAAACTTCAGCTATCTTACTGTAGATTGGTGACCTCTTGATAAATGTGACTATGAAACATGTAGCTGGGGGAGAGCTTCTCTTCTTAATCTAGTAAGTAGCTTATCTTTAAGCCTCTTAGATAAAAAAACATCACAAAAAAAAAATCTTTCTAAAATTTTAATGCCTGCTTCACTTTTACAAGAATTTCTTAAATAATAATTTGGCTGATCAAGATATGAATTGTGTGGCTTTGGCATTGGAATAAGAGTTGCAATAGATCAATATGCATCTAATGTAAACAATCTTTAAAATATTATTCAGAATATATATAGAGAATTTGAGGTTCAGCCATTAGTAATAGCATCAGGAGGATTCTTTGATGCAAATTTCAAGCACCATGTTTGTAGACATTCAATCATAGATATTAATGTTCTTTTTTTTTTTTAGATTCGGTATAATGATGTTAGTTCTTGACTTATTTTAAATTTGTGGATTATAAAACAATTTGATTGTTGTTTTATTTCAAATGTTATTAAATAGTTTTTACTTTTTTGTGTATTTTTACTTTATATGAAACTATATTATATTATGATTATAAATAAATTAATATTAATAATTGAAAATATAATTCAAAAAAAAGTTTTTACCAACGTCTTAAAATTTATACCATGTTTTACTATTGAAATATTTCAGGTTACACTAACAGTCTATATTGACAAACATTAACTGTTGGTATAGGCAAGAAAAATTAAAATATACAAGTCTATACTAACGGATGTTAACCCTCAGTAAAAGATATAATGGTTTAATACACAACAGATGCTACATTAATAGATATACATTTACTAACGGTCTTGAATCGTAGATATATTTTTATAAGCTATTTCAACACTTAAAAAATCGTCAATATAGGTCTATACCAACAAGGATATACTAATGATAAAAAATTCATCAAAATACATATTTGACTATCGATAGGGTATGGTGCTATATTGATGGATTTTGGAGTTTTACTGATATTTTTTCGAGCGTCACTATATGTCAGATTTCTTGCAGTATAGTTCGAATTGAGGAAAAGATGAAATAGGGTCGTTTAAGATAGTTTGGACATATTAAACATTGGTTTATCTATGTGAAATGTTTCTGTGCACCAATTAAGAGAAATGAGCTCCTAAATTTATGAGAGACCAAAACTATTAGAAGCACAGCATAAAAAACATTGATGCAAGTAATAAAAAATTATATAAGAGTTAAAAAAATAGATGAAAAGATTGTTATTGATAAAAATGAGTGATGCAAAAGAATTTAAAATTACGATATAACGTGAGACTTTTTTTACTTTTCATACAGCCGATCCCAAAGTTATGGAATATAAAATTTAGTTTGTTGCTGTTGTATTCTTCGTCTTAAATTTTAACATTTTTCCATCAAATATTTGATTAATTGTAGGTTATTTACCCATCCTAAATTTTAATATGTTGTCAGTAATGATACCGAGTACCTAATTATACATTTTTATTTTATTATT
Source organism: Durio zibethinus (assembly GCF_002303985.1). The sequence goes on from NW_019168004.1 coordinate 9,847,635, forward strand.
ATTTTTCCCTAATTTCTGATTAAGTTCAGAATCTTTAATTCCTTAGTTTGCCTTACCATTAAAAGTTATTTGTGCCCCAAAACCTGTTCAAGATGATTCCTTTCCCCTTCTGGTTATACTTCCAAATTACCACCAATAAAGATTCTTCTTTAATTTTCATTTTAATCAGTTATTAGAGAAAACAGGAGATAATTAAATTCGCAAACAATAAGTTCAACTTATAAATGTTTCATTTTTATTCATGTTGAAATTACAAAGTATTAGTTCCAAAGATGAGAACATTGGCAATATTTGATTACATAAGCTCCAGCAGCCATTGCCAAGGAAATTGCTACTATGATTTCCATAGCTATCTTTTTATTACGATTGCCTGAACTAACATTTCCACCAGCACCTGAAATGTTGGAAATTTCCTTAGGCATTGCCAGGTAAAGAATGCCATTAGAGAACTTTGCGTGAATTTGGTTTGGTTGACAATTCTCCGAAAGTGGAAATTCTTTCCGGAATCGGCTTCTTTTCATTTTATCCTCATCCGATTGACGTTCTCCAGTGATGTTTAAGACCCCAGAACTGCTAAGTTGAACTTTCAATTGCTGCCTTTTAAATCCTACAATTTTTTTTTTCGGTCGACAGAAATTTAAGTATACGTAGACTAATTGATCAGTAAATTGATCATTAATTTGAAGATATGGAAATATAATCTTACCGGGAAGATGTACCTCAAGTGTGTCACACTTATGCTCCCTTCGCCATTTGCAGAAGGGCTCAAAATCTTCATAAGAGGTTTCCATGGGAGGCTGCATCTTATTTTTGTTTCTTCTTCTTTTAATTCTCTTTTAGGCTTATTTGGACGATGAGAAGATTGAGATGTAACCATATATATATATATATATATGCCGAATATTCCTTTTATAGTTTCCGAGTTGCGAAACCTTTGAGAAAGCAGGTAAAAGAGTTTTCCTTTTGTTTTTCCTGTTGTAAGAGAATGATTCCTTGATTGTTTTTGGAACATTGGGTTTCTTTTTGTTTCAATTAGGCTTAATTTCCATCTTTACTCTATGGATGGAGAAACTGTTTTGTTTTTTTATTCCTGACTTTTCTTAACCCTTTAGGCTTGTTTGAGTACGCTTTCTTTTCTAAGAAATTCCAATTTTCCTGTCTCCGAGAGTTTATTTTTGTAACACATTAATAAAAAATTGGTAAAGTACTGAACTTGTTCAGAAATAAAATTTTGACAGCCTCGAATATAAAGAAAAATATTAATATATAATATTGCACTTAGGAATGTAAGGGATATCAGAGGTTTGCAGGTCACTCGGGGAATTGATTATTATTTGAGGATATTTGGAGTTTTTCTTGAGAGAGATCAAATATTCATTATTCAAGCAATTTTTTTCTTTTTCCTTGACATTTTCTGTTTGGGATTTGTTTTGTTTGTTTCTTTGTGTTAGATATTTATACTCTGAATAAGGCTGTTGCCTGTGGCTGTATGTTTCCCAGCAGTTCATCAATGGTTTTTAGTACTTCTTCGCAATTTGACCACTTATAGTAACCTTTTTCTTTTTCAATTAATTTTTTGGTCTAATACAATGAATTCCACTAAATTTCCCATAAGTTAATTATTCTACAATATAATCCAAATAATTAATCTGAGGATCATCAACATGTTATGTTACATATTTTTAATTTAATTTTAGCCCTTTCCCACTGAGCAAAAACATGTAATTTGAGCAAAAACCATTCTTATAAACGGATGAATTGGTACGTTCTTTCATTTCTTCAGCTATAAACATCGTTCATGATCATTCTTTTTCTGACAGGTTTTGCATTAAAAACCTGTAACATATACAAGGATTTGGTATTTCTACACATGCATAATCATGGGATCATAAAATTTGAGTGCATAAAATAGCAAAGAAAACAGCAGTGACAGCGCTGTAACACTTGCCACAACCTTCACTGCTGTCTTTCTCTCCATTTTAAGCCACGCAATAAACGATTTGGGGCCAGCCTTAGGCAATATAGCATGTTCAGTTGGCGCACTCATCACATCTCTAGCACCTGATTGCTCAGCAGCTTCTTTACTTTGACTGCTGGTTTCCTGTTCTAGTTTTCCTTTGTCTTGAATTGGCGACGACGCTTTACTTTGACTACTGGTTTCTTGTTTTAGTTTTCCTTTGTCTTGAATTGGCGACGGCGCTTGTTGCGCCGGTGTAAGTGGTTCCTGTTGAGGAACCTGCGGAGCAATTTTCTTAGGTATTGTTATAAAAAGAATACTAGAACTGAACTTTGCGTGAATTTCATTTGCTTTGCAATCTTTAGGAGTGTTGAATTCCTTGCGGAATCGGATCCGTTTAGTTCCATCCAGGGAACGCTCTCCGGAAACTTTTAGGACGCCATTATTAGAAAAGTGAACTTTCAGCTGCTCCTTTTTAAAACCTGACAAACTAGAATTGAATCAATTTGCAATGGAGCAATAACTTGCACAACAACCAGCATTCATCTTCATTTTTGGCTTAGAAAATTATAAAATGTCCCAACTTTATGACCAAAAAAACATTATTTCCAAAAATATATATTACCTTTCAATTGAAATTCAATAATGTCATGAGCTTCTCCTCTATGGTATTGGCAATCAGGTTCAAAATCTTCGTAGGAAATGAACATTTTGGAAGGAAAAAGATATATAGGGAACTCTTGGAAGAAATAGTACTGTTTGTTTTCTGAATTCAATGAGGTAGAGTAATACTGTTTTACAACTCCTTTTACATATACTAAGATTAACAAGCTTATATTTGAAAGAGGTTTGGTCTAATTAAAGAGGTTTCTTTTGGGTTTCCTATTGGAATTAAAGAGAATCATTCCTTTTCCAATTCCTAAACATTTGGATTGGTTTGCTACTTTGGACAATCTCCCTTCACGCTATACATATGTTGTCCTCCCTCAATACGTGATCTCTTCTTCATTTCATAGGTTTTCCTTGGTCTTTAGCATGTGACAAACTAATGCAAAAGAAGAGGTTTAGCCTTATATAGGAATAATTATTTCGAATTGAAGGTTTAGTCTAGTCGTTTCACGCAATCACTCTAGCATTTAGCAAGTTTGTGTTTAAATCCTAACAGCTACAATCTCTTCTCTTGTCCCCAGGCCACGGCCTTCTTTGTACACCTATTACAGAGCCAATCCATGCTTTTCATTGTTTGGAGTCAATTTTCAATGTTTTGGATGAGTTCCTGGATTACAATTCCACCTACGTTAATTTCATTAATGATTACAAGTGAATGTAGGATTTTTCTTTCTAAACAAATGTTTCAACATATCCAGAATTTCATAAAAAGGATAACAAAAAATGTTCCTGGTGATCTGTATAATTATACAACTCAACATGAAGATATTTTAGCCAATGAAAAGTTGTCTGTTTTGAACTCTGCACTATTAACTCACTCTTGAGCTTTCTGGTTTAATAACAAATCTGATCAGCTTTGGAATTTGACCATTTATATATACAATTAAGTCAATTTTTTTGTTTGTTAAGAGAGAATTATAATAGCTGAAATGTGCAAGTTTAAGGGGACTCAAGCTTGTTTAACTCTAACAAAGTCAGTTTTTTGTTTGGTATTTCACTAATTCAAACTCATTGAATCATATGTATACCACTAAAGGCTATTAACCATCCAAATTACAGTAAAAAAAAAAACAAAGATTTAAAACAACTATAGTATACTCAATGGAGGTAATGGAGCTAAAAGACAATTAAGAACTAACATGCTTTTGAAGGGGCAGTAGCTGTTTTGTTCGCTAAAGCAAGAAGGAAGTTTCTGTAATCCCCCAGAGGGAATGATGTCATGTATTACTTCTCTCAATTCTACTCCATATTTTGTATGTTGAACACCCTTTGAATATCATCCATATGTCCATCTCAGCTCTGTTCACCATCACTCCTGCCTAGGCACCTCTATCGGCTACCATCACTTTAATGCTTGAAAATGAAGTATGCAACTGGTGAACTGGGAAATAGTAACATAATTGCTTTCAGTGATTCAATTATGTGACTGATGCTCCCAATTTTTATAGTTTAAGTTTGGTTAAAACATTAATAAGAAATGCTTTCAAGCCACTTAGATATGGAAACAGATTGTTAACTTTGCATAACAGTTAGGTGGATTGCAAATACATTTTATAACCATCTTTAATGCATCCTCAAACTCCCAGGATGTCCCTTTGGTGATTGACTGGAAAACATTGACAAACCGACAAGCTTCAAATATAGAAACAAAAATTAAGATTGCATGCAGCATAAGAAACACATTACCTTTGTGTAGTCATGTCCATATATGTGCTTATAGCAAGAAAATGTCAACTTAAGCTGTGGAATGCTCCTTTTTGGTGAAAATCTCTAGTACAATACCATCATCAATGGCTCCAGGACTTCCCTCCCGTCTCATAAAGCATCCTGGCATCACATTGCGTGATATGTTGACTAACATCTGCCTGGTGTGCCTTGTGTGATGTAGCTAATGCAACCAGAATCTGTCACAAAAACAATGATGAGTCATTGACATAAATTATCTCAAATTCCAGCTCGAATTCTAAGCTTTAAACTTGAAATGATACCTGTAATTATAATCAAACTTACCTTCTGGTAAGGGTGGGAGGCTCAATATTGATGATATCCTGGTCCAACTGCCTTTTATACTTTGATTGATAGTCTTGCTTGATCATGAGGAAAATATGACTTGATTTTCGTCCTGCAAAAATTTCCACAACGGCCTTATAGTTCGTATCATCTTGCTGAATTGCTCCCCTAGCAACAGTGGCATCTCGATCGTGAGGATCAAGCATCCAAAGAGACAAGGCTGCACAGGTTTTTGGTGAAACCCCAGGCTAATTTTTCTGGCTACTCATACTAGTCTTTTGAAGTAGAATTGTAAGGTCTTCCCCATACATTTCATTGTAAGTCCCTCTAAAGCTGAGTTCACCTAGCCAAAGCTTGAATCAACTGGTTCAATCTTCACCAAGAATCATGAATTTCCTTGCATTCATTCTCAAAACTATGGCTTGAAGATGCTAGGATTTTGGTGGCCATGAAGGAGTTTGGGGGAGTAGTTGTTATAAAGGCTTGTCTAAAGTCAATAATAACATTTATAATTTTTTATCATGAAAAAAAAAGGTTAATTTTGACAATTTTGAATCAAATTAAAGATATTTAGGCATAATCTTGACTTCAAATTTTAACATGAACATGACTACTACCCAAATTACTGCTCTTGATAAGGACTTTCAATTCAATTGAAAAAAAAAAATAGGAGAGACCTTCCAACTTTTCTTTGCACAACTTATATATACAAATTGATGTAAAATTCTTGCATTAACCCATATTCATATCATATATCTTTCTTTTATTTTCTTTATGAAACGAATAAAATTAAAATTAAAATTAAAAGACTGTTAGAAATATATGAAGTAATTATTATATATCCACCAAAATAACCCAATGAAAATAAAAAACTTTTTGATAAAAAAAATCAACTTGTGCCAATATAATATTTAATCATAGGCCAGGCCTTATTTCTAAATTCTCAACATTAAAACATGGGCCACTTGAGCCTTTGCTTGGCCCAACCCATTATGATTTAATTAAGTTATAAGGATTTTTTTAATTCGTTTTTAATTTTATAATTGAGATTAAAAATTTGATATATATTTTATTTTTAATTATTTTTTAATTTTTAATATATTGGGCATGTGTGTATCTTAATCAGTACAATTTTTTTTAATTGATACATTTTATCTTATTAACCTCTATAATATAAAAGTAGATGAAATAATATGTTTCTTTTCCAAAATCATGTTGGCTTGTGATTAGTATATTTTTTTCCCAAAATAGGAAATCTCAAAAAATTATATTAGTAGCAGCTATATTTAGAAGAGAAATTAAAAATAGTAGGAGAAAATTTTTTAACTCTCCCAATATTTTAATATAAATTATAGAATTAAATCTGAAAATTTAAAATATAATATAATTTAAAATTTTAACAATAATTATATATAAATTTTAAAAAAAATTAACGAGAAATGAAATGGCTTTTTCTCTGTCTCTTTTAACACACAGTCTCACTTACATCTGATCCGAAAGGAAATATTCCATTCTTTGGTGGGTGTATTCAGTATTTTCTTGCTTATGCTATTCGTTTTTCTGTTTGGTTGCAAAGAAAATCCAAAAGGTGTCTTTATAGCTATTTGCTTAGTGGGTCTTTGAAAATGTGGTAGTATGCATATGGGTTTGGCTTAGTTTTTGTTGGGTTTTGGTCATTGTATGGAAAATGGGTAACTTGAGGCTCAAGGCTCTCTTTTCCTTCATTTTCCTAGTAAAAAGAAGCTTGTTTTAGTGACATTTGCTGGATCTGTTAGGTTTTGGGTTCCTTGTATCGTAGATTTAACAAGTCGCATTGATAGGTAACCTTACTCTTGATCTTTTTTTCCTTTTGATTCTTTTAGGTTTAGCTTGATGAAAAAGCATAAAGATTAGTTTTTAAGAGGGTTTTAGATTCCATTGCTCCTTTCTTTGGCATTTTTGTTTCTTAAGAATTAATTGCATTAAGTATATGGGGTTGATTCAGCTCTTTTTTTTAGATGTTAATTAAAGTGCTTGGTAGAGTGAAATCTGTAAATGGTAGTATTAGCTTTTGAGTTTTAACAAATCTACTGATGTTAGCAGCCTGCTGGTTTATTACTATGTTTCCATCTCTCATGCTTTTGTCTCATGATTTGAGCTGCACAATATCAAATATAATTAAATCTTGATCAAGTTTGTATTGAAAGTTCAAAATTGCATTTTCTCAGGATAAACAATGGCATGCAAGTTGAATACATTGTGTTATTTCATTAGGAGTATTGAAAGGATGGATATGTTCTTTAGATTGGTATGTTTCTATGGATGTGGCATGAATTTAGCTGTGGATATTTAATGGGGTATATTTAGGAGCAAATAGCTACAAAAGCCCCTGTGCTTGAGTAAACAGAAAGGAATTCCGAAAAAGATTCACTGTTGTCTTGTCTAACATGCAGCAGTAAGAATATATGAAAGTGTCTCCTGCTTTTAGCAAAGATATTCTTGACTTATGGTCCAGTGAATTGAACCAAAGATAGCCAATATTTTTGCTTGAGGTTTGAGCTATCGGACGTAGATGCCTTGTCATAGCTCTGTTTAAGATGGTTCTACCTGGCCTCACTTTTGGAACTGTGATTTCTACAGATTTATGGTTAATGTGTTGTTTTTGCCACCTGCATGGGCTAATATGGCAGTGAGGTGGTTTCAGTTATTCACAATCAGATCAACTTTTTCTATTCTGGACGTTTGTCAAAATTATACATCAATTAGGTGTTTTATTTATAAACTTCTATAACTGCAACTTGCTAATTATTTCTGTAAAGTTCTCTTCAAGTTCGAGAGACCATTTTCTAAGAAGTTTTTTTGAGCATGAATACGGAATAAATGCAGGTTCAAGTTATTAAGGCTTTTCAATATTTCTTTTACTTTTGAGTGTTTGTTCTGGGTTTAAGGTAATCATGCTTAGAAAGTGAAATTTATTCTAAACATTGTGTCCTGATTTTCTTTTTTTGGAGTCTTCTGTTTCTTGCCTCTGAAATGACATTGACTTAATAGCATTCTCTTCTTTCCTTTGATTTTGGCCTCTATGCAATCTCTATGTGTTTCCTCTTTTTCCTAGTTTATTATGTTCATCACTCCGCTAATTGTGGAATTTTCTTTTCCATTAAAATAATAACTGGATTTTTATTAATATCTGCAACTTTTTGCGGTTTCTGCCATGTATTATGGCAAGGCTTCTATTTGTATTCTTATAGTCTTACCACATCAGCATAAAGTGCTGCTGATTTCTAGTATAAGAAGTAATAAAAATTTTCAAAATAGAAGTATTCTTTGCTTGTTTTCTACTTAGAAAACCTTTGAAGTAGGAAATTTGATGTGCTGCACTTCTTGTTTTGCTTTCCAGCTTGTTTGCAAAGATAGCAATGGTTCAAGGCAGGTTGATGAATAAAATTTCTGGAAAATTTCCTGACTTTGGTGCTATCTTCATGTCAAATGCATCTACGAGGGAAGAGTGCCTCAAGAGAAAGCTCTTTGGTCTTCCAATGTCTTCTGCTGACTTTGTTAAAGGAGTTAAGGTTGGAATGATCTTGTTTCTTTTCGAATATGAGAAGCGAGAACTTTATGGAGTCTTCAAAGCAACTACTGATGGTGAGCTAAATATTGTTCTGCATGCATATAGATCATCAGGGAAGAAATTTCCTGCGCAGGTATTCATCAGTAATCCACTTTAAACTTTGTTGGTTTTTTGCTTTATTACAGCATTACTTTTACTATTTTTCCAGATTTTTTGCTTCAGTAATTTTGCTTTATTTTTTCCTCTACCTTTTTCTTTTGATGCTTATGGTTGGGTGATGTAGTGTGGTTCTTGTTGAAGAGTACTATGTATTCTGCTTTACATTTGTCCAGGTCAGATTTACCACAATCTGGCACTGCCATCCTCTTCGGGAACATGAATTTCAGATGGCTATTAGAGATAATTACTTCACTACAAACAAATTCAACTTTGGGCTGTCTAAAGATCAGGTCTTTTTTTCTCTTTTTGCAGTCATTCTGTTAAAAAGTTTTATTGTGTTGTAAAATGTTATGTGGTTGAGTTCATCTGATTGCAGGTTCAAAGGCTTCTATGGTTGTTTGGTTCAAGAAAGATAAGACTATTCCAATCTCAAAATCTTATAGATAGTGAAATTGTAAACAGGTATCATGAGGCTTCACTTGAGAAAAGAGAAATGGAGAAAGATTGGTCCAATCATACTCAGATTGGCAGAAAGAAACTGAAACAGGGTATCGATAGTGACTCACAATCTAATGGAGAGCCCCTAGCATATTCTGGTAAATTGACTGTCGCAAAAGATGAATCTCAACTGTTAGATTCTGGAGATTCACATACTACATTAAAGGAATCTGATAGCATGCACTATAATTGCCCATGCTTTCCTGAATCTCCTTGTAGCCAAAGGTCATTACCATTTGTTGCTGTTCACAGCTCTACTTCTGGACAGGAATTGGGTCCTCATCCTGACCATGCTATCCAAAGTCAGCCTGTTAGTGTTGGACAAGAGCTTCAAGAGTTGGAAACTCCAGGAAATCTTGACATTGATCTTGGAGATTACATACCTTTGTTGCCCTCTGATGATTCTGACTCAGATACCAGGGCTTCTCCAGAATCTGGATGTTTTATGACAGATCAAATAGGTCTGCCTTTTTCTGCCTCAGATCCATATGAGGATACATGGCACCCAGTTCCTGCTGCTTCTCCCATCACAAAAGCAGGTGATTTCTACATAAAGGAGAACAGTTATAGTTTAAAATCCCCAGTAGAGAACTGCCAAGCAAATGAGAATTCTGATTATATCAATCAGTATACATCTGTCAGGGGTCTTTATTCTGATGCTTCAAACAACAGGAGCAGTGTGTTCTCACGCTTGAATTTTTCATCTGGAGTACAAGACAAAGAGGATGATACCAGAGTGGAAAAATCAGCGCATAGAACTAGAAAACAACAGAAGTGTGGTACCAGAGTGGATAAGTCAGTTCAACAAATCATGGAAGAATTGCAACAAAAGCATGATAAATGGAAGAAAATGGTGAGAACGACTAGATCTGTTGAAAGGCAAAATGAACACACTGTGAACACAAAAACAAGTGTGTTTTTGCGTTTGAATAGCACTTCAGCACCTGATGTACAAGATAACTACATTTCTACAAGGTTGCAAGAGAGACATGACAAGCAGAGGAACATGAGAGAAACTAAATTCCCTGTTTCAGGTGGAAACAAACCTAGCGTGTTTTTGCGCTTGAGTAGGACTTCAGAACCCGAAGTTCACAACAATGGCATTTCTACATTGTTGCAAGCAAGACGGAGACATGACAAGCAGAGTAAGATAGGAGAAACTGAATGCCATGCTTCAGGAAAAAAATCTCACTCGCAATATATGGTAAGTCCAATTTGCCTTAATAGTGAAAATGAAGAAATAGGCAAAAGCTTGACGGCTACAGACTCCGATGGAGTAGAGCTGGATAATAATACTAGTCCTGATGTCACAAGGCCACTGAAGACGGACAAGCATCACCACCTTCCATCAAACAGCTTGCAAGAAGTATACGAGAACCTGACCGATAACAAAGGCAAATCAGACTTTTAATGAAGCTGACACCGGAACTAATGACGATGCAGGGTTCGGAAAATCCAATGATTTAAGAAGGGCAGATTGGTGACCATTTATTGATGAGTTCAGTCCAGTTCATCCCAAGAGTGGAATAATGTATTGAATGGAATGAGCAGGCAACTTAGGAAACATGGTGGGACATGGACCATGGCAAAAAGTCCAGAAGAAAGCAATTGGATTTGCATAGAAAAGCAACAAAAGTGTTAGATCTTACTTTGTTACTGACATTTTTTGACTAGTGATTCTAACGAAGCAGAGATATGTATGTTCCCAAAAGAAACAATAGACTTTACCATGTTAATGGTGAGACTTACATTACATCTTATTGTTTGGACAAAAAATAAATCAAACCAAAATAATCAAATGTCAAGCTCGAGATAATCCGAGCCAAAAGTAACTTAAATTTTTTTTATTCAAAGTAATCCAATTTAGAATAACATGAAAAATAATTTTATTCGAAATGACTCCGCTTAGATTTATTCCAATATCATTTCCAAATATACGAACATAAAATTAAATACTTGACTGTCAAATTACAAATTGTTTTTTAGAAAAGTAATGTTAAACAAAGTATTGTTTAATTTAATTAATTAAAAAAAAAAAAAAAACCAAAACAAAGCACATAATCCAAAAAGAGACAAATCCAACTAAGGTCCAATGCCACATGTTTGACCAGAGAAAAGAATCGCAAATGTCTTGGCACTCCGGCAATTATTTATGTGACCTTTTTCCTATTTTACTGTTTTACCCTTATCCCTTTTTAAGCTAGGGTTTCCCTTTCACATCTAAAAATGGGTTTTTATCATTATTAAATTAGCTGTTGGTGATTGATAAATACTATGCATTTTTCCTTTCTTTCAAATAAAATGAACATTTATCATTATTACGCATGTTTTCAGTCGAGTTTATGTTTATAAATTTCTATTTTTTACAATTTAATTTTTTACTCGAGTTTAATTTTTTAATAAGTTATAAATAAATTGAATATAAACAATTAAATATATATAATTTATTTATTTATTTTTAAATGTATTCGAGTTAGAGTTGTATTTGATAGAAAATTATTTTATTCATTCAAAATTAATTTATTTAAATAATAAAATATTCATATTTAATTCGATTGAATTAAATGAATTCATTTATAAATATTAAATAAATATATTTAATAATATATATAAATAAATATATTCACGAATAATAAATAAATTATATTAAAATAAATTTAAACAAATAAATAAATTTTAAATGAATATAAATAGACCTAAATGAATATAAACAAATCTTAAAATAAAATTAAGATAAAAGATAAAAATGTCATTTTGTTATAATTATTATAAATGTGTAATAAATAAATAATAAAGTAACGAGTTTTAAATGAATTTATTTACAAATATAAACAAATTAAACAGGCTTTTGTTTGTGTTTGATTCATTTAATAAATAAATATAAATATATTATTTAAGATCATTTATCAAATTTAATAAGTGAATATTAATCAACAAAAACTAAACATGTTCACAACTAATTTATTAAAAACTTTATTAATTTACACTCTTATTTTTTATAAAAAAAACTTATCTTTAAGACTTATTTCATCCATTATTATTAGAATTTTTTGATTTAACAATAATAAAATGATAAATACTTCTTAAAATATATTAAAAAAAAAACTAGTTTAAAAATAAAATGTGTCAATTTTTTATTTTATTTATAAATTAAAAAAAATCATTAACATTATATAAAAAAATCATAAAATTATTATAAATTTAAAAATGAATTAATTTTAGACAAATAAATTATAAAATCATTTGATCGCAATAAATTTATTTTTTAACTAGTTCAAGAATAATTTAAACAATTCCAACAACAGATATAATATTTTTTAAAGTTACAATTATAGTTAATTATTATATTAATATAATAAATTAAATAAACAACTTTTATATTATAATAAACCTATAATTACTAATTAATTAATTAATTAAAATATAACTAAAAAAAAATTTACACACAATAAAATTTGAATCTAAAATCTCATAATTCTATAATTTTTTCCTTACTACTAAATCAAAATCTGGCATTGACGTAATATTTTCTCGCACCATAATAAAAGTTCAATTTTTCATAAAAAAGTTAATTTGAAACATCAAAACAAAAAAAAAAAAGAAAAATGGTATGATATCATATTGTTTAGGGTAAAATGGTAAATTAAACAATGGCAAATCGAAAGAAAATGCGAGGGCATTTATGAGATGTCATGATAAACTCAATCATATACATTATTTCCTGCTCACATTCTTTCCTCCCTCTCGCTCTCCACGAGTTGTCTGCTTCTTTCTGTTTCTGTCTCTTAGCATTTTTTACTTCATTTTCTGCAGCAATTTTTTTTTTACAATGCAGGTAAGCTGAAAATTCTTTTTCTCTTCTCGTCTTCTGTGGTTAATGAATCTAAAAACTAAATCTTGTGAGTTATTTTGAATTAAAAATGTTAACTTTGTTGTGTTTCTAATGTTGGGTTTTCAGACAAGAACTGTACAAGTAAAGAACCTGTCAGATCTAGCAAGTGAGAGAGAAATTCATGAGTTCTTCTCTTTTTCTGGTGATATTGAGCACATTGAAATTATAGGGTAAGTTTTTCTATTCGTTTCTTTTCCTTTTCTGGTTTTGTGTAAAGGGTTGGTGTAAAATGTGTTTGGTGGCTGAGAAAATGAAAGAAAGTTGGAATTTTGGATCTTGAGTTTTTCCTTTTGTGGGCCAAAGTTAATGTTTTCAAAGTGAACTTAAAAAAAAAAAGGGAACGTGTGTTTTTTATTCTGCTTTTTTATTGTCTAGGCATCTAACCTGAAAGGTAAGGCTGCTTTGGAGTTTTTAATGTTTTATTTTTTTAATCTTTTTTGGGTTGGTGGATAAGTTCAAGTAAAGGAAGTTGGAATAAAATTTGGGTCTTCTTTTTGTTGCTTTCTTTTTTTTGGTATTCTGAACAACATAATGGAAATTTAACATAAGAAAAAGGGATGCTGTTGGTTAATTTGGATTGCTGTGTTGTTTTACGGTTGTTGCAGTGAACCTGGCCAATCAAAGACTGCATATGTTACATTCAAGGATCCAAAAGCTCTTGAAATCGCATTGTTATTATCGGTTCGTGCCTAATTGGTTTAACCATGGTTTGCTAAGTAGTGTGCTATTGATGCCTGCATTTTCCTTTTTTTCATTGTAAAGCTCAAATATTGTTTACTTCAAGAAATCAGCTAACCTTGCAATGCCTTTCCCTTATCTTCATTGTTTATACTTATCCTTGTGAATTCTTCCCAAAAGTTGGTTGCTTATGCCTTCTTAAATCAAAATAATTTGTTATAATTTGTTGACTTGAAATAAGTGGGCATGTAAAGCATTTTTTTATAATTGTAAAGCAATGCCAACTGCCAAGTAGGAAAAGTTGGCTATTTTGGTTTTCTTGAAAGTTTTATTGTCCTCACAAAATGATCAATATTTTAAGAAATAATGTATTTCATTGTTTTACTCTAACTAAATTTATTTTATCAGAAACGGGAAAAGTAATTTACTTAGTCTTAGTGATACAGTCAATCATACAGCTAGTAATTCTAATTGTGGAATATCCAGAAGTAAGAGAGGACTAACAAATTTCAATGCTTTAGATGTTTTCCTTGGTTGACGGTTGTTGTTGCCTGATTCCAACCCCCTACAAATTGCATATCCTATGAGGCCAGAGAGAGACCATCAGAGGGAAGCGGTAAAGAGTGGTTAATGGTGTTGGCTGATAGTTGTGACAGTCAGTTGTGTTGCTGGAATCCAGCTCACTATTAATCAGATATCTAATTTGGTCTCACTGTGGATATCTAGGATACTCACAAGTCCCCCTTGGATTCCCTTTTTTTCATTAGATGGTTTGACTGTGTATAATGGGACAAATGAAATACTGTCCTCCCTGTTTCCCACTTTTGAAAATTACTGTTAAATTCCATCAGCTATGTAATTCCTGATTTGCGCTTTTTAAGATTTGCTACATTTGTTTTTTCTGCATTAATTAACAATTAGATTAATAGATCTCATGTCTTTTTTAAAAAAAGATTTTAACTAATAGCAATTCTTGGTACAGTTTTTTATCCTGTCACATCGGTCTCTTCTATAGTAGTTAACATTTGTCTTTTTCTCTCCTTATACTGTTCCATTTGTTGTCTATTCAACAAGATGGATTCCTGTCATGAATTATAATTTGTGTCAACCTTTTCTTTTCCAAGAGTTGGGCATATGTTGATTAGAAATCTCTGTTCTTTTAAAGACAACATTACTCTACATACATGACTATAGGAAGTGAAATTTCTGAATCTTCTACTGCAGGGGGCAACAATCGTTGACAAGATTGTGACAATAATTTGTGCTGAAAATTATGTACCAAAGACTGAGATTAATGTAAGTTGACTGTGAAGTTTTGCTTTCTCTTTTCAAGTGCATTTAGCGAAATTCTTATGCTTTTTAATTGCAATTCATGTAGGAAGCAAGAACAGCAGACAGCATTGTGTCTATTACTCCTGCTGCGCATAATGCACCACATGATGAGGTACCAAATTGCTGTAGGATTAGAATGTCTAAAATTTATTTTACATATCAATTGTTTCCTAGTCGCATAGGCTGGTTAAATATGGGAAAGTGGTGGAAAGAATACGTTGATGTGTTCAGTTCTTTTTGATACATAGCTAGTTTAATATTATATTGAGAATTGCCGATTTGTTTAGTTGAACCAAATAGATTTTGAAATTTCAAATTTACTAAACAAATGCCAGATTAAAGAAAATACAATCAGGAATGTTCATGCACTTGATAAACCGTCGCTAACCCTAGGAAAAGGAAAGGATGATAAGGAAAAGGAAAAACATGGGTTTATAGTCTTTAAATTGAAGTTGATCATCCTGTTGTTAATGCATGATATATTGAATTCCTGCTTGTACCTGCCCTTTTTGCTATGACATGCTCAGTCAAAACGAATATTATGGTGGCAACTTTAAATAGATTCTGTCATTTGGATCTAAAATTTATTATTTTAGTTTATGAACTCAGGCTATCTGTTTATTGCATCAGGGTAGAACTAGTTCACCTAGCAGTGGAAGAATGTATGTTAGTAAAGCACAAGATGTTGTTGCAAGCATGTTGGCAAAAGGTTCAGCCATAAGAAAAGATGCAGTTAACAAAGCTAAAGCATTTGATGAGAAACATCAGTTGACAGCCAGTGCATCTGCCAAGGTCATTTCCTTTGACCGGAGAGTTGGGCTGACAGAGAAATTGACAGTGGGAATTTCAGTGGTTAATGAGAAAGTAAAGTCTGTGGATCAAAGGCTGCAGGTGTCGGATAAAACAATGGCTGCAATATTTGCTGCAGAAAGGAAAATAAATGACACGGGATCAGCTGTCAAATCTAGCAGGTATTAATTCTCCTCTCAAAACAGTGTGACTCCACATCTCTGGATCAAAGACAATAATGAATTTGATTTCTTGTGAGTTAACTATGAAACCTCTCAATGAGTGGCATTTTATTTCATTTAGCGCGGAAGAACCAATTATTTCTCATAGAAGTGAGACTGGGAATGATGGAAAACCCTATCTTAAGAACTTTAACTTTTTAGAATTTCTAAACTCATATTGGAGTTTCTTTTGATGAAGCTATTTTATGCATTCTTCAAAATCTTATATCCAGCCTTTATGCTCCAACTTAGAAAGGCCTCCTTTGGTAAGGTCATTCCAATACGTTGCAGTCTTTTCTTTAGGAAAGGATGCTTAATAAGACTTAATCAAAGTTTCTAGACTGAATAAATTGATCTTGGTGGATGTTATGTGTGTGAAAGACACCTGCATTATTACTAGTTGGACCTTGAACTGGTTCTAAGGCCTAGTGAGCATCCTGCAGTGCTTCTTTGATGATATTTGATATTGGAGGAAAAAAAACGCTATCATCCTTCTAATCAGCTTCATCCTCAAGTTATGATAACATTGGGGTACTCTGATTTCTTCTGGACAGGTACGTAACTGCCGGGACAGCTTGGCTTAATGGTGCTTTCAGCAAGGTTGCAAAGGCTGGGCAGGTTGCAGGTACAAAAACCCGAGAAAAGTTCAATCTAGCCATGTCAAACTTGACTACCAAGGTGCGTCATTCTGGTAGCACTCAAACGACTATAGTAGGATTATAGATTGCAGGCCTAAGAAACAATGTCCATTTTCCCATGTTAATCATGCCTTTAATTTTATTCAAGTGCAGGATCCAATTGCAGTGTAAGTCAGAATTCGGCATCTTAAGATCGCATCTTTTAGATCCTTGTTTACGCTTGCATTGAATGGCCTAGTTACACCAACTAGGAAAGAGGTATCTATAACTGGGGATCTAGATGCTTTGGGTAGGATGCACAAAGTTGTGTTCATTTTTGGCTTGACGTGTGTGCTTATGCAATACAATGTTTCTGTTTTATTTTTTACAATATTCTTTGATGCCTAGGGGTATTGTGTGTATGTCCTTTGTAATTTTAGAGCTTGTGACATTGCTTTCAAATCAGAAAGAAGCTGAAATTGATGTTAGCATTGTGCTCATTGATACTTCTCTTTTGTAATTTTTTTTTCCTTTAAGAAGAAAGCTGAAATTGCACTCATGTGTCAAAAGTTCATCCTTCTGGCATCCTTCATGTGCAAACCAGAACAAGATTGAACAACACACAATAAAACTTGTCATATTCACCCTTGTGGCAATTTCACCAGCCTGAAGGATCCCAAAGAAAATATTGTCTCACCTTTTTCCTTGCAAAATCATATTAATGAACTAAAAATCCAAGTACAGGTGCACGAAACTGCATTTGGGGTTTAGGCATACCTTATTTTTAGTTGGACAACACCCACAATTGACTCTAAAACAATTTGTTTTCTTTCTTTGATTTGATAGGTGGGACTCAATTTTAAATACGAAAATGATACGAAAATATATATAAAAATAATATAGTTTTAATATCTTAATAAATATTATATACGGATTTAGTAAAAAATAAAAAAAATTTATATTTGATGTGTTAACATAAATTATGATATAATAATTTTTATATTTTATATGTGTTTAATATAAAATAATTATGATATAAATACATAGATAATTAAGTTTAAATTTTAAGATTCAAGTTACAATGTAAGGATGTGAAGTCAAATTGCATAAAATAAACTCTTAGAAGAGCAAATGAAGTCAATCCAATCATATGCTAAAAATAAATGTGTCTGTTGGCCAGTTAGGTACATGTTAATATTTTTCCTTTATTAGTACTCTCTTGCCAGGTATACATGAATATCTTATTGCATTAGGTTTTGGCTGACTTGGTTTATAATTTTTGTGATAATTTCTAGTTTACGACACCAAGCTGACAACCTTACCTAGAACTAGAACTAGAAGCGAAAAGAACATGCCAACATTCTAAATCTCCGGAACAATCCATTAAAAAATTGGGAAGCAAAAACCAAAATAAAAATAAAAATAAAAATATCATTAAATTATAAGTAAACTCACAAAAGTTATTTTAATTAATAAGAACAGTTCGATTAACTGTAATAAAATAAAATTATAAATTTATTTTATATAAAAAAGAGATTCATATTGAAAAAGAATAAAATTTTAACAAAATTTAGATATTTCAAAATATATTATAAAAATTATAATTAAAACTGTGATAATAATATATGTTCGTGTAAAATTAAAATTTTTCACTGTTGGTTTATTTTAAATAAAAGAAAATAATTAAAAAAGAAACTCTTGTTTCGTAAACAAAGCCAAAGCATGAAATCTTGGCAATCACGTCCAGCTACAGACATGCATGTGGGTAGCATGTGAGTATGGCCAAAGTCCAAACGCTGCAATTTGTATTTTCGGCGATTTCTTTGAAGAAGCCGCTGTTTTCTCGTTTCTGCCTTTGGACTGGACTTCCCTTTTTTCTCTATAGTTCTCATCACTTCGGAGATTTATTTATTTATTTATTTTTGTAAAAGAGGGCTAATGTTTCTACAAAGGACAAAGAAGGTGGTAGGGTCAAATTCATGTCTACATAATTTTTAATTCATCTCTTAATCATTAATTTTAAAAAAAATTATTTTTTTTTACTATAAAGGGATACAATAAATAAATATTTAAAAAATATAAACTAAATTAGCAAATATTTTTATTATTTTTCAAAATATGAGCTGAAGTCAATTATTGGAGTTGAGGGGAAATTACTTTAATAAATTAAAAACAAGAGACCAGGAGAGAAAAGTCAGATGCTCAAAAAAAGTTGTTAAGCAAAAGAATAAAAAAATATATAAATTTTTAAAATGATAGAATTAAAAAAGGCGTTGAATTATCTTTCATTTTTATTTCTCAAATAAAAATAAATAGGATTCCATTTTATTATTTAAAAAAAAATAGACAATTTGTAGCTTACACGTCAACATTTATAACTTTTTTTTAGCGTGTTTATTACTAATTCTTATAAAATTCTTTGACAAAATCCTAAGTAAAGCATTTTCTTTTTTCATATATAAAAAAAAGAATTAAAAAAGGTATCTTTTTCAAAATGACAATAAGGAAGAGATATCGTTTGTCTTTTAATTAAAAAGAAAATGCGTATATTTATCAAAAAATTATATAAAATAATTATATTATGTCAGCTTATATTTATTTTGTTTAAATTATATTATATAGTTATATTATAAATAAATAATTTATTTATTAAAATTAAATTAATTATTTAATTATCACATATAATATATAATAATTAATTAAAATTTTTAATAAATATAGAATATAATTTAAAAAATATATATAACAAATATTACTGTTTCATAAAATTATATCTGTTTGCAATGTCATCCATTTACTTCGTACATTTACAAATGTTTGACAAATTAACAAAGGCGTTGAAAGCCAAATAAAAGGACAAGGAGAAGTCCAAAACGGCTTGGGAAAAAAAAAAGCAGTCTTACTTCTTAATGCGTAATTAAATCTACTAAAGTACCGTTCAAGACCAGGTGGCCATACACAAAGTATTACGTGGACCCAAGAGTGTCGTGACGTCAAAAGCACAAGGTCGAAATCGTCAATATGAATTTTCAGTTTCCCAAAATACCCCATTTGTCTCGTCTTCAAACACTTCTTTCTCTCTCTAATTTTCTCTCAGTCATGCTTTTATGCCTTTGGTTCTTTGGGTATATTCCTTAGCTTTGATTCTCTATGTAACAGAAACATGCCTTTGGTTTACGTTTTCATTCCAAGTTCTCTTCTTCTAACTGCCAACAATTTCTCTTGGGGAGTTTTCGTTAAGGTGTGGTAAACAGATTTGGTTTTCTTTGATATTCAATTTCCAATTGAAAAAAAATGTATTTTCTTCATTTATGTGTTGTTTTTGTTGAATTCACTGAGAATTTGACGATGAGTATATTTTATTTTTTTGGTGTTTTGCTTTCTTGAGTTGTCATTGGTGAAGCTGGGAACTTGGGTAGCTATTGTCTTTGATTGGAAGTTTTGATTTTTGATTTGTTGGTTAATGATGGGTATGGGTTAAATTCATGTAATTTTGGATCTGGAGATTGATTTTCCTATGATTGATCTGTTATTCTCTTTTGCTCTAATTTTAAATTTTGCATTTTGGTTTAGCTCTATAGCTTTGCTTTCAATTGTGTACTTTGTCTTAGATCAATCATTTGCTTCCCAGAAATGAATCAGTCTAAAGCCATTGTTACTCTCTCTATTTAGTTTCTGTTGCAGTAAATTTGAGACAGCTTTTGAGATCAAATGTATTTTCATTTTTAATGTGCAAGCAAAGTTGTTTTTGGCTCTTTGCATTTGAGTTTGTAATTTCTTTTCATTTTTACATCATGAAATTTGCAATTTTTTATTGTCTTTCTAGTGATGGAGTTGTTTTTATGTTGTTCATTCATTTTTCTTTAGTTATTATATCTGTTCTACAAGATACTTTATGCTGACAGATGAAATTTTAAATGCAGAATGTTGCTTCACCTTTTTATGGGAGATATCTTTCTTCTTCATGAATGCTAATGGGGGTGTGTGGATGGTTGTTGAAACTGGTACGTCTTCATAGTAAAGATGGTGAAGATGATGGTGGGCTGATATGCTATTGACAGTTTAACTCAACTCTTTATTTAAATGGAAATAGATTCTAGACCCTGTTGATTTCTCGATTATAATATGGACTAGATGGAATAAACTACCTAGGAGGCCATGGCAGTTTGTTTGGCCTGTGCTAACTTCTTTATAGGCATTTGGAGAATCTTTGGCTCTCGACATAATGTGGTGAAGGCATAGTGTTAAGCAGCAGCCATCAGCTGTGATCTCTGAATAGTAAATTTCAATAACTTAAAAAATGTATTTGTAGATTGTTCTCAGTATATAAAGAGTAGTGGAGATGTTAACGTCACCTCAAGGACAGAAGCAGAACCTCCATAAATCCATGCAAAAAATTCCACCTAATGGCTCACATAAAGATTTGTGGCTTGCTGTGCGAGAAGGATCCTTGCCTGATGTAGATTCAGCATTGATGCTATTGAAGAAGACTGGAGGTAATATCAATTCAAGGAACAGTTTTGGTCTGACTCCTCTTCATATTGCAACTTGGAGAAACCACATTCCCATTATTCGGAGGCTTCTAGCAGCTGGTGCTGATCCTGATGCTAGGGTCTGTAATTCTTTTCATCCCTTAGTTGATCTGAATGCTTTCACGTTCGTCATGGATGCCTATCAAGCATCCTGCTCTATAATGTCTATGATCTTGTGTTAAACGTCATAAGGCCATAGAGATGTTATGATGGTCCAATTAGGTTGAATCCTCTTTCCATGACACCTCAGAATCTATCTTTCAGGATGGAGAATCAGGATGGAGCAGCCTTCACAGGGCTCTGCATTTTGGTCATCTTGCTGTAGCAAGTGTTCTCCTTCAGTATGGTGCTTCTATTACATTGGAAGATTCAAAATGTAGAACACCTGTAGATCTCCTATCTGGGCCTGTGTTGCAGGTTTTTGGATGTGGGCAAGATTCAGGTACCTGCTACGGTCTTGACATGGTTGGAAAGCATCTAGTTGCTTTATGCAAACGAAATCTATCTGTATTAAAGCATAACATAGTTTTCTTTCTGTTTTTAGTAGCTACTGAGGTGTTTAGCTGGGGAAGTGGTGTAAACTATCAACTAGGAACAGGAAACGCCCACATACAAAAGTTACCATGCAAGCTTGATTCATTTAGTGGCTCTATTATCAAGTTAGTTTCTGCTGCTAAGTTCCACAGTGTAGCTGTTACTGATAGTGGAAAACTCTACACCTGGGGTTTTGGAAGGGGGGGCCGTCTTGGGCATCCTGACTTTGACATCCATAGGTAAGAGATTTCTTGTGCCTTTGCATAAGACAGGGTCTTAGCAGCTTTAATGATACTTCAATCAGGAACTCTAAATTTAAATTTAAGCTATGGGAGCTCTAGACATTGAATTTTGTTGGTTCAAAATTTTCGTCACATTTTTCTGGTTTGGAATACCATACTGAAAATTTGTAAAAGTTTGGGATAGTTTTATTTATTATTTATTATTTATTATATTTAGGATAACGTGAATCAACAATCATGAACATATTATTTTGTCTTTTATACTTTTCAGTGGTCAAGCTGCAGTTATCACTCCCCGCCAAGTGACTTCTGGTTTAGGGGCTCGTCGGGTGAAGGCAATTGCTGCAGCTAAACATCACACTGTAATTGCTACCGAGGGTGGGGAAGTGTTCACTTGGGGATCCAATAGAGGTAAAAATTTATGGGTTATGCTAGCAAGATTTGCTGACCATATGAGATAGTTGTTTCCTCAAGTGAAAATTTTCCCTTTATTCTATTATTTGATTCAAAATCACTTACCTTCTACTATTTTATCAGAAAAATGATGTTCTGCATTATGTTTCAAACCAAATCAAGGACTTATTGACTAGAAATGCCTGATTAGACTTCATCTTGTGTTGTGCAGAGGGTCAGTTGGGCTATACGTCTGTGGATACCCAACCAACACCACGTAGAGTAAGTTCACTTAGATCAAGAATAGTTGCTGTTGCTGCTGCGAATAAGCATACTGCTGTTGTCTCTGAGTCTGGTGAAGTTTTCACATGGGGCTGCAACAGAGAGGGGCAACTTGGTTATGGAACCTCTAATTCAGCATCAAATTACATACCAAGAATAGTTGAGTGCTTGAAAGGCAAGATCTTTATAGGTGTTGCGACTGCAAAATATCAAACCATTGTGTTGGGAGCTGATGGAGAGGTAAATATGCTAGCATCTGCTATTTTTTGTAATTAAAGTGATCTCTATTTGCACGAATCCTTAATCCCAAATACTTGGATTCCAATTGGATGAATATTTTGTAGACTAGCTCTAATCAGAGTGAGTGCCAACATCTTAATTTCATTGTTGTTTTTACCTGCTATTGTGGAATGAGAGTATATATGGGGCTAACCACCGTAAAACTTGTATGGCAGGTGTATACTTGGGGTCATCGACTTGTTACACCTAGGCGAGTTGTCATTACTAGAAATATAAAAAGGACTGGAAGCACCCCTATGAAATTCCATCGAAAGGAGCGACTTCATGTGGTTGCAATAGCTGCTGGGATGGTACATAGCATGGCTATGACTGAAGATGGAGCATTATTCTATTGGGTTTCCTCAGATCCTGATCTTAGATGCCAACAGGTTCTATTCCACTGTCTTTGATTGATTTTTCCTTTCCCTCACAAGTGAAACATATTATTTACTTCCTCTGGATGAATTGTACAGCTATACTCGCTGTGTGGAAAAAAAATAGTAGGCATTTCTGCTGGTAAGTACTGGACTGCTGCTGCTACTGCTACAGGTGATGTTTACATGTGGAATGGCAAGAAAGGTGAGGAAAAACCACCGGTTGCAACTCGGTTATATGGCGTTAAGAAGGCTACTTCAGTTTCAGTTGGTGAAACTCATCTTTTGACTATTGTTTCTCTCTATCACCCTGTCTATCCTCCAAATATGCCCAGAAGTGATCAAGCACCAAGGTTGGAAGTCAATGACGAAGTAGAAGAATTTGATGAGGAATTTATGTTTACTGATTCAGAGTCAAGTAGTATGAGATCATCTGTTCATAAAAATGTTTCTGAGGAGAAGCCCATACCAAGCTTAAAGAGTCTTTGTGAGAAAGTGGCTGCAGAGTGTCTAGTGGAGCCACGGAATGCAATTCAACTACTTGAAATTGCAGATTCGCTTGGAGCTGATGATCTAAGGAAGCATTGCGAGGTATTCTACTCAAAGGCATTAGCAATTATGAGGAGAAAATTTTCTTATAGTCTTCCATGTGCTTTCATTTGTGCCTAACTTGTGACTTTGCCTTGGATTTTTTATGATAGTATACCTAACTTTAAAATTTCTAACAATACTAGATATTCATGCTTTCCCTTAATGTACCAAACTTCAGCTTGAAAAAAGAAAATAGTAAGAGAGATCTACAAGACAAAACCCGTAATGTATTGGTTTTCTTCTTGTTATTGTGACCTCCCATGTTAGCGATCTCTTCTTTTTTTTGGGCCTCCGGACATTTTTGAGCACAATGAGTGTCTTACATGATATAGAATCTTTACTTCTGTAATTTTCATATTTTAGGTATTATCCTACATGTCAATATCTATCACTTTAATTCTGAACTTCTTCCAGAAGAAAAAATATAAAGGAAATGAAAATACAATTTTTGTATTTTAAACTTAGTATGTGTAAAAAAGTTTGGTGGTTATATTTTCTTTCATTCTCTTGTTTCAATAGAGTTGCCTGATAATTTAGAAGTAAGTTCTTGTTTCTTTTCTTTTTTCCCCTCACTTTGTAAATGGGAATCAAAACAGAATTTAAGATGCCAAACTTCTAGTTCTGCTGTCACTTATTTTCAGCTCAGTGTAGGTTTTATGTGGTTGTTTAGACATTGTGTTGAACAGGTACATTGATTGTTTTATCTCTTCATTTTTCTCTAGAATATACTAATTTCTTTTTCAGTCTTTAATATGACAGTTACTACCCTGGGATGTAGATTTACTTTTCATGCTACTTGTCATATTCTTTGTTTGGAAGAACGTATATGGTTGATGTAAGTTGTGTAGTTTCGGACCAATTCTGACCTAAAAGATCACCTGGCAGATCAGATTTTGTCAATTATATCAGCAGTTTCCACTAAGGTTTCTTGACATGATGTTTTGCATGGAGATATACTCTAACAACAAAGTTGTCTTGACTTCTTGAATGCAGGATATTGTTATTCGAAACTTGGACTATATCTTAACAGTCTCATCACAAGCTTTTGCAAATGCATCACCAGATGTTCTAGCTAATCTTGAGAACTCCTTAGACTTAAGATCATCAGAATCATGGAGTTACCGTCGGCTTCCCACTCCTACAGCTACCTTTCCGGTTATCATCAATAGTGAAGAGGAGGATAGTGAAAGTGAGGTTCCAAGGACCCGTGACAACTGCAAGAACAAAACTCCTTTGGAAAGTGGAGACAGATTGGACTCCTTTCTGCAACCTAGAGTTGATCCTAATCAAGGCATTTCAAAACAAGTTCGAGCTTTACGGAAGAAGCTGCAGCAGATTGAGGTGCTTGAAATGAAGCAGTTGGGTGGATGCATACTTGATGACCAGCAAATTGCAAAGCTGCAAACAAGATCTGCTCTTGAAAATTCTCTTGCTGAGCTTGGTGTACCAGTTGAAAAATCGCAATCAAATGGATCATCTTTGATTTTACCAGATGGAAAAGGAAATAAAAAGGCTGAGCTTTCAAGAAAGCAGAGGAAGAAGAGCAAACAGAAGGTAGCTCAAGTTGAGACAGTCTCTGGTTTTAGTACAAGTAGCATAGAGCCAAACTCTGTGAAGGACTTTTCTGATATTGAAATGCCCCAAGTTTTAATGAATAAGGTTTGATTTTTTAAACTCATACTTTTGGGCATGTAAAGATCTTTCTAAACGTATCTTTTTTGTGTGTACACTTTACTGAACTGAAGAGTTGCTTGGTTGTTGTTCTCGGTGCATCACTATTCCTAGGGACTGTTTGGATGGATTCAAGTGCGTTTCTTTCTTTTGCTTTCTGAATGCTGCAAGAGTGTTACTTGTGAGATTTTAAGTCCTTGAGGAAAGAAGCGCTGCAACATTTACGTTGCCTACTCT
This sequence comes from Durio zibethinus, assembly GCF_002303985.1. The sequence goes on from NW_019168004.1 coordinate 9,873,142, forward strand.
TTCTTCTATCCTGCATTAATTGTGTAACATACTCACCATAAAATTTCATCTAGTCCACTTCACCTCCTCTGGTGTCTATCATTTCTCCTTCTGCCAACTCTTTTTTGTTGTGAGTTTCTCGAGTTTTTCAATTAGTAGCTCTAATATTGAGGTTCAAAAGTCTGCAACAACTTAATTAGGATTTCTAGGTAACAGCTGAAATGAAAAAGTGAAGCCCTTTTTCTGTCAATGATCTTGATACTCGTGAAAAGTAGCGTCAAGAACTGCATTATGCACTGTTTCTGTGGGTTAAGGATTTCAAATGCCCCAGGTAAACGTCAATATGTGTAATTTTCTATGATTTAATAAGGTCTGCTATTTAGGGTCTCATACTGTTGGATCTTGACGAGTGTTTTCTTTATTTCCTATAAATTACTGAAATGAAAAAAAAAAGGTTAAAATTACTTGAACAAGTAATCATATTTGTTGAAGTCTTTGTGACTTTTGACAGGAAGAAGATGCTATGTCTGAAGCAACTATAGCAGACCAAGTCTCCAAAGAGGCTACTTTCTTTGCTCGAAAAGAGGACAGTTCAGTGCCAGCAAAAGATAAGAGTACTTCACAAATAGCAACCAAGAAGAAGAATAGGAAAGGTGGACTTTCTTTGTTTCTGAGTGGTGCCCTTGATGACACCGCCAAACATGCTACTCCCTCTCCACCAACACCCCGAAGTGAGGGCCCTGCATGGGGTGGTGCAAAGGTTTCAAAGGGATCTGCGTCACTTCGAGAAATTCAGGATGAACAGAGCAAAATACAGGTGACCCAGCTAAGTGGAAGCAAAAATCAGGTGGAAGATCTTTTTGATGGTAGAAGTGAAGGAAAAATGCTGCTGAGTTCATTTTTGCCATCCAAGCCTATTCCTGTGGTCTCAGTTCAATCGTCACAGGCATCTGATGTAGAAAGAAGCACACCTCCTTGGGCTGCCTCCGGTACTCCTCCTTATCTTTCTCGGCCATCTCTCAGGGACATCCAGATGCAGCAGGTGAGTGAAATTACTGCTCTCCTTCTCTCTTGGTGTCATACATCCATCCTTGACTGGTTTCATAATTTATATTATCTAACTATGAGCTTTGTTTGTAGCCTGAAAATGCTGTCATTTCTTTTGTTCTTGCATGTTATTTTATTCTTGTTCTCGAAGTTTGCAGGACTCACTTTCTTGTTGGTCCTTTTGACTAAAAGCAGGGAAAACAACAGCACAGTCTTTCTCATAGTCCAAAAACGAAAATGGCTGGGTTTTCAACAGCTTCTGCTCAAGGTTCACCATCCGATTCCCCTGGGATGAACCGCTGGTTCAAACCAGAGGTTGAAGGACCGTCTTCAATTCGTTCAATTCAGATTGAAGAGAGGGCTATGAAGGACCTCAAACGCTTCTACAGCAGTGTTAAAGTTGTCAAAAACCAGTCATAAGAGGAAAGAAGAGGATATTTTCTTTTTCAGGTGGCAAAAGGCTTTCTTTTTTTCCCCTTTCTTTGGTTAAATGTAAATTCGGCTGTACAGATGTTCTCCATGACCATGTACATTTAACCTTTTTCTTCTTTTAGGTTAGTTTCAGCATCACCTTTTTTTTTTCTTATCATGGAGTTTCTTTACTTTCTTTCATTCTTTCGCTGATCTTACCATTTAGAATAATTTTCATCTTGAAGAATTGAAAGTTCTTATGGATGTTTATTGTACAATCAGCAATAACCTAGTCTTTTAGCCCCATCAAACAAAAACGTTTTTCATGAAATCAGCTTTCTTTTCCATGAATGAGTAGGAAGTTCACAATCCGTCATTAGGTTTGGACCTGAAATTTTCAGAATTAATAATCTTCTCTTTATTCTATCGGTTTATTGGTGTTCAGCTATGCTCAATAATCAATGCATCATATTTGATGAAATGAGGGGATAGTATGCAACATGATCTTCGGGGCACGTGTCAATCAAGCAAAGTTGTAATGGGTCCTACACACATAATCATTCAGGTTCTCAATAGGGGAGAGATCAGTGGCTGGGACCATGCCAGAAGCATTTCTTGCCCAACACAAATAGCCATACTTCTTCCAACCCTCAGGGCCAAAAAGAGCAGATACATTGTCTAGTCAAAAATCTTGTGAACATGAAGATGTTTCTTTCCTTTCTTTTGAGAAAATAAAAGAGAGGAAAAAGAAAAGATAATCGTGTGGACCCATGATGGGGGCAAAGTTGGGTCGAGACTTGAGTACTTGAGGGAAAGCGAAAGGTGAAAAACCCACTTTGATGTGACAACCCCATGAAGAATAAGGCCTGTGTTTTTGGAAAGAGAATCCCATAATTTCACTTGTCAATAATATATGGCATGAATTCTTCGCCAATACTTCGGTGTGTCACTGTTTGAGGCTGTGAATTGAGAAAAGAAAACAAGATTTGTGAACATTGCAATTAATTTTCTAGTAATGCTTAACGTTGTGCTGTTTTGTCACTCAATTCACTTCGTAGGATGGTAGGGTAAGATAAGAAAGATAGCTGAGGAGCATCTCATCCAAAATAGTAATGCTGAAATTATTAAGCTTCGAAGTGTATATGAAGTTTAGATTTTACTATTTGTAATCACAAAAGATTTGAATGCATATGATTTACTAGATTTTCAACTATTTGCATAAAAAAAGCATCCCTACTTTTCCAAAACTTAGATCCTGAGAATCACCCTGATAATAATTCAGCTCAAATTTCAACCATAACAGTAAAAGTGGAAAAAGAACATAAGATTGTTCAAACTTGCATGGATACAAGCTCATATGGTTGGAATTATTCTCATGTGATGAATGAAGTACAGACACGGTATTGAAGGGATATGATTTCTTTTCCAAAGCAATGCAAAATCATCAAGATATTCACATACATGCAATTCTAAAGATATTATGTTTGGTACAAGGTGATTATTTCAAAAATCATATGATCTATATATAATGATTAGATAATCGACTTTGATAAGCATTAGGTAATTTTACGTGAAGCTAACCTTGGATATTAATTTCAACTCCATACTAAAGTACAACTAAATGTTGGCAAGCCCATCAAGATCTGTCCCACCCTTTGAGATTGAAGCAAGAATTGGAATTTAATACTTCATTATCATTCAAGAAGCAAAGTTAAAGTCATTAGTTGGAAAATTTACTTCATCCTTGGTAGATAAGAAATGTTTCTGTCATTAATACATAGGTCGAGCTCGAGGGAGACTGATTAGAAGGCCAGTTAGAAGTACTTAAGTGCCTAATTACATTCCTAATTACATTCTTAGGGTTGAATCTTTCTAGCTATATATTCTATTAGAAATGAGAATTAACATGATTTTCACCCAAGTACTAATGCTGTTCGTAACATGCTATGGGGATGGTTAAAACAAAAGTTGAATTTGAAATGTTCTATCCTCATTGAGAAAAGTAAAAGAAAGAGAACATGTCTATAGGCATAAATTTTTGCTACCCTTTGGTAATTAGTACAGAAAATTGCATGAAATGAAGAAAAGTATAGGAAAACTTGTCAAGGATTAGAAAGATACAAAAAGGAAGTCCTAAAAGAAGAAAAGGAAGAAAAATAATCCACAGAGAAAATGGTCACTGTAGAATGGTGGATGGGCCATCTGATGATTAATACTTATGGAAAATGATAGGAATTATTTGTTTGATGAAGATGGCCTGTAAATCTTGGCGTTAAGGGTACCCTACATCACATGCGAGTTTCAGCATTGCAATTGAAAAACAATAAAACTTGATATCATGAGCTTTTAGGATCAATTGTTGTGAGACACACCAGCAATATTCCTACACTCTCTGCTGCCATTTTGCCTGCAGGGATTGTTGGCTTCAAGATATTCTAACACTTCCTTGCAAGCAAGATAATTGTTCAATGCCATCCCATATGGCCCCACTGAGAGATTAATCTTAATATTAATCATGGTTTTACACCCAATTTAAACAAATAAATATTTGAAGAAGACTATATATGAACTCATCCATTAATTAAAAACTTAATTTAATTTGCCTATACAGAATTTTACAAGAGCAAAAAAATGAATAAAAAAGATCATATACCCAAAAGTGTCAAATGGTTATTATGTATAAAGATTCATCTAACTGTAAAACTAAGTTAATTATATCTGAACATATAAAGGAGCTCAATCTCCTCCCATTAATTATATCCTATGGAGTTTTTCATATCCGATCTCTCAAGTTAAAACAATTATAACCTTATTTCGAACCCAATTAAGTGTTCTCAAATGGATTGTAAGTCTCTTAAAATCCCTATTATTCCCTTATTGATTTCTAATTGGACTTTCTTAAAGTTAACCTACTTAAGGCTGTACTAGGTATATAATTTGAGCTAGCCTTTCTGAGGGTAGCAGGTATAACAGCTTGGATGGCATTGTAGCAAATAGTTAAACTAACTCCAATAATTAATTTCTTAATACATTGTTAGGTGATCATTACCATTTGGAGAAGTTGGACCCATTTCTCTTATACTTTGTCAACATTATGCACTTTGGTGACATCTTTCCTAGGTTCAAAGCCTTTTCAATTGGATGAATTATTGGAGTAGACAAGAACAAACAACCAAAACTACAATCTTTTAAGGTTTGTTGCCTAGGATTCATTAATTAGAATTCAAGATATAATCAAGACTAATTAATCCTACTTTAAGACTAATTAAGACTCAAAACAACATGCATGTGCTAATCAAGAAAACCATGCATCATTTCATTTTGGTAAGTTTCACTCTTAAAGATACATTAATTATAAATCTTGGTGCAACTTAACATCATAAAATGAAGGATCTAAGGATTTTGAAGTGCTAGCTAATTATTTCAAATGCATGTACATGTCAAAGCTTTAAATCAAATCTTGCCTCTATATATGTAGTACTAGTTAAGATCATTGATAAGATTAATAATTAAGTAGGAGGGTTTTTCTTTTATACATATATACGCTAACCATTTTTTTCTTAGTTTAACCCTAACTAGCATATTACACCATTGGCCAAAAAAAAAAAAAAATTTATCACCTTGATGAATCCATTTTACTTGGTGTGTGTGTGCGCACGCGTGTCTATATATATATATATATATATATATATATATAGAGAGAGAGAGAGAGAGAGATTTATTTAAATTATTGTAACTCTTACATTTTTTTTAATTTTGAGATCAAAATTATTAAATTTAAAAATATTATTTTAATTCGAATTAGTCATAAATTTAATTTGGATATAAAAAAATGTATGAATTACAATGTTAAAACATTTATAAAAAATAAATTTATGGTTTAAAAAATAAAAATATTAAATGTCTATGAATGAAAAAAATATTTTAAGACAGGCCAAGATTAAACAAAAATGAATAAAGAAAAAAACATGAATACCAATAATTACAAGCAACATCATTTAACATAATGATTAACGTATGATCTTGTTGTTCAAAGAGTAGGATTCGATTTTCCATTTCCTTCCTAATTTGATGCATAAAACATGAAGGGCGAATATATTAAAATCTTATTGTAGTGGAGGCCCATATTGTCACTTCTGAATGTCTCGTAGCTTTCTCGTTATTTTCAGTGGTAAGCTCATGATCCTTTTTTTTTTTTTTTTCACAGAGATAGGCTGTAAAAGCCCTGTATTTTTCTAACCACTCTTCTTTTTTTTATCTCTTCAAAAAAGACTTAGAAGAAGACAACACCATACTTCCAAAACCTACCAGCATTTTTATTATTTTAAGATTGTAGTGACCTGTCAATCATGTGCTTTTCTACGTTTATGTCTTTTTCTTTTATTAATTTCTTCTCTTCCTTCCTTGTCTCTCCCTTTCTTTGATATAACTATTAACTATATCATGCTCGCATTCACTTCACTTGTTTCTGTGAGTTTGGGAGAAAAAGAAAGAGAGAGATCAGAGGCAGAAAACTTGAGTGTTTTGCAGCCTTGTTTGATTGTTGAATCATGAGAAAGTATAGGGTCATCGAAAGAAGGAAAAGGGGTGTTGGGAATGAAGTTTGATCCAAGATCCTTGTCTCTTTCTCTTTCTCTTTTCTCTATCTCTCCTTTATATTTGCTTGATTTGTGTGTGCATGCTTGCTTGTGTCTCCTTTATATATTTATATTAAAGATAAAAAACCTTCTTCAGTTTTGATTGCTAAATCATGAAGGAAAAGAAAGAGAAATAGGAGATAAAGATCATACCTACCTTGAGGAAGGGAAGGGTGTTTTTGTGTGTGTTTGAGAGAGAGAGAGAGAGAGCAAGAAAGGATGATATCAGATATGAGAGAAGAGGGAGATCAGAGCTGGCTAGGGAGGGTAAGACTTAAAAGAGTGTTTTCTTTGAAGAAAAGAGGGTTTGTGGAATGAAGTTTGATCCAAGATGGATCGATCCCTCCACTTCTCCAATTCTCCTTATGTTCTTAATTATTTGATAACTTGAGGGATTGATCATTGATCAATCGATCTCGGACCAGGCTTCATTCCTCACACCATGCTTTTCCTTGATCCCACACAATCAAGCCAAGGCTATGATCTCTAATCCAGGTTTGGCATATAGATATACATATGTAAGAAACAGCTTTATATAATATCTTGTTTTCATTAATTTATTTTCTTATTAAATCTCCATTAAGAACTCTGATTTCTACATATTTCTAGTGATATTTTCATCAAATTTTATCGTATATGTACAAATAATAACATCCCTTTTCCATTTTCCTTCTTTAGAATATTTCCAAAACAAATGATGCATCACATGTGCTATATATATATATATATCATTTTCCTTGCTATATTATACATAGTATTTTGCTGTATGGTAAATTGATAATAACTTATGGGATTCATGAAATATTATTTGTCTTTCAATATTCAGTTATTCTAAAACAATTTGTCAGACCAAAAAACTAAAAACAATAATATTCTCTTAATTTGAATTCTTGAGGTCTCTTGCACCTGTTATATCAATGAATAGATTGATATAACATAAACCCTAGTAGTATTCTGTTTCAAGTTTATCAAGTTATAGTACAGTTCATGATTAGTGGTTTTCCTATTCAAGTTTTGTGCTAAAAAATTACTTTGCAATACATTACATAACTAATTTACACTGTATTTTTTTTTTTTTTGAAGTTTTTGTACTACTATCAACTGACAAAAAACTGGCATTTCCATTTATAAAAATAAAACTCATGTGCAAACAGAGATACAATTAGACCAAATTTCTTTTCTTTTTCCTTCATCTCTATCCCCTTTGCTTGAAACCAATCTTAATCATACATAACTATATATATGATACAAAAATATTACATAATCTTAATCTTATGTCGAAATGGAATCCCAAAATATTGCAACGACTCTCAGAACTTCAAGGGCAATTTGTTTCCTCAAAGGCAAGTATTTGAAATCTATCACTCACAGCTTGTATCTATTTTGTTTGGATGGAAAGAAATCAAAGAAAATTTGGTCGATCCCCATGCAATTAGAGGCGAAACCAGGTATAAGTAGAAAGCAGACCAGATATTTAATTTAACGGGAGAAGAGGATCAAATAGTAAGTTTCATGATACACATAAGGGTGCTAAAATTTTTTAGGGGCCATGGTCCATGCCTACCCCCTTAGCTGCTCATCTGCCTGCAGTGTTGATTCAGTTGTTGTTTATATCATGGAGGAAGCTCAACTAAGGATTTGTAGCTCCTCTCAGCTAGTCATATCCTCTAGGAACTATATATAGTTTCTTTTTCTTAGGAACTTATTAGTTAAATGTTCTATGAGTTTGTAATGTGTTAATTTAACAAGTTTACCATAGCAGATTTGGTCCGTCTCTTTAGATGAATAAAAGGCATTTATTCAAAAAAATTGTTGCATTGATATGATAAAAAATAAAACCCAAAACTTTAAATCATTCTATTTATACAATCGCTTTTAAAATGTAATATCTAATAGATTTAAAATTTAAATCCTCGCATTACAATATTTTTCATTATCCCAAGTTGTGATTTTTTTTTTTGTAAAAAATAAAATTCTTAGATATTAATCTCAATATTACAAGTTATACAAGTTTAAGTGGATTGTTATTTTTATTATTTTTGAAACCTAATTATATTTTTTTACTTGATTAAAATTTATTAAAATGTAAATAAAAAATATGGAAAATATACTTAATGAAATTTGAGAAAATTACTAAATTAAAATATGAATTTAAACATTACTACTATTTTACATATATTTTTCCTTAGTTTTTGGAGGCCCGAACAAGGATTTCGGAAATGTCAATGCCACGTTCGGGTTTCCTTTTATCTGTTTCTTTCTATTTCTCCTCGTTTCTTTCCCTTCTAAAGTTCAGCATTTTTTTGATCCAATCGTCAGGTTAAAAAATCACAAAACTCTTCATTAACCATTACCCAGAATCCCATTTTCATTACTTTCCCCTTTGCTTATCATTAATCAAATTATAAAAAAAGTATTTTTTATCTTTTTGTTTTTCACTCTGTTGTGCAGGTGAACGTTCAAAGCTCCCTTTTTTTTTTTAATAATCTTAATCTTAGAAGTTGATTTTGGTCGGCTTTTTGAAGCATGTAAGTCTTATTAGTTTAGTTACCAATATGGGTTTTTGTTCTTTTATTTATTTATTTGTTTATTATTTTTAATTGAAGTTTGTTTCTTTGATAATTTTATTGTTATATGTATTTTGATTAATCACACGAACCGTTCAATATTTGTTTTTTTTTTTTTTTAACAAAGTAGTGACTATCCAATAGGTTGAATCAAAAGCTAATGCTTCTCTCTCTCTCTCTCTCTCTCTGTATATATATATATATATATATATATATATATATATATATATATATATATTTTTTTTTTCCTTATAAGGTTTGCTTGTTACTTTTTGTTTGCCTAAGACAAAGTAAATGCCAAATGTCAAAATTAAAGAGAGCTTGAAAGTTGTAAAAGAATTGATTAACGTCTTTGAATATGTATCTTCTGTTGGTTATTTATGTAGTCTTGCACAAACTTGCAAAGTCCTCTATCCTTTGCTGGCAGGAATTTCAAATTAAAACTGTAAACTGTTTTGCAATTTTAATGACATCAGCCCCTTACCTTATTCACAAAAAGGGGTGAAAACCTGATAGTCTTCATCTTTGTGTACCAATAGTTTCTTTATTATTATTATTATTATTTTGGTTCTTTTATTTTCTGAAGTTGTTTCGAAGTTTTGTTAAGCTTATTAACTGCTGAATTTCACTTTAGGGAATCTGTTCAAGAAGGTGTTCTTCCCGGATTGCCTGATGATTTAGCTTTGAGATGTCTGGCCAAGTCGTCACATGGTTACCATGGGGTGATTGAATCTGTCTCGAAGAAGTGGAAAGATTTGGTTCGCAGCAGTGAGTATGCAAATTATAAAGCTAATCAAGGATGGTGTGGGGATTGGTTATTTGTCGTCACTGAGCGTTCTAATAATCAGTGGATTGCCTATGATCGTGAAGCTGATAGATGGCATCCCTTGCCAAAGATTCCAACTGAGCATGATGGCTTGCAGCATTTTGGATTTTCGTGTGTGTGTGTGTCTGTAATCGTCTCCTTGTGATTGGTGGCTCTTATGCACCGCGTGATACTGCTTCTCCCCATCAAATGCCTGTGATAACAAATGCTGTTATGCAGTTTGATCCATTTAAGAAACAGTGGACCAGATTAAAGAGCATGCAAACACCAAGATCTCATTTTGCATGCTGTGTTATATCTGGGAAGGTCTATGTTGTCGGGGGGCTCAACTTATCTTACCCCCGGGGGCTTTCTCTTGCTGAGGTTTATGATCCAATAAGCGACGGGTAAGCTTTATTTCTTCCAGGATGATATGTTTTTGTTTTCTGAAAACACATTACTACTGCAAATGCTTTTCATGTTTGTGCTGTCTGGTTTATCAGAGCTACTTTTAGTTGTAGTCTACCTTCAGGCACAAGATGCATCAAAGATAAAAATCTTAGAGTGATTTATAAAACAACTGAAATGTCACCGTAAATCTGAGGCTTTTGTCTGGTGCATTGTTCGTGACTTATGGTGGATTAATTGTTGAAATTGTGTTTGCATCTATTGATTCTGACCTTTTTAGTCTCGCATTAACCCCCCTCTTGTGTTATTTCTCTTTGACAGAAGACTGATTATCTACCTAGAAAAATATATTATAAATTATGTAAAATTTTCTTTTATTTGCAAAATTGCTTGGCTTGTTTATGACTCAATGGTTGTTGCAGGTGGGAGGAATTGCCGGATATGCCCAACCCCCAAATGGACTGCCTAGGTATATCATATAAAGGTAAATTTCATGTATTGAGTGACCAGGTAGGCTTGGCAGAGCAGAACCCATCTGAAATTTTCGATCCATCAAATAAAACATGGTGCACAGTTAACAACATATGGCCTTTCTCTAGGGCAATTCAATTTGCAGTTCAGGTGATGGGGGATGATCAAGTTTATACTGTGGTGGATTCGGGGGAGAGCTTGGTAAAAACAAGAGATTCTGTACAAGGTGAGTGGTACAATGTTGGTGCTGTTCCTCCAGTTCATCTTCCTGACCACTCCCGAGAACTTGAGGCTTTTGGTTATGGTTTTGCTGCACTGAGACATGAATTATATGTTCTTGGAGGAAAGGTTCTGAAGTGGGAAGACTCTGGAGTTGGGAGGTTTGACGTAGTGAGGTTAGCTGGGGTGAGAGTTTGTGATCCTTTACAGAGGCCATTAAGCTGGAGGGAAATCGGGCCCATGTGTAGGCCAGCAGGTGGCTCTATCCTAGGCTGTGTGTCATGAGCCAACCTTGTATAAGGCCATGACCGGGACTTAGGTTGCCATGAGCCACCCATGTATAGGGCCATGGCCGGGTAGACCCCTTGTGTTAGGAAAAGTGTCCCCATTTCAAACATTGTAACGGTTACTGGTAGCATAGCTCTAAAATCTCTAAGGCTCTTTAGGGGGGGGTGAGCCGGCAGGGTATTGTTGGGCTGTCTCACCGGGTGCTATGCGAGCTTAGGCCACCCACCATGGGCTGCCCCCCTGGCCCTGGTGATGGTGGGAGGTCCCGATGTATGATTCCCAATTTTAATGATATGTGCCTCGATTGAATGCCCGATTGTTGCCTCGATGTGTTTCTTTTCTTTCTCGATGTGAATGTGCCTTGTTGTGTGTATGGATGAGATTGATATTGATATATAGTGCCTTATTGTGAATGCTTGAGACTAACCATGGTTTATGGTTATTTGTTCAGATCTCGATCTATTGAGGGCTGACTTGGGTGGAAGCGTCCATTCAAGTGCCTCGCGGGCTAGTGCTTGTTGAGAGAAAGCTTAGTCCGTGACACGTGGTATCAGAGCACGGTTGAGAAGTGCTAGAGAAATGGATGAGATGGCCACAAGTGGTGGACCGGATCATCGGCAGAGAATTGAGGAACTTGAGGCCGCGGTGGCCGCAATGAAAACTCATATGGTAACAAAAGACCGAGTGAGGGAGATCGAGACAACCCAGCGGGAGTTGTCCGATACTCTCCACAATGTGAGCGAAGAGGCTAGAGATGCCTTGAACATACTCCACAAGGAGTTTGAGGAGCTCAGGGCCCAGATGAGCATCCTACAAATGGCGGTGGCCAGTTCGAGTTCAAGCTCGACGGACAGGGGACAAAGGCCCAAAGTACCGGAGCCTCGGTGCTTTGAGGGGGCAAGGGATGCTAAGGAACTTGAGAATTTCCTGTTCGACATGGAACAATACTTCCGAGCTGTACACACAAGTTCAGAGGAAGACAAGGTGACAATGGCATCGATGTATCTCGTAGGGGATGCCAAGTTGTGGTGGCGCTCCAAGTTTGTCGATGACGAGTGCCCGATTAAGACCTGGACAGATCTGAAGCGTGAACTGAAAAACCAGTTTTTTCCGGAGAATGTGGATTATATGGCTCGAAGGAGACTTCGAGAGTTGGTGCAAACCGGAACGGTGCGAGAGTTCGTGAGGAACTTTTCTACCCTGATACTGGATATTAGGGACATGTCCGAGAAGGACAAGTTATTCCATTTTATTGAGGGCCTCAAGCCATGGGCGAGGACAGAGCTACAGAGGCAAAGAGTGCAAGATGTGACGACGGCCATGGCTGCAGCGGAACGTCTTCATGATTTTAATGATGGTTCGTTAAAACGGAAGAACCCTCCACCACCGGGTAGTAGCTCTAATCTTGGGAGTGGGGGAAAGATAACTAGGTTGGACCGACCCTTCAGTTGGGGATCAGACAGGAAGTCCTTTGGGCGAGATAGCATCCAGCCTAGGACAAACAACGCAGGGATCTTCAAGCCTAGGCAACCGCTTGCTTGCTTTCTTTGCAAGGGGCCGCATCGAGTGGCTGAGTGCCCGCACCGAGGAGCCCTTAATGCCTTAAGGACCTCATCCCAAGAGTCTGCAAAAGTGCCCGAGAGCGTTGAAGAAGCTGAAGAGGAGCCAGCCAGGATGGGCTCAATAAGGTTCCTCAGTGCCCTTCACACCCAATTGAACACTATAAAGAAAGAGCAAAGCAGAGGCTTGATGTACGTGAACTTGACGATCAATGGGAAAACCACCAAGGCTATGGTGGATACAGGCGCAACCGACACTTTCATCACACCAGAAGAAGCAAAAAGGTGTGGTCTTCAGATTGGTAAAGACTGTGGGCGAATGAAGGCGGTCAATTCGCCAGCCTTTGCAATCAGTGGAAGCTCGAAAAGTGTGACGACCCAATTGGGGCCATGGGAAGGGAAGGTAGACTTCACAGTCTCCCCCATGGATGACTTTGATGTCGTTCTAGGATTGGACTTCATGACGTTGGCTCAGGTGATCCCTATCCCCGCTGCTAGCTGCTTGTTGTTCTTAGGAGAACACCCATGTGTGGTGCCAGCCAATATCTTGCCAAAGAGTGGGAAGAAAATGATTTCGGCTTTGCAATTCAAGAAAGGGGTAAAGAGAGGGGAACCCTCTTTTGTGGCCATGCCGATCTACAAAGAAGGGTCGAAAGTAGAACCAATACCCAATGGCGTGAAGAAAGTGTTAGAAGAATTCAAAGAGGTGATGCCAGAGATGTTGCCCAAGGTTCTACCCCCTCGACGAGCAGTGGACCACGAAATTGAGCTACTCCCAGGGGCAAAACCCCCTGCTAGAGCCCCCTATCGCATGGCCCCGCCAGAGTTGGCCGAGCTGAGAAAACAGTTGGATGAGCTTCTACAAGCCGGGTTCATCCGACCATCAAAGGCTCCTTTCGGAGCGCCAGTGCTATTCCAGAAAAAGCATGATGGGAGCTTGCGCTTATGTGTCGACTACAGGGCTTTGAACAAAGTCACCGTAAGAAACAAATATCCTATCCCGCTCATAGCAGACTTGTTTGATCAATTGAGCGGGGCCAAATACTTCTCCAAACTGGACCTGAGATCGGGATACCATCAGGTCAGAATCCTCGAGGGAGATGAGCCGAAGACCACCTGTGTAACACGGTATGGTGCATTTGAATTCCTTGTGATGCCTTTTGGACTAACCAATGCTCCTGCCACATTTTGTACATTGATGAATCAGGTGTTTCATGACTACCTAGACAAGTTTGTAGTCATTTATTTAGATGATATAGTGGTGTATAGCTCCACGTTGGAAGAACATCAAGAACACCTGCGCCAGGTATTTCAAAGGTTACAGGACCATCAGTTATATGTAAAAAGGGAGAAGTGTGCATTCGCTCAGACCCAAATCCATTTTCTCGGTCACATTGTCGAACGTGGCCACATCCGAATGGACATGGAAAAAGTCAGGGCCATCAAAGAGTGGACGATACCGAAGAATGTTAGTGAGCTCCGCTCCTTTTTGGGACTAGCCAACTATTATAGAAGGTTTGTGGAAGGGTACTCTCGTAAGACCACGGCCCTCACGGAGCTACTGAAGAAGGAACATAAATGGTGTTGGACGAACGAGTGCCAGGAGGCCTTTGAGGGATTGAAGGATGCTATTATGAAGGATCCCATCTTAGCTCTCCCCGATATTGGAAAGCCTTTTGAAGTCCAGACGGATGCATCGGATTTTGCTATTGGAGGTGTGCTTTTACAACAACATCACCCGGTAGCATTCGAAAGTAGGAAGCTGAGCGAAGCTGAAAGGAAATACACAGCCCAGGAGAAAGAGCTCCTTGCGGTGGTTCATTGCTTGAGGACTTGGCGGCATTACTTGTTGGGTGCGCACTTTGTCGTGAAGACAGACAACACAGCCGTTAGCCACTTCCTCACCCAACCAAGACTCACGGCGAAACAAGCTAGGTGGCAGGAATTTTTAGCTGAGTTCGACTTTTATTTTGAGCATACCGCGGGGAAGACTAATCAAGTGGCGGATGCCTTGAGCAGGCGGCCAGAGTTAGCGGCCCTCAGAAGAATGGCCCCAATGGTGGCTAGCAGAGCCACTACAGACATCCATAAGTTGATTGGAGACCATTTAGGGAAAGACCCGCAAGCCTGTGCCATTTTGAAGCTAGTGGAAGAAGGGAAGTCCAAACATTTCTGGAAAGAAAATGGGGTCTTGTGGACCAAGGGACCTCGAGTCTTTGTGCCAAGAGCAGGAGGTCTGAGACAGATGCTGATGAGGGAGTGTCATGACACCCCATGGGCGGGACATCCGGGCTGGCAGCGCACGTTGGCGTTATTGAAACAAGGTTATTATTGGCCTCAAATGCGACAAGATGTGATGGAATATACGAAGACTTGCCTCATTTGCCAACAAGACAAAGTCGAGAAGAGGAAACCTGCAGGTATGCTTGAACCTTTATCGGTACCTACCAAACCGTGGGAAAGCATCTCCCTCGATTTCATCTCGAGCCTACCCAAGGTTGGCGATCTTGGAGCTATCTTGGTGGTGATTGATCGGTTCTCTAAGTATGCCACATTCATTCCTGCTCCCAAGTACTGTACAGCGGAGGACACAGCTCGACTATTGTTCAACATGTGGTCAAGTATTGGGGCCTCCCCCAAAACATTGTCAGTGATAGAGATCCTAGATTCACAGGGTCCTTTTGGAGAGAACTTTTCAAGATTTTGGGGTCCCAACTCAACATCTCCTCGAGCTATCACCCTCAAACTGATGGCCAAACAGAACGGTTCAATGGATTGTTAGAGGAATACTTGAGGCACTTTGTCCACGCCAACCAAAAGAACTGGCCCTCATTATTGGACGTTGCTCAACTCTGTTTTAATTCCAACAAGAGCTCTTCCACCAACAAGAGCCCATTTGAGGTGATCACCGGACAATTACCAAGGCTACCCCACACTTCCTTGGAACAATATGGAGGAAAGAATCCCAGAGCATTCAACCTCAGCAAGGAATGGAAACTAAACACGGAGATCGCACAAGCCTACTTAGAGAAAGCGTCAAAACGGATGAAGAAATGGGCAGACAAGGGTCGTAGAGCTCAGCAATTTCAAGTTGGGGATTTGGTTCTTGTTCGATTAGTCCCTGAACAAACCAGGTTCTTGAGGAAGAGAGATCGTAGATTGGTGCGCAAGTACGAAGGTCCAGTAAGGGTCCTTTCCAAGGTGGGGAATGCTTCCTACAAAATCGACCCTCCAAAGTGGATGAAGGTGCACCCAGTATTTCATGTGAGCAACTTGAAGCCATTCCATGCAGATCCTACAGATGCTGGTCGAAGAGAGCCAACCAGAGCCGCCATCACCATGAAACCACCTTCAGAGCGTCGAGTCCAAGAGATCTTAGCTGACAGGGAAACCAAGATATCTCGAAGACTAGTTCGGGAGTACTTAGTAAAGTGGGAGGGACTAGGCCTAGAAGAAACCAGCTGGGAGAGAGAGCACGACCTCCAGAGATTTCAAAGGAAGATCGAAGAATTTCAAGCCAGCAAGTCGACGAGGACGTCGTTAGAATAGGTGGGGGAGGATGTCATGAGCCAACCTTGTATAAGGCCATGACCGGGACTTAGGTTGCCATGAGCCACCCATGTATAGGGCCATGGCCGGGTAGACCCCTTGTGTTAGGAAAAGTGTCCCCATTTCAAACATTGTAACGGTTACTGGTAGCATAGCTCTAAAATCTCTAAGGCTCTTTAGGGGGGGTGAGCCGGCAGGGTATTGTTGGGCTGTCTCACCGGGTGCTATGCGAGCTTAGGCCACCCACCATGGGCTGCCCCCCTGGCCCTGGTGATGGTGGGAGGTCCCGATGTATGATTCCCAATTTTAATGATATGTGCCTCGATTGAATGCCCGATTGTTGCCTCGATGTGTTTCTTTTCTTTCTCGATGTGAATGTGCCTTGTTGTGTGTATGGATGAGATTGATATTGATATATAGTGCCTTATTGTGAATGCTTGAGACTAACCATGGTTTATGGTTATTTGTTCAGATCTCGATCTATTGAGGGCTGACTTGGGTGGAAGCGTCCATTCAAGTGCCTCGCGGGCTAGTGCTTGTTGAGAGAAAGCTTAGTCCGTGACACTGTGCCTCCATGGAAGAAGAATACTCTTCTTGATCTGGAAAAATTATTTTCTCATGATGTACACATTAAGCAGTCTTAACCATGTTGCAGGGCCAATGAAATGTGAATTCTTGTGCAGCAGCCTCACATGTCTGTCAATGGCAAACCTTGCTGTTAAGAAAAAAAATATTGTTGGCCGCATATAATTCCCAGAGCAAATTAGAACCCCCATATTCACGTCTCAAGTAATGTACTACCTTCACAGTACTTATGCAACAGAAGTTTATCTAGCAACTCTAGCTCTAGCCCTGTTTTATATCATTAGGTGGATTTGTTATTTGTAATGTTATTTCTAGAGGAAGCATCGAAATTGAAATGCTTCAGGAGGGTATTACAATTTACAAGTACCGTAACCTTTATCCTATTATTCATAGCATCTAGAGCTTGCTTTATGGCTGCCATGAATTTCGCAAGGAGAAAAGCCAGCATTACTTGTGCCCTTGCCAAATAAACAGCTCCTCAAACTACTGGAATGCTGGTGCAGGTGCTCGTTGTGAGGTGTTGGGTCAGCTAATGCAGGTAACGCTTCCCTAGAAAGCAGATACAGGACATATTGAAACTATTCAGTTGATTTCATTGTTAGTTTTGCTCTTCGTCGCCTTTGATAGGTTGAACATTTGTGAAAGAACAGATGAACATATTTACCAAAGAGAATGTGTTTGATATAATGAAAGTTTGTATAGATATGGATGTTTTATTTGTGCTATTAATCATTGCTATATCAATCTTTTATCCCTGTCTTTCTGTTGTTTGATTGATGATCAGTTACTCGTCCATAGGCGGAGTTGAGTTTTTAAGAAATTGTCACTTTCTATTCTAGAATCTTGCTTTCCATTACCATACATATGAGCTTTACAAGGTTTGATTGTTAGCATTACTTAAAGAATGTACTAGTTTTTAGAAATGCAAAACACTACCTCTACACGGTTTTGATGTACCAAAGTAAACCACCATTTTTATACTTGATCCTAGTATTCTCTGGTTTCTTTGGTTTAAATAGAAAGTTCAGTACTCTACTTTCATACTTCTTTACTTTCAGGCAAATTCTGTCTGAATGGGATTAGGCCAGAGTATGGTTACAAGAATCTTACTAATTACCTTTTCTTTTAATATTTAAGATTGTTAAAATTTAAACTCTAATATTTGAATTAAGACTCCGTTTGATAAACTGAAATCAACTTTCAAAGTATACAAAATTTTCCATGTAAGATACTTTCCAGAAAAGAATTCATTTTTTTTTGTTTGGATTGTTTTAAAAAAAATAACTTCCTTCTTCTCTGTCCGCCACAACTAACATGAAGTAGCAGTCCACCATGCCAACTTTTCTTGCTTCTTCCCTCTCCACCACAACCCACATAAAGCGGTAGTCCACCAAGGGAGGATCAGCCCTCAACTTATCCTTGCAAGAAATCTGTCTTGTCAAATGGGTATTGCTTTAAATTTCTTGATTTTCTTGTTTTTAAAAAACCCAGTTCAAAATTTTTTATTTTTATCAAAACAAAAACAAGCATGCAAGGTATTTCTTTACAGATTTCATCATCATATTCACTCTTGAAGACCAAATTTCAATTTTGTTTTTTTTTACAGAGGTTCGAACTGTTGGATTTGGAAAGATCAAGTTTTTTTTTTTTTTTATAAATTTTCTGAAGCAAAATCTGTTGGGTTTGCTTTGGTGGCTGTTGGCCAAAGAAGAGATGGAGCTATTGAAAATCTGTTGAATTGTGGGTCTATTATATTTACGAAGGTTTTAGGTTGTTTTCCCAGGGATCTCCGCAAGGAAGAAGAGGAGACGAGTTGTGGAAATTTTCTTTCGGACTAGAGAGGATAGGAAGATATTTTCTCCCAAAACGACGTTATTTGTCTTTGATCCAAAAATTATTTTTAGTTGACTGAAATATTTAAACACCAAAAAAATGCTGAAAACAACTTTTGAAAATAATTTTTGGTTAAAACAAACAGAGCCTAAGAATTTAAAATTTTACAAACAGATTACTGAAATTAAAAGTTTAATATTTTATCAAGTTATATTATTATCGCTTTATTTCTAATCACTTTCAAGTTATACATTACTTATGGTATCTTTCTAATCAATCTTATGTTATTGGTTCAACACATTGTCAAAAGAATCAATACACACCGACGGCCTAATGCTTAGAACATTGGTAACTTAGAATTAACAATTACTTTTTTTTGTCTTATGTTTCAAAAGTATTTTCACTTTATAAATTTATATTTAATATATTATCGATATATAAATTTTATATATTATTAGTGAATTTGATTATAATACATTATTAATGATCAAATATAATTTTTTATAAATTTTTAAAATAAATATATAAAAATTTAAATAAATGATCGACATTTGATTTACT
The DNA here is from genome assembly GCF_002303985.1 of Durio zibethinus. The sequence continues at coordinate 9,892,061 of NW_019168004.1, forward strand.
AACAATATATATTATAAATTTATACATTGACATTGTAAACTCCTCACCATCTTCCACAAAAAGCTACCCTTGCAGCCATTGATCATGCTCATTTATGCTATATTGCTTCCAACAGATTGGAATTATGCTTTTTCTTTGTTATTTCCATCAGGTTTATAGCATATTGAAAGCTCAAGTAATTCCAATCTTGAAGGAAGAAAAGGACCAAATTAAATATTCCCATTAGTCTACTCATCCATTGGTTCTCCAAATCTCTCCATCTTTAATATTTGAATTCCCAATAATTTATTGGAAGAAGTACTATTCCTCATCTATTTCATTTCTTATACACTTCATCACTTGTTCATGTTCTGCTTCCTTTTCTTTTCCCTCCTGTGAATTCCTCTTTTCCTAGTGGCTTGGTGGAGCCTTCTACTTCTTATCCTCTTCTTTTTTTTCTTCTCTTTAGTCCCCCCTTCAAGCTGAAATAAATTATTTACTTTACATGTCAAATTTGTGCTTTTCATGTCAATTACATTGCTACTTTTTGTTTGTTGCTTATGCAATGAAAATGCCATAAAAAAAAAGAAAGAAAATGGTAATACTTAGGTTCCAAGAAAGAAATTCTTCAAATTTATCAACCTCCATTTAAGTCACAACACCATGAAAACCAAATGACTTTAATTTAAATAAAATTTGCCAACTTTAGCTATCACCATTCTCATATAAAAACCCACTCTCCTCTCTCAAAACCAGCAACAGGTAGCTTACATCATCAATTTCTTCATAAAAGTTTAAGAGCTGCACACTTTTCTTCTACATAAGCAAAGGAAAGGACTCTTTGTCAAACAAAATTTAACCATTTTCACATGCCAAGTCCATCTCTTTACTTATTATGTCATTTCCATTACAAGCAAAGGGTTTTTTTTTTTGGTTTCAAGAATTCATCCATCTCTTGCAAACATTTTCTCCACTCGGCTTCAAAAAAGTGATCAAGGTGGATCCCCACCAGGCATGGGCCAGCTAGAATGCCCCACACGTTGCAATCAGGGTTTCATTGAATTGTGAGAAAGTAGGGTGGTGGTGCTGACTGCTTCACTGGTAATTGCCACATCTTTGTCAAATGACCCAATTATTATAAAAGAAAGATACCTGCTGGAAGAGGATGAATGACAAAATATACCCTGGTCGGTGTTATCTCCAAAAAGAAAGAGCCTCAGCTTTGACAAAAGCTTCCATCCCTTGCCTCCTTCCCCTTCTTTTATGCTACTCAGCTCATCATCAAATCTAGGGATTGTTTAAAATATTGCTAAAGGACAGCCAAAAGCAAAAGCTAAACAAAATTATTCAAAAAAAAAAAAAGCCAAAGAATCTTCACTGCCATAATACATACAGAAAAGAAAAAGTATCAGTTAAAATAAGCAAAAAAAATGTCTGTATTTCCTCCTTGTAGGTTAAGTTAAGCACCTTTAAATCTCCTTATTTTCCCACCATTCACCTCCTACTACCCTTTCTTTCACATTGTATGAAATATTTCTATAAACCCAGAAAATCCTATTGTTTTTTTTCATGCAAACATATAATGTGACATTGCAAAATTGAAGAAAAAAATATTTAAAATACCCTTCTGAACAAGTTTTTTTATTGTTTCTTTGTTTTTCAATGGCAACAACAACTCAGAAACTGATCGTAGAAGTGATTGATGCACGTAATCTGTTACCGAAAGACGGTCACGGGACGTCGAGTCCTTATGTTGTGATCGACTACTATGGACAAAGGAAGCGGACAAGGGCAGTTATGAGGGATATAAACCCTACATGGAACGAGGTTCTTCAGTTCAACGTGGAAAAATCCTCTGATGTTTTCAGTGACATGCTTGAACTCGATGTTTACCATGATAAGAATCATGGGCCAACCAGTAGGAACAATTTTTTGGGAAGAATAAAGTTGAGTTCTGGACAGTTTGTTAAGAAAGGTGAAGAAGCTTTGATTTATTATCCTTTGCAGAAGAAATATTGGTTTAGTTGGATTCGAGGTGAGATAGGCTTGAAGATTTATTATGTTGATGAGGTTGCGCCACCTCCGGCTGTGGCTGCGCCTGCTGTGGAGGAGGCGAAAGCGGAGGAGGAGAAGGCGGAACCGCCGCCTTCGGATAAGGCAGCGGCCCCGGTTTCTTCTGACCAACAACCAGCGCCTGCTGAGGTGAAGCCTAATGAGACACCGGCAAGTGCAGTGGAGGGAGAGCAAGCGGCGGAGATGGCGCCGAGTGAGCCGCCTGCGGGTAGTGAGACTGAGAAAGCTAATGAAGCTGAGCCAGCGGGAGAAGAGAATGGTGCAGCTAAAGGTGAAATGCCAGCAGAAGGAGCTGATCAAGTGGAGCCAGAAGCAGATTCACAATCTGTACAACCTAATGATCATGATAATGACATTGTGCTTGAGCCTACATCAGCAAATTGGGCCCCACCGGCGCCACCACCGGATATCATTGCATCAACAACATCGGGATCTATTCCGGAAATCAAAGTTGCCCGAACCACCTCTGCTCCGCCGCCACTCTCACGGCCGGCAATCCCCACCAATTATGTTTCCTCCGTGGACCCACCTGATCACACCCCAATCGAACGATCCTCATTTGATCTTGTTGAAAAAATGCATTATGTTTTCGTCAAAGTGGTGAAAGCCGGCTCCCTTCCCACCAATGGCAACCCAGTGGTCAAAATCGCCATCTCCAGTTCCCACGTCACATCAGAACCCGCTCGAAGAGCCAAGTACTTTGAGTGGGACCTGACGTTTGCATTCGCCCGCGACACACCGGAAACCTCCTCATTTCTGGAAGTTTCCGTTTGGGCGGATGCGGGTGGAGCCAATTTCTTAGGTGGAGTTTGCTTCGACGCGACGGAGATACCTTTACGAGATCCACCAGACAGCCCATTGGCACCGCAATGGTATAGGTTGGAAGGAGGTGGAGCCCACAGAGGTGATCTAATGCTTGCCACGTGGATCGGGACCCAAGCTGACGAGGCATTCCCTGATTCGTGGAAATCGGATACCGCCGGTAGCCGTGTCAATTCACGCGCCAAAATTTATCTCTCCCCTAAGCTTTGGTACCTTCGAGCTTCCGTCCTAGAAGCGCAAGATATTTTGCCGTTAACGGCGTTAAAAGAAGGCTCGTTTCAAATTAAAGCTCAATTGGGATTTCAAGTGCAGAAAACTAAAGTTTCCGTTTCTCGTAACGGCAACCCGTCATGGAATGAAGATCTCATGTTCGTTGCCGCCGAGCAATTTGGGGATCATTTAATATTCTATCTCGAGAATCGACAACCAAAAGGACCGGTGACATTGGGGGTAGTCGGAATACAGCTTACCGCCATTGAACGTCGCGTGGATGATCGGAAAGTGATATCTCGATGGTTCAATCTACAGGATCCGAAAAACGATAAAAAAGGTTACAAAGGTAGACTACATTTGAGCCTATGTTTCGACGGTGGATATCACGTGATGGATGAGGAGGCGCACGTTTGCAGCGACTATCGACCGACAGCAAGACAGTTGTGGAAGCCGCCGGTTGGGACACTTGAGCTTGGAATCATTGGCTGCAAGAATTTGCTGCCGATGAAAACGGTGAACAGTAAAGGGTCCACGGATGCATACACGGTGGCAAAATATGGGTCGAAGTGGGTCCGAACTCGTACAGTGTCGGATTGTTTGGATCCCAAATGGAATGAGCAGTACACGTGGAAGGTGTATGATCCATGTACCGTGTTGACAATTGGCGTGTTTGATAGTCGGGGAGCATTCGATATCAACGGTGAAAAAGAGGCCACGCGTCCAGATTTTCGTATGGGGAAAGTACGGATACGCATATCTACACTGGAGACAGGTAAAGTGTATAGGAATACGTATCCTTTGCTGATGCTGGGTAATAGTGGGGTGCAAAATATGGGTGAGCTAGAGGTAGCTGTAAGGTTTGTTCGTGCAGTTCCAACATTAGATTTCTTACACGTGTACTCCCAGCCTTTATTACCGTTGATGCATCATATAAAGCCTTTAGGAGTGGCCCAACAAGGGATGCTAAGAGGCACAGCTGTGAAATTATTGGCTGCGCACTTGTCACGATCGGAGCCGCCACTTGGGAGTGACGTGGTGTGTTACATGCTCGATGCGGACTCACACACGTTCAGCATGAGGAAAGTACGTGCGAATTGGTCAAGGATAGTCAACGTGCTATCGAGTTTGATTGATGTCGTACGGTGGATAGAGAATACACGTGCATGGAAGAATCCAACGGCTACAATACTTGTGCATGCATTGCTAGCGATGCTAGTGTGGTTCCCTGATTTGATCATCCCCACATTAGCATTCTATGTGTTTGCGATTGGAAGTTGGAACTATAGGTTTAGATCGAGGCACAAATTGCCCCACTTTTGTCCCAAGATCTCATTGGCTGGCACCGTTGATCGTGATGAACTTGATGAAGAATTTGAAACAATGCCAACCAACCGATCACCGGACATCGTACGTATGAGGTACGATAAGCTAAGGGCAATAGGAGCACGTGTGCAGAACATATTGGGTGATTTTGCCACGCAAGGTGAACGTGTACAAGCTTTGGTGACATGGCAAGACCCGCGTGCCACGGGGATTTTTGTAGGGTTATGTTTCGTCGTGGCATTCCTGTTGTACTTGGTACCACTAAAGATGGTTGCAATGGCATTTGGATTCTACTATTTCCGGCATCCACTGTTCCGGGACCGAATGCCTTCGCCGGCATTGAACTTCTTCCGAAGGCTTCCAGCTTTGTCCGACAGAATCATGTAGGTCAATAGGGAAGGGCCAGTTTTTTCTCTACAACTAGTTAAGTTACAGCACCCGATCTTTTTGTTAGTTTTATATGTAACTTATGTAGCTTTTTCTGCTAAGCAAAAATGGGGTTATGAATAACTAATAAATAACTTTTTTTTTTGCTAAATAACTATTAAATAATTATAATTTCTTTCTTGTTAATTCTTAAAGGATATCAAGATAAAAAGATTGGATAGCTTGCAAATCTACATAACATCAGTGAAATGATTTCTCTTGGGCCAAAGATGAAAGCCTGGTCTGCTCAATGGAATATAGCCAGTGTTCCAAGAGGCCAGACTGGTAGCATTTATTATAAGTCTAAATATTGGCACATTTATTATAGATCTAAATATAAAATTAACTTTGGTGTCACATTTAATCTAAATCATACTATTCGACTCGAGTATTATTAAAATCGATATTGATAATTTGACATTAATTAAACTAAGTTCAGAATAAATAACTTTGCTAGCCACTCCAAAGGTGTAAATACATCATACTGCACCTACTAATTCAATGAATTCCACGTTTTTGGGAGTCATTGTGGGGTAAAATCATTCAAAGTCTGGTAAATGTAAAAGTTGCTGATACATTGGAATTCAACATCGAGTTTCGCTAAGCAAAAACTGCTTTGGAAGGCAAGTATTTGTTGTTATTCAAATCAAACCAAGTTGGTCCAGCTACGCACATCTTACTTGGAGAAGGAAAAAGAAAGGAAGCATTGTCTGAAAAACTCTCTATGTAGTTTTGTTTTTTCGACCATATTGCTATATTAATGCCTGTCTTAATTACACTACAGGCATATATATATCTTATAAGCCTGAATATCAACATTTATGTTAAAATTGGATGCCAAACATTGGTAATTTAGCACATCAGTTGTTGTTCTGAAGCATTGTTGCTCTTTCTTTGTTGTTTTGGACTCTTTAGTTTCTTCTGGCCTCTTATCTTTCAGCTTTTGTTGTCTTACTTCCTTTGTGACAGCTGTACTTGTAACAGGGTTTCATTCTTTCCATCAGATGTATGAAATTCTACAATCAATCCAAAAGAAAAAGAAATGCCAAGCCATAGTTCAATGTCGTCAAACTTCAAAGAGTTCAAATGGCCTTGTTCTATATTGCTTGTCTGTATGCTTAAATGCTGATAAAGTGAGATGGGGGCAATGTCTTTTTTTCTTGCGTAATGCCATTAATTAACACATCTCAATAAAGAATGGAAAATCAGCTGGCAAATCTACATATTTACCTTGTCATTGTTCTTATAAACATCAGCAGACTACACCAACATCCGGTCCAGTCAGCAGACTAGATCAACCAGTCCAGTCTGGTCTGATCCGCTGAGACTGGACTGGCAGTTGGTGAGATGGTGATTTTTAATACACTTTACACCTTGCTTGAAGCTACTTTAAATAATCCTGGCAACTTCATTTACTTCCAACTTGCCAGGATTGGATTGGCACTTTGAAATTTGAGTTAGTCTAGGTAAAAACTTCTTTGAAGAGAAATTTTATTGTTCCTATTTCCCGCAAACCAGCTTGTTCCAGCTACATTTATTTATTCACATTTTGGTAACAAAAGAAGCAAAAACTGAATAGTCAGAAAACTCAGCCTGATATTCTGTTTTAAACCAGATTGCCAAATACATTAATGCCTGTCTTAATTTCAAATACATCTCATAAGCCCGGAAGTCCATTATTATGTCAAATTTGGAGGGTAAATATGGAGAAATTGTATTTTGGAGTTTTGATTTTATTCTGGCCTTTCTTGTGTCTTAGCCCCTTGGAACAGCTAATCATAATTGAACAATAAGTCAATTACCACCCTGTTTAATTCCATTGATTAAACTAAAACTTGAGTTAATAATTGAGCTCAAAATCTTGTCCCAGCTTGCCCAATTTGTTTACAAAAAGCCCCACTTTTGGCTCCCTTGACAGCTAAATACTTGGCTTTTGACTCTTACGACACATTTAACTTGTTCATCAATCATCCCTTCCAAGCAAAAACTTGGGACAGCCATCTATGATTCTTTGAAGGCAAAAACAGCATTATCTTTGCCAAACCATTGTAGAATTATTTTGTCCAAACTGAGACAATTTGAACAAGAAAACGTATCAGATTAAGATATTTTTGTTTGATGGAAGTCTGTAAATATGTCAAATAGACTAGACAACCTTGTAGATAGATCTGCTCATGGATAAGTTGTTCGTCCAAACCTGAAAGCTAGTCCGAAATTTTAAAAAGTTTGGACATGAAGAGAAGTCCATTAAAAAGACCTACACAAGTAAATGAAACCCGATCAAAAAATAAGGTCGAGCTTGGATTTCATCGTTTAAGGCTCAAGCCCAGCCTGAAAATTAAAAAACATATTTTTATTATAATGAGATAAGATCCATTTGTTTTTATGTTTTTATAATGAACAAGGCTCATTTATTTTAATAATTATAATATGATGAAACTCAATTTTTTCTTTATGCCAAATATCAAAGCAATAATCTAATTTTAAATTACATTCAACAAAATTAAATTGAACACAAATCCAAATAACACATAAATTTAATTTAAATTAATTAAATTAATAATTTACAAAAAAAAATTTATTTTTCTCAATTTTAAATACTAATGCTTTGGATAGCTTAAAGCTTTATTATTACAAGTAAAAACGGGTTTTAATAGAAAATGAGACTCAAAAAATCAAACCAAGACAGGACTTAAAATATTAAAATATCATGCTAAATTTGACCCGAATATGACCTAACCTGACCTATAAGCATCTATACTTATAATTACGGTTAATCTCTCAGGTTGAGATTTCTTTTATATCTATAATTAAAAAAAAAAAATTGTAAAAGCTGTTAGATATATTAAATTCAAACCTATTTCTTAATATTGATGTCAAAGTTCAGTTGTGTATGAAGCATGCAAGCAAGATAATTGTTGTACAGAAAGTTCTAATTTGTAGTAAAACATAGTAAAATTAAACTCTCTTTTTTTTTTTTTTATGATAAGAATGTTTTTATTGGCTTTGATAAATTGAAAAGAAAGTAGCAAAAATGAAAACTTTTTAGGAAAATGGAGATGGGGTTTTGCATTCATGGATAGTTTAATTAAACTCTTTTTTTTCTTAATGATAAGAATGTTTTTATTGGCTTTGATAAATTGAGATGGGGTTTTGCATTCATCGATAGTTTATTAATTAGCAATTTCTTGTTTCTATGAATTTGTAACACAATTAATACTTATAAAAGTCACCTTGAATGATTTGCACTCAACGGCTCAAGTATTCATGTATATGTTGTGCAAAGAATATAGTTATAAAAGAAATAATCTCTTAGTACTTTAATTTCCTAAAACATTTTCCAAAGGGAAAATCTAATTAAAATGTACCTCATAATTAAGACAATTGAATCTCAGCCAATTTATAATTAATGTACAATAATTTGGTCTTAAAAACATAAGTAATGTACAAAACTCTTAATAACTTTTCTTTCAAAAAATTAACACAAATTAAAGTAAGCAAAGTTTAATAGACTCAACACCATTTGTGTGATTGCTTAACTCTTCTAAGTTTTATTTCATTAATCCTTATTCTCTCTTCTCGGCATAAACACTGAAGTTCTTAGATCATGTTTGATATATTGGATGATAAATAGGATAGAATAATAATTATTTAATATTATATTTCGTTTGTATCTAAAGAAAAGAATAAGATTATAAGGAGAATTAATCATCATCTTAGTATAAAATAATTTAATTCTCTCAAAGTGAATATGAATATTTTTAATCTATGAAACATGTTTTATTATATCTTTAAAAATTACATCAATAATTTAAATTGTATAAATTTTGAGAGAAAATAATTTTGACCAATAAATAAATTATCTTATCATAATTCTTGCATGCATCAAATATATAATAAGATGACATTATTTAATTTAATCATATTCATAATATCATCTTATCTTATTTTATATAATTTTATGTACCATGCACATTCTTAATGACCATGATAAACCTCTAAAAAAAATTGTTTTCGTCTCAAATTAGAAACAAAGAATCACTTTTTTTTATACGTTTATAAGCAATTTTGAAAGTGAGTGATGACCTAAAATCTCCATGCATAAGATATAGAATATGATGTATTTTATGTTTGGTATGCGTTTAAGATAACGATTAGATTATTAATAGGATGAATCACTTTACGCTGGTGGAATCATTCAATCCTCTTAAAAATGAAAGATTATTTTTAATATATGATAATTATTTAGTATTTTGGAGCATTAATTTCACCTATTAATTCTTTTTTAGAGTATATCACTTATAATAATTGCACTGTAATTAATCAATTAAAATTTAAAATTGTGCTGAGTCATCAAAATTTTAATATGTAATCCATACTTATAAGTGATGAATTTTACATAATTTTTTATAATCATTAAATAATTATAGAATTGTAATAAAAAATTTTTTGGTCAAATACTCTCATTCTTTTAGTGACAATCCTATAATTTTTCAATCCCAATCAAGATGTAGAAGTATGGAGAAAACTTAAGTGAAGTTGTTAAAGCGAAATTTGTAAAGTTATTTTTTAAAATGATTTAAGAAGAACTTTAATAAAAAAATCTAAACTGATAGATTGATAAAGTTTAATATGATATTAATATTATGTAAAAAAATAAAAATATTATTTATAATTCAAATTTAATAGTAAAAATTATATTAATATTTTTACTAAAATATCTATCTAAAAATATATATAAACTTTTTTATCAAAAATTTTTAAATTTTACACACTGATCTATGTAATTCGATTTTTTAATTTATTGATTAAAATTTTGTCAATATTTTTACTAAAAATATTTATTTAAAAATATACATAAATTTATTAAAAAATTTTTAAATTGTACACACTTAATTTATATAATGAGACATTTCAATATACCAATTTTGATTTTCAATTTTAATTTTATTTAATCATTTTTAATTGAAAACTTCACAAATTTTACCTAAAAAATCTCATATAAAATTTTCTTGTAAGGAATAAAATGTGAAGTCCATGTAATATTTTAATAGATCTTACATAAGTTTAGATTTTAATTGATTAATTATAATACAATTATTATAAATAATACACTCTCCTTCTAATTTTACATAAAAAGATTTTACTTACAAGTGTCATCATCTCGATCGCTAGCCTGATTTTTTTTTTTTAATTTTCCCTTTTCTTGCCTCCCACAGCCGGCCTAGGAGCGGTAAGGCTGGATCTCAACTCGGCAATAAACACCTCTAATCGTGTTGTCCATTTGATTTTAATTACAATTAATTAATCCATTAAAAAAATAATCACGAAATTAATTGTTTATACTCAACATATATGTTTGGCTAAATGGTCACTTTCATAGTTACGAAAGTCCAAAAAATAAAAATTTGATTTTAAAAAATAATAATATGCAGAGCATAGCAGAATGAAAAAACTGAAGAAAAATATAAAATATGCAACAGTAAGATATATTTTAGTACAGATTTTAAGAAATCGATCTCACACGCAAATACATATGGGCATACCAATAATTTTTTAGATTATTTGATTGGTTTTATATAGATTTAATAATTTAAAACACGATACAATAATAAAATATAAAAATAATACGAACAATGAATTTAAAGATAATACGATTTAAAATTTTAAAAAAATTAAAATTTTTTTTGAATAAAATAAAAAAATTATATTTTATATTTTGTATTGGTATGAACTGTAACATGTAATTTTCGTATAAAAATAACACGAACATAATATTTTACACAACATGATAATATAAATTACTAAATCTAATTTTATATGCATCATATTGGTCACTAATTTGTGTCAACTTTATAATTTATTTTGGAACTGAAAGACAATTGGGGAGGCCATCATGAAATTTTATTTTCCTTTTAAAGAAATTTTAATTCAAATGAGCAAATCCTTAAGGATTCAATCTTCAATTCCAAAACTATTGCATTAACCATTGTGAGGAGTATTTTTATATTTGAAAAAATTAGATATTGAATTTTAATTAATAAAATTAAAAGTATAACACTATGTCAGCAAATTAAGACATTAATTTTATATTATATTCATGTAAGTTGACTATAGTTATTATTGGCTTTAGTTAATGTAACAATTGGTAACAAGTCTCTTATTTTTGTTACTTTATATCTGCTCAATTTTTTTAAGGAATAAATAAATAAATTTTAGTGCTTGAAAAATTTCTTACTTAAAAATTATGATTGTTAAATTCATCAAAAGAATAGGGAAAACAAACTTTAGAATAAAAAGAAAATATTAAAAAATTATCATGAAGAAAGAGATTTTGTTGAAAGGTTTAATCATTTTGCTGTATCCCATAAAAAATTGATGAGACCAAAACATACATTATTATCAAGGTGATGGTTTACCAGTCACATCTCCAATTTGTTCTCCTTTCAATTCAATTCTTCTTTTTTAGTCATTTTTTCTGTTCTAATACAAACTCAAAAATGGAATAGAAAAAAAAATATGAAAAAAGTTGAAAGAAATCTTTTATGAATACCACCTTGTCCTTGCTTTCATTTCCAACTGCTACTTCACATTTTAACCGTCTCTTTGTCTGTCTGTGTCTCTCGGTAAGGAACAGTAGCCATTGGAATTCTGGGTTTTTCTCTGTATGTTGCAAACTCTCTTCCATTTCTTGTTTCTTCCTGCTCAATGTTTGGGTTTGTTTTTTAATGTTCTGCCTTTTAGCTGAGAAAATATTGAAGAAGCAAACCAGCCACTGGAATGTTTTCTTTCCTTCTGAACTGGAAAAGAATGGAAATGTATCAGTCAACTTCACGTGATTAGTTGTTTACATTCTGTCATATTAATGTTTCTCAATTTATATATGCCATAGCAGCAAAAACCAAGAAAAATCATATTCTTTTAAACTCTTTTTCCTTGGAAATCAAACATGTAGTTTCAATTCTAATCACATTAAAAAAAAAAAAAAAGAGAGAGAGAGAGAGAGCCTAGCTCATATCTTTTCTTCCTTTTTTTTGAGATTTTTTTGGAGCTTCAAATACTTATAACTGAGTGCTTTTGTCAATTCCATATGTAGTTTCCATTGCATGTTATTTCTGAGCTGTTTCATAAATGGGTGCTCTGCAATTCTTAGTGCCAGTGTTGCATATTGGGTAGGTACTCATTCTTTTGTTTTTTTTTTTCTTTTTCTAAGCATCTATGGTATTTGAATGTGAACCATCATGGAATGATGCTTATACTTTTATTCAACTTTCTGTTTCCAATTATTCATCTTTTTCTTCTAATGCTAATCTATTCAAATCTTTATTTTGGAGTAATATACTCTTCCTCTTTATTATATATTGTTCACCTATCTGTTCCTGCTCCTATTTGCTTAGTTGCCTCATGCTTCTCAGAGTTATAGTTGAAGGTCAAACTTTTCCTGCATCTTTATTGCTTAGAATTGATGTTACAACAACTTTTATTACCTCATTTTGGAAGAAATGAGATCTAACTATGCACTATGTTCTTCTCTAATCTGAAGGCAATTGGAAGAAAAGCAGAATGGCAAGAGCAAGAATTCACATCGTATTGATGGGACTTCTGCTTTGGTGTTGCTTGACAGCCTCAGCAAAATCAGAATATATGAAATATAAAGATCCAAAACAGCCACTGCCTGTTCGAATTCAGGACCTATTGGACAGAATGACATTAGAAGAAAAAATAGGACAAATGGTCCAAATTGAGCGCAGTGTTGCTTCAGCTAACGTGATGAAGAAATATTTCATTGGTGAGCATCATCCATCACTCTTCTTTTGTAACCCTTTAGAGAAAAGACAATAATTATACCACAAATAGCAATTTTGAAAAAGGATTTTGCTTTGGCAGGAAGTATATTGAGTGGAGGAGGGAGTGTCCCAGCTCCACAAGCTTCTGCAAAGACTTGGATCGACATGGTCAATGACTTTCAAAAAGGTTGTTTATCTACCCGATTAGGAATTCCAATGATTTATGGAATTGATGCTGTTCATGGCCACAACGCTGTTTACAAGGCAACAATATTTCCTCACAACATTGGACTAGGTGCTACCAGGCATGTAGATGCACTTTGCTAATATTTTCCATTCTCACCTGCCATTCTTCAGTCAATCACACAGTACTAGTGTAATAATATATTTTTTAAAAAGTTTGGTTAAAGATTTTATCAGTTTTCTTTTAGCTGTTATACTTATGCGATTGAAGTTTAAGAATCTCTTAATAATTTTTTTTATACAAAAGAGGCCGTATAGATAGGGAAGGGGTTGCTAGTGCTGGTACACATGTTGGATGTCACCTTTTAAGGATAACTGCATGAATCAATTGAGTTAAGCTCTAGATTTAATCTATTAATAGTTTTGCTTTAGTTGGTTCCTTGATGTGATTATACACTGCTATTTCTGACATCCTTGGTGAAACATTTTTCTTATAAGCCAGGGACCCTGAACTAGTTAAGAAAATTGGGGCTGCAACAGCACTTGAAGTCAGAGCAACTGGAATCCCATATGTTTTTGCACCTTGTATTGCGGTAGCTTTCATTTTACCATTTCCTGTTTTTTTTCTTCTTCCCTTTTTCATTTTTGGGGATGTATGACTTCTTGTAATGGTATACTTAAGCAAAGTGAAGTGGTAATCAGGTTTGCAGAGATCCAAGATGGGGTAGATGTTATGAAAGTTACAGCGAAGATCCCCAGATTGTTCAAGCAATGACAGAGATTGTACCAGGATTACAAGGGGACATCCCAGCTAACTCTCCTAAGGGCGTTCCATTTGTAGCTGGAAAGTATGCAATTTTACAAACTACAAGTATAACTGAAATTCAGATTGAGACAAACTTTTCTTAGTAAGCTATAACACAAATTCATGCGTATAACTTCTTTTTGCTCCATCGAATGTCACGCAAAAGCACAAATGTCAAACTTTCGCATTAGAGTATGACAAAGGATTTGATGGTCCTATTCCATGTTGCTTGTTGATGTTGAATAAGACTTTGGTGAAAGTGTGTTGTCTAAGTGATGCCTATTTCTCTACAATATTCATATATAAAACTACAGTATTGAACTTGAATTTGTTATCCTATTTGTAGGAAAAAAAAAAAAGACCATTTTCCAACTTTCTAATTGCAGGATTTGAAACTAAATCCTGTCTTTTTCCTCCTCTTTTGTTGTTCTAGGAAAACTGTTGCAGCTTGTGCTAAGCACTATGTCGGTGACGGTGGAACAACTAATGGCATAGATGAGAACAACACAGTGATAGATTGGCATGGTTTGCTTAGCATTCATATGCCAGGCTACTATACTTCAATTATCAAAGGTGTTTCAACCATCATGGTCTCCTATTCAAGCTGGAATGGGATTAAAATGCATGCTAATCGTGATTTAGTAACCGGTTTTCTCAAGAACACACTTCGTTTCAGGGTATAACTCTTGCTCAAGGGATTGAAATCAAGTTTCCAAGTCATTAGCATACCATACAAAAAACCTGTGAACATAATACAGATTTTGCACATTGTCTCAGGGCTTTGTCATTTCGGATTGGGAAGGTCTTGACAGGATCACATCTCCACCTCATGCTAACTATTCGTATTCAATTCAAGCTGCAATCCATGCTGGCATTGACATGGTTTAAAATGTTGAATTTATGCTTAAACTTATGTTCATCTGTTTTTTAAGTGTTTGACTTCTAATAATGCTTACTAATTTCAGGTCATGGTTCCATACAATTATACTGAATTCATAGACGGGCTAACCTTCCAGGTGAAAAACAATATCATCCCCATGAGCCGCATTGACGATGCAGTGACGAGAATTTTGCGAGTTAAGTTTGTAATGGGTCTATTTGAGAACCCACTAGCAGATTACAGCTTGGTCGACCAACTTGGAAGTCAGGTTAGTTCATTATTAGCTAGGTTGCTCTTCAAACATTAAGATGATATTAATGTCCTAACTTTCCCAACCGATCGATTTAACAGAAGCATAGAGAGTTGGCTAGAGAAGCAGTGAGAAGATCACTCGTTTTGCTGAAGAATGGACAATCTGTCGATCATCCAGTGCTTCCCCTACCTAAGAAGACATCAAAAATACTAGTTGCTGGTAGTCATGCACACAATTTGGGGTATCAATGTGGTGGATGGACAATTGAGTGGCAAGGGCTGAGCGGCAACAACCTTACAAGTGGTAAACAAACAATTTACCCCTTATCTTTTTACTAGTACTTTTAGTATCCCCATTTTTGTTTATGAATGAGGTCGCTGTCAGGGAAAGGGTTGTAAATTTTAGAATTTGAACTCCAGTCCCGCTGGATGTCATAATGATTGCATGAACTAACTGAGTTAAGCTTCGGGCTTTTTTAGTATCCTCATTTGCAAGGAAGAAAAGTTGCAAATTGAAGATAACATCCATATGACGTAATGATAATGAATTCGTTCGGTATTCTGCAATTTACTTCAAGTTTTTGTTTGAAGTTCATAAAATCTTAAGCATTAACCATTACAAGACTCTTCTTATGAACAGGCACAACAATCCTAACTGCCATCAAGAACACAGTTGATTCAAGCACTGAAGTCATGTACAAGGAGAATCCTGACACTGAATTCGTCAAGTCCAACAATTTCTCCTACGCCATTGTTGTAGTAGGGGAGCATCCATATGCAGAAACAGATGGTGACAGTATGAATTTGACAATTCCAGACCCTGGTCCAAGCGCAATCACAAATGTCTGTGGATCTGTGAAATGTATTGTTATCATAATATCCGGTCGCCCTGTCGTTATCCAACCTTACGTTGACTCCATCGATGCTCTTGTTGCCGCTTGGTTACCAGGAACTGAGGGTCAAGGCGTTGCAGATGTTCTGTTTGGTGACTACTGTTTTACAGGCAAGCTTCCTCGTACTTGGTTCAAGACTGTTGATCAACTGCCGATAAATGTTGGGGATCCACATTATGATCCTCTCTTCCCATTTGGGTTTGGCCTTACTACTGAACCTACTAAAAGCTAAGAGGAGAGCACCCCTAAGGCTTTCTAATTGTTTTAAACTCATTTTCATCATCATTTACATTTGTCAGAACTAGCTTTAGCAGTTCTTGATATGCAGTAAAATATTTATACAAAAAAGTAACTAAAATCCCATTATTATTAATTAAATACAATGGTTAATATTTGATATACGCATCAGTAATTTCATAACATAGAGAAAAAGAAATGGAGAAACAACCATCATTTACATCTTACTTTGAGACCTTTTTTTTTCCCTTTATATATGGTTAATTACAAAATTATATTGTTAAAATTTTCATAATAAAAGAATATGCATTAAGTGTTCAACCAAGAAAAAGATCAAGCACTTTATTCTCCAAAGAAAAAAAAATCGAGTACTTGAAAAGTTGCTTACTCAAATTACCATAACAAAATAATTAATTAAAATCCCACATTAAGATTCTTAATTTATAAAAAAAGAAAGGAATTATTCACTCCATAAATCCCATATTAAGATTAGATTTGAACAAACATATAAATTAAAAGTTAAAAGTCGGTCGTGTCTAACCCTATGGACACCTCTACATGCACTCCTTTTTTATTTGAGGTATTATCTTTCTTTTATTCCTTTTATTGTGGGATTGTTTCCTAGACTCAATTTATTTCTTGTTTTTTCATGAATAAGAGATTTTTTTTTTTTAATTTCCTTCTAATTAGAGTAAATGTATGCTCCAAGATTGCCTCATTGTGAATCCTCCCATCAAACATATAATTAGGATTTTTTTGAGTTAATATTTGATACATTATAATTATAATTTTTTAATTTTACAAATAGGGTTATGAAATTAACACATGTTTTTTAATTAATTTTTTAAATATATATATTAAAAATACTTGTCACTTTATTAATCTACTTGTGAAGTTTAATTTCTCTATTAACACTGGATGAAATAATTTCACTTTTCAAAAAGTTAAATTTATTCAACTTGATCCTTTTCCCCCCCCCTAAAATTCAAAGTTTGCATATTAGGCAATCAAGTTTTAATACAGCCTTATTTGGTAAGACAGCAGTAAATTTGAAAAGAATTTATAGTAAAAGTGGCCCTTACCAATCCAAAAATAATAAGACAACTAGCATTACTTTTCCATATTTCTCACTAATAAATCATGTAACAAATACAGAATCATCAAGTCATAAACTGATATATGACCTCATCAATTTAATTGGTTTATGAACTGATTTAGAATATTGTTTTTTGATTTTATCCTATTTTATGAAGAGTAAATATGATAGAATCTAAAAATTAAAAAAATTCTAATAGGTAGTAATTAAATTAAATCATGCTGAGGTGGAAAGTGATTGCTTAACTGCCACATCGATTTTTATTTCTTGTTCTTACCCATGTTTTAATGCAAACTCATAATTTAAGGAAAATAATCTCTATAAATACCACACCCTTTCCTGCTTTCTTTTCCAATTCCAAACCGCCCTTTCACATTTTAAATCATTCTGGATTTCTGGGTTTTTTCTGTATGTTCTAATTCTAAGCTTCCTTTTTTTCTTTCTTTCTTGCTTCCTTCGATAAAAAAAAAAATGTTTTTCTTTCATATGTATGTGCCATAGCAGCAAAACCAAACAGATAGCTGCAACATTCATGTTGACATGACAGAACAAGCCTTTTTTCATCCTTTCTCTTCCCTTAATATATGGATTGTCTTAGAGCTTTTAATTATTTGTTATTTTGAGTTTTCTGTCAACTGGATGAATATGATTCTTGTTTGCATATTTGGTTGTTTTTTTTGGAATTTGCTTTGTTTGATAGTGCGTGGTAGATTTGATTCTTTTCTTTTGGTTTGGTCTTTAGAAATGTTCTTTTTTTTTTTTTGTTTAATAAGTAAAATTATGGAGTATAGTTGTGAAAGGACATGAGATATGGATAATTGGAAGCATACATTTTTTTTTCTTTTCACACTTTGATTCACTAAATCTATTTATGATTTGCTATTTATCATTTAATCTGATTTTATCTTTTGAACAAATAATTAAAAAAAATACTAGTAAAAATATCTGCCATGGACCAATGTGAATTGGCATGGTTGATTTCTGAATGGTACTGATTTTCTTTGTGGTTTGAGTATCTAAATGCAGTTAATTCCATTTGATGAAATGAATGATCAAACTTGATATCATATTATTAATTGTATTATCCTCTCGTATGCATTCATTTCCACGTTTGACAAACTATGAATCTATTGTCAATTTGTCATAATTGCAGTTGAAAGGTTGAGGTTTTTCAGACAGTATATCCTGAAACTTGGGATTCTAGGTGAGCATTGCATCTCTTGTTTCATCTTGAAGGAAATTATTGAAAGAGTAGAATGGCAAGAGCAAGACTTCCCATTCTCTTCATGGGAATTCTGCTGCTTTGGAGCTGCTTGGCAGCCTCAGCAAAGGCACATAAATATATGAAATACAAAGATCCGAAACTGCCATTGAATAATCGAATCAAGGACCTGATGAGAAGGATGACATTAGCGGAAAAAATTGGACAAATGATCCAGATTGAGCGGAATGTTACTTCAGCTGAGGTGATGAGAAAGTATTTCATTGGTAAGCATCATCATCCATGATCAATTTGTTTTTATGAGAATACATGTATGAGTATATGAGACTAATTGAATCTAAATTAACATAAAGGTTATTGAAACAAAACCTCATTTTCTCCATCAAGTTTCTTTTATAATGCAATAATTTCCCTGTTTTTTCTTCTATTTGGAAAGAAGAAAAGAAAAGAATTGTAGCAAATTTAATAGATTTTATGTGAGTTATAGACTAAAGTCGCAAAGAATTCTTCTAATTTGGCAGGTAGTGTATTGAGTGGAGGAGGGAGTACCCCAGGTCCACAAGCTTCAGCAAAGGCTTGGATCAACATGATCAATGAATTCCAAAAGGGTTCATTATCTACCAGATTAGGAATTCCAATGATTTATGGGATTGATGCTGTTCATGGCCACAACAATGTCTACAAGGCAACCATTTTTCCTCACAACATTGGTCTAGGTGCTACCAGGCAAGTCCAGATACTTGAGCTAGTTTTTTTCATTCTTACTAGCCATTCTCTCCTCAGTCCATGACCTTAAAATTAAGAAACCTGAAGAAGTTTCAGAATCTATTGTAATTTGATTTTATGCATCTATTTATGGAAACATTCTTGTTTTTGACTAAAACCAGGGACCCTGAACTTGTTAAGAAGATTGGAGCTGCAACAGCACGTGAAGTCAGAGCCACAGGCATTCAATATGTTTTTGCACCTTGTATAGCGGTACCTTTCATTTACTTTTACCTCCCATTTTCCTGAGATCTCCAAGTTGAAATCTCAAGTTTTAATCGTTGGGTGTTTACCTAATAGAAATTTTTAAGCAAATCCCAGTATATATTTGGGCAGGTTTGTAGAGATCCAAGATGGGGTCGATGTTATGAAAGTTACAGTGAAGATCCAAAGATTGTTGAAGCAATGACTGAGATTATACTAGGTTTACAGGGAGACAACTCCTTTGAATCTCGCAAGGGTGTTCCATTTGTGGCTGGAAAGTAAGCAAGTTTCCAAAGTAGGACTACAATTGTTCAATTGCTATCAATTTGCAGCTCCTGTCTGAACATAAGTATATAAAAAGCTAATTCCTTTTGTCTTTTCTCACTCTTTTGCTATCCAGGAAAAATGTTGCAGCTTGTGCCAAGCACTTTGTAGGTGATGGTGGAACAATCAATGGAATCAATGAGAACAACACAGTGATAGACAGGCATGGCTTGCTTAGCATTCATATGCCTGGCTACTACACTTCAATTATCAATGGTGTTTCAACAGTCATGGTTTCGTATTCAAGCTGGGATGGAGTTAAAATGCATGCTAATCATGATATGATCACCAACTTTCTCAAGAAAACACTTCGTTTTAGGGTACAACTATTTCCTGTAGTATTTCCAATCTGGTTTCTGTCCCTAGTTTACCATACAGAAGAATTTGAAGCAATTTTTCATACATGTTCGACATTGTTTCAGGGCTTCGTCATCTCGGATTTTCAGGGTATTGACAGGATCACTTCTCCACCCCATGCTAACTATACATATTCTATTCAAGCTTCGATCAATGCTGGCCTTGACATGGTTAGTTTGTTAACTGCTGAATTCTATACATTTACTCATTTTATCTTTTAAATTCTAATGCTCACTGTTCCTTATCTTTCAGGTTATGGTTCCATATAACTATACAGAATTCATTGATGGATTAACCTACCTGGTGAAGCATAATATCATCCCCATGAGCCGCATTGATGACGCAGTGAAGAGAATCTTGCGAGTTAAGTTTGTGATGGGTCTATTTGAGAACCCACTAGCAGATGAATGCTTAGTTGACCATCTAGGAAGTCAGGTTAGACAACTAGCTAGTTTGCTTTACAATACAAAGATGATTATATATAGTATCCTGATTTTGTCCTATCAATTCGACAGGCGCACCGGGAATTGGCTCGGGAAGCAGTGAGAAAATCACTTGTGCTGCTAAAGAATGGAGAATCTGCTGATTCTCCATTGCTTCCCTTACCTAAGAAGACATCAAATATACTAATAGCTGGTAGCCACGCTGATAATCTGGGTTACCAATGTGGTGGATGGACAATTGAGTGGCAGGGACTAAGTGGCAACAACCTCACATATGGTAATAAACAAGTCCGCCTATTTACATTTTTTGGTCTTGTTTTTGATTTGATGAAGAATCCTTAAGAACCTATGCATTAACCTTTGCAAGATCCTTTTCATTAACAGGTACCACAATACTCACTGCTATCAAGAACACAGTTGATCCAAATACTAAAGTTGTATACAATGAGAATCCTGATGCTGAATTTGTCAAGTCCAACAATTTCTCTTACGCCATTGTTGTAGTAGGCGAGCATCCATATGCAGAGACAGAAGGGGACAGTTTGAATTTGACAATTCCAGAGCCTGGGCCAAGCACAATCACAAACGTTTGTGGGACTGTGAAATGTGTTGTTATCATAGTATCCGGTCGTCCTGTTGTGATCCAACCTTATGTTGCCTCCATGGATGCTCTTGTGGCTGCTTGGCTTCCGGGAAGTGAGGGTCAAGGTGTTGCCGATGTACTATTTGGTGATTATGGGTTCACTGGCAAGCTTCCATTCACTTGGTTCAAGACTGCTGATCAGCTGCCGATGAATGTTGGAGATCCACATTATGATCCCCTCTTCCCATTTGGGTTCGGCCTGACCACTAAACCTACCAAAGCATGCTAGGCAATCATTTCTAGAGGATATCTACTTTCAGTTAGTTTGAAGCCATTGTCAATTACATTTATCAACTGATCAAGAACATTACGTTTGTCTACAGTAATTTTTACAAACTTCATAAAAGAATAAAAGATAGTTGTTACAAAGAATCCTTATCATATGTGCATATTCAAGGCCCTGTGTACAGTTTTCAATCTCAGGAATCTGAACAGCGGTTTTTGACATACTGCAACCTTAACCCTCAAATCTGCAAGTTTAAGATTTTTTGAAACCCTTTCAATGGATTTTGTGAGTGGCCAGATAACATGTTCCAGTCAGTTTTAAAAGATCTGCTTCAATGTATGCATCAGGAAACCAGCCAACTAGTATCTGCTAGCCTAAGAGATTCGAATAATGCTATTATTGATAAACTCAAGACAGTTAGATATTAAAAATATAAATCTCATCAGCTTTTCTGATGAGGATAAATCGAAATGATCATCTTCATAAAAACATGCTAACTGGAACTTTTTATTATTATCATATTCAAGTAAATCTAAAATTCTACCAATTCTATAATGTAAATTGGTAGCTATCTTTTTCACATCAAAATGATGGATATAAGAACTTTTTTTGCCGGAGGGAGGGGGGATCTATGAGCCCATTAGTATTTATTATTATAAAGAAAAATTGGAAATGACAAAATCTACCATATAGTACTAAGCCATAGCCAGTCCATATCTGTACTTACACAGCAACTCCAGTGGTCTTGTCCTCAGCTTCTTTAATCTGCCTCATGATGTCTGCCTTTTTCTCAAGTAGGGCATCTATTTTGATATTAATTTTCTCTAATTTCTGGTTTAGCTTGCTAAGATCTTTGCTTTTGTCCTTCCCCTCAAGTTTTCTTTTCTTCTTACATTTTTTGTTTTTTTCCATTTCTATCTCTTTGCCTTCTTTTGCTTTACCCATCTGCTTCTCTTCCTGTCTTTCACCTTCCGATTCTTTCTCAATATGTTCTGTTTCAATTTCCCTGGAGGTTATATCAGTCTGAGACTTCATGTCATTTGCTCCATCTTCATGTTTCTTCTTCTCCTTCTCATCCATTTCTCTCTTCTGGCTTTTCTCTTCTTTCTCCTCTTTGTCTCTCTTCTTCTCCTTCTCTTCTTTCTCCTCCTTCTTCCTCTTATAATCTAACTCTTCATGTACTTCTCCCTCCTCAACTTCATCCTTGTGCTTCTTCTCTTTCTTCTTCTTCTCCTTCTCATCCTTATCTTTCTTTTTGTCCTTCTCATCCTTGTCTTTCTTTTTCTTCTCTTCACCTTCTTCATTTTCATCCTCGAGCTTTTTTTCTTTCTTCTTGTCCTTCTCCTCTTTGTCTTTCTTCTTCTCTTTTTTTTCTCCTTCTTCATCGTCTTCTACCTCGTTCTCTTTATCCTTCTTCTCCTTCACCTCTTTGTCTTTCTTCTCTTTCTTTTTCTCTTCTTTTTCTCCATCTTCATCTTCTTCAACATCGTTCTCTTTATCCTTCTTCTTTTCCTTTGCCTCGTTGTCTTTCTTCTTCTCTTTTCCCTTGTATTTTTCCTTTTTTTTCTCTTCATTCTCATCATCTTCTTCATCCTTATGCAGCTTCTTCTTCTCCTGATCTTTCTTATCCTTTTTCTCTTTCTTTTTCTCCTCTTTATTCTTCGTCTCTCCAGCTTCACGGACCTCAAGTTTTTCCCCTACATCATTCTTACAATCTTTGTCCTCCTTATGTTTCT
The DNA here is from genome assembly GCF_002303985.1 of Durio zibethinus. The sequence continues at coordinate 9,914,950 of NW_019168004.1, forward strand.
CCTTTGTTTTGTCCTTGCCTTCTTCTTTCTTCTGCTTTTCATCATCTTCCGTCTTCTTTTCTTTCTCCTTCTCTTTATGTTTCTCCTTGTCCTCCTTAAGCTTTGGCTTTTCCTTCTCTATTGATTTCATCTTCAATTCAAGTTCCACCTCAATCTTCTCTTCCTTCTCGTGGTTTGGCTCCATATCCTTTGTCTCGACTTTGAAATGTAGTTCTTCCTTCTTCACCCTTTCTTCTCCACTTACAATGGATTCAGATGTATCTTGCATCAGTGGACCCTCTGCCATATAAATAAGCAAGGACAACATACAACCAAAATTAATATCCAACCAACAAAGTGGATGGACTATAATCAATAAAATAAGAATTCATTAAAAATCACAGCATCATGGTTGGTATAATACAACTGCTGGCATTACACCTAAAAGCAATTTGAACAGAAATTCTGCGATAGTAGAAGCATGATCTTTCAAATTTCAACAGCAAGGAGGATCTGGCTTTTAGTCAAGGATGCACTTGTGTCATTCAAAAGTCTGGCTTCTTAATGATGGCAGTGGGAAGAAACAAAAAGAGGAAAAAAATAAAAATTCTAGAAAAATCATACTAATTTGATTCAATTGAATAAGAGAAACCACATTTCAAGCAATACGACAAGAGCAAAAACAGTGGTATGGTAAAATGACATAAGTTGTTTCATACCCTAAGCATTTTCATTCTCACTTTCCCTAATTCACTTCCAACAATAAGGGGCAAATAGTTAACATAGAAAGGTGATGTTTCGAATGTGGATAAGAAAAGGATTTTATATCAGAAACATTTGCAAAATCCTGTGTGGCCTTGCACAACGAATAACACTATTGCTATCAGATGCAGCCACCCCGCCTGCCACTCCAATCATCATTACAACCCCAACAACCAAGAGAACAAACCATTACAACCCAATGCCACCACACTTAAGACCAACTGAACCCCAATAGACTCCAACCTGCCTTCACTCATTTCTCTCTCCCCATTGCAACCACCACTAATTTTGGCCTCTCCACAGCTCCACCAACTAACCGCAATTCAAAATAATTACCCAAGCTAATTAGTGTTGTTGCCATTGTCACTCCATTATCATTACCACTGTTTTCTTTTCTATGTTCAAAACAATCAGACATTGATATTCACCCGCATGATACCAAACATGCCAGATTTCATTTAATGTATTCATCAACATGAAGATGGTCTTAAAGAAAAACAAGTATTTATCATCTATTCAACATGTAAGAAAATTCAAATTATCTAAAATAAGATAAATAAAATCTCTATTTATCATCTATTCAACATGTAAATTCAAATTATCTAAAATAAGATAAACAGTTCCATGGTGGATACTTTTGCCTCCCAAGAAACTCCCAATTTTCGTATTTCCAATGATACAACTTGAATATTGTGAGAAGAACGAAACCAAGAAATTGCTTCTACGCCATTACAAAGGAAGTTTATGATGATGATTTAAAAAGAAATGATATATGCTTCCTAAAAGGACCCAAAAGAAGATATGAATTGGATCATTCTCCTGAAACCTAAGCTATTATTATGCGATCAACCAAAAAATCTTCCCTTTTTTTTTTCTCTCTTGGAGGTTTTTCTCGAGATCATATAAAAAACCCAGATTCAATTTCCACAGAAAACATTAAAAAACAGATCAAAACACCAAACAATCAATAAAATTAAGCCTTTACATTAACAAGCAATAAAAAAAAAAATGAAATGGGTACATAAAAAAAATTCTAGAAGCATCCAAAAGAAATATAGACACGTATGTACCTTGAATTTGCAAAGACAGATGCAAAGTTCTGTTTTTTAGGCTTTTTTGTCTTTGTTTTAAGACAGAACTGGTGTGAGAAAGCTTTGGAGCTAAGTAGTTTGACTCGATTTCGCAGGATGTCTAGTGATGTCTGGAAAAATGGTAAGGTTCACTTACTTTATATAGCAAAAGTTGGGTATTGATTGAATCACCGGCAATCCTCCAAGGCAAGTGACACGCAATGGACATTGATTGTGACTTTGAAGGTTTAAATGTAAACTGCCACACGTGTGAAGCCTCTCTGCCTTTCTCATCTCTATCCGCAGGGGTAGAATATATATTTTTTATACATAAACATTTTTGAAGATTTTATTTTTATAATATTTATTTTTAATATTAAAAAATTATATCCAAGCATTTGTTTCAGAAATTGATAAATGAATTTTTTTTTTATCTCAAATAGAAATTGATTAAGTATCGGCCTCATGACAGAAACACCCTTGTCCAGCTGTATCCATGTCTTTCCAACCTGGCTCGTCCAGAAGCCAAGCTCCCAATGGCAAATGAGTCAAATCACAAAATTTCAGACATGGAAAGCCAAGGTTTTCCGGTTTCCGCCTAAAGAACCCAAACAAAAAGACGGAAGAGAATCTACATGCTCATCTACAGCCGTATCTAATCACTCTCCTTAAACTTATCAATAATCACAATTAATCATCCATAAATCCCGGAGCCCACAAATTTCAACGTCCATGATTAAATAATTCCCTACAACACATCACACTTTAAAACCCGTCTCCACGTTCAGAGGTTGTTTCGGCTTCGCTTTCCCAACACCGAAACCGATATCTCTCAATAATTTCTCCATTTTCTCTCTCTCTCTTTTTTTTTCTCTAAGAATTCAGTAAAGAAAAGGTGAAAAACCTGTAACCTAAAAAAGACCTGGTTTCAAAACCAGGCCTTAATAGTAGTAATAATAATTAATTACATTTTATGTTAGATCTTTTTATAATTTCCATTTAGTTTTCTCAATTTTTGGTTTCTTCTCTTTGAAGTTTCGTTGAGCCTCATTCATCTTTCCACAATGAACGACCTTCTAACGGTAATATTTTTGTGCTTTCTTCTCTTTTCTTTTCTTTTTTGTTTTATTTTCGAATTTTTGTTGTTTATTTATTTAGTTTCTTTTGTTTGTTTGTTTGGTTGTCTGTGTTGGTTTTTGTTTGGATCTAAGGTTTTTTATTACGATAGCTGCATTTTGTAGATTTTGTTTGGATCGTGATTAAAATGAGGAAAAAAATAATATTTGGGAATTTTAATTTGTTATTTTCTGTTTGGATGCTGTGAAAATGGAGGAAAATTAAGTGAATTGAGAAATTTGGATACTGAATCTCATTGTTTAGGACACTAAGCTGAAGGAAATCGTTTAATTAAGCAGGAATCTGTTTAATTTGGAAATTTCTTTTAAAAGAACTAATTAATTAATTAGTTGTTGGATTTGAAGACTAGATCACTAGAACTTATAGCTTAAGATTGTAAAAAAAATGTCTTTTACATTCAAAAAAATTGAAAGAAAAAACTAAACGCGAACTTGTTGTATTATATAATTTTACCTTGGTGTCAATAGAAATTTGCTTTTAGTTTTAATTAGAATATTTTTCAGATGGCTATCTTTGTAAATTTTTGGTTTGTTTAGAATGACCAGATGATCTTATCCCTCTTGAATTATGCATTGTAATTTTACATAGCTTTGTTGAATCTAGTTGTGCATACTTGTTTTGTATTTGTTGCAGGAGTCATTTGAGATCCCTCGAGGTCAAGGATCCCGAGGTGGAGATATCGAGTTAGGAGCTCAAATGAATTCTGGAGAACTGGGCCTTCAAAATTTCTTTAAAAAGGTGCTCTAGACTTCTTGATGCAGTAATTGTCATTTGTAAGCTAAGCAGAAGTATATTCAATTTGGAATTGCAACTTTTATTTCTCCCTTTGTGTTTCATCTCTTAATATTTATTTTGTAGACGGACTTAAATTCTTCCTTGTGGTATAATCTAGCTTGAATCACTGCTCTCATACTATGTTTTGTCTTTGCCAGGTTCAAGAGATAGATAAACAATATGAGAAGCTGGATAAGCTACTCAAAAAGCTTCAGGTTTCTGATTTAATATCTTTTCCTATTCCATGTATAATATCAAAGCTTCAGGAATCCTCAAAGTATCATTCTCGAGTGTTTTGCTGACTACTCTGAATTTTATAAAATGTTCAAAATAATTCTTCTCAAAACTGACTGAAACCTTGAGGATTCCTCACTTTTTTTAATCCTACTTATGGAAGCACAAGACTAATATAGAAGAAGAGTTAAATTTTTGTTTGGATCTTTCCTGAGCTTTGGTAAGGTTACACTATGTTTGGTAGGAAGGAAAGAAAATGAAATGAAGGGAAAAAAGTGAGGAATGGAAAAGAGGAGGAGAAGGAAAATTATTTTTCCTTCATTGTGTTTGGTTTGAAGCATGGAAATAGAGGGAAAGAAAGAGGTTAAGGGTAAAGTTGTAAATAAAATTATTAATTTAAGTAGAATGTGTTTCCTCCCACATTTGGAAGGATTGAATTTGGGGGAAAGGGAAAGGTGCAAATCCATTCATTTTCCTTCCCTCCTATTTCCTTCCTACCCAATGAAGGAAAGGGTGGAAAGAAAATAACTTCTCATTTCTCTTTCCCCCCTACCAAACACAGTGTTAGTCTTTTGCCCCTTTACTGATTTTTGAGTTTGTCCTGCCTTAGTATTGTTTCTATCTTTTCCTAAAGGACTGCTATGTGAAAGCATTAGGATCCTACTCTCTCTCTAGCCATAAGACCTAAAACATGAGTTTATGAAGGAACATATTCTAGGTTGTTGAATTCCAGTGTAATTTTGTTAAGTATTTCCATTTCTTGTTTCATGAATCCATGCCCAAGATAATTGTACATTGGTTACTACTTAAGAGTTGAAACTTGCCTAACATAGTTGCGGGGATGATTTGTCAATGACGAATCTTGTAGCAACAGTACTGAATATTGACTAAGATGTTCTTCTGATGTCATTTTCTTCCAAATCTTTAATACAGGATGCACATGAGGAATCAAAGGCTGTGACTAAGGCTCCTGCCATGAAATGTAAGCAATAGTCTGTTCTATTTTTTTCTTACATTCATAATTTCACTAAAAGCTGCAGGAAAAAAAAATTTTGAGGCCTGTGCTTGTATCTTTTTCTTTTATCACTTTGCTATTGAGAATATATAAAACCCTATTCTCATGTATTTGAATTTTGGTTGCATTGTTTTGAACTTGATGCTCATGACGGATGCTATTATCATCTGTAGCTATCAAGCAGAGAATGGAGAAAGATGTCGACGAAGTTGGAAAAGTTTCTCGTTTTATAAAGGGGAAAATTGAGGAATTGGACACAGATGTAATGCTACTTGCTGCTTTTATTTTGGTTATTTGCAGCCCATATATTCCTCATTTCATTTCATTTTCTTGATGTTTGGCAGAATTTAGCCAATAGGCAGAAGCCTGGATGCGGAAAAGGAACAGGTGTAGACCGGTCAAGGACAGCAACAACTCTGTAATATACCTTTCTTTTTTTTTTTTTTATTCCCTTTTCATATAATGATCGAAGCTGTTATGGTTACTAGTAATGTGGACCTAAAATATGTTTAGCAAAAGTCAGTTTATTGTATTTTTGCTGCCGTGATTAGTTTGACAAAATCTGACACAGGTTTTTAAGGATCCATGGATGCTACCATTTTAGTTGATACTTCAAAAGAAATGATTGGTTCTACTTTATTTCTTGCAATGTGGATGACTGGTGGTAGTATAAAAAGTTATTTCCGTGTTATTTTGTTAAATTAACTAGAAATATGAAACAAATAAACAGCAACAACAACAAACTAAGCCTTATATCTTATAGCTCTGGGGTTGGCTGTATGAAAAGCCAAAAAAGGGGAATTATGTTAGGTCGTAGTTTTGAATCTTTTTGCGCCACTCATTTCTCTCAACAACTTTTTCATCTACTTCATTAACCATCATATCAAAAATAAAAAACTAAATTTTATTTGTATTCCTTGCTGAAGTTATAATGCCAAAGCTTTGTATAATATTAGAACATGTGTTGTTAGCATCTTATATCTAAAAGCATTTTTAAATCTTTGCTTGTAAGGTGCTTATGGAGTGAATGCAGGCTTCAAGCTATAGAAGCTCGTTTTGTATGGCTTGGAATGATCTTAAAATAATATAGCCAATTTTGTTTCCACCTCTATCAAATGCAGTTTCAAGCTTTTGGGCATGATGGGATTTTATCATATTTTGTAACTGTTCTTATAACGGCTACCTTTATGTTGCAGTGCCGTGAAAAAGAAGTTGAAAGACAAAATGGCTGAATTTCAGGTAGGTGAGATATAGATATTTTAAGATGTTATTTATTTGCTCAGCCGGTACTATTCTGTTTTCTTAACCTTACTTTGTTCTTTGTATTTACTATTGCAGACTCTGAGGGAAACCATCCATCAAGAGTATCGGGAGGTTGTTGAGCGACGTGTTTTCACAGGTTAAGATGCTCACCTGATACTTATTAATTGCTATAACATTGCATGATATGGAGCTAACATTTAGCTTCACTGATTATTATGATTTCCAGTGACGGGCACAAGACCAGATGAAGAGGTATGATTTGCATCACTCTTGATATTATGAATAATTCTCTATCCTATTTATCCCATATCTGATTGTTCAACAATGTACAGACTATTGAAAAATTAATCGATACCGGAGATAGTGAACAAATATTCCAGAAAGCAATTCAGGAGCAGGGACGAGGCCGGGTTTGTCTTAATTTTCCTTATTTCTTCCTTGATACTTTGTCTTTCTGACTTCAGCTGTTTCAGGAAGCTAATATTTGTCCTTCGTCCCTAAAAAACTTATTTGTTTTGTAGAATTAATTGGATGTAGAATTAATTGGAAGGGTATCGTATAAACTATTCTAGAGTTTCAAAACTAGAGTTTCATTTGATAGCTTGAGAACTGATTTTCAGTTTTCTCTTCTATCCCATCTCAAGCTGCAGTGACACTTACCTTGTTGGACTTTATTAGGACTGATTTGGTGGAATATAAGTGATTAGAAATTGGTTAAGAATTAATGTTTGGTATATTTGCAGATAATGGACACTGTGTCCGAAATTCATGAGCGCCATGAAGCGGTAAGAGATTTGGAGAGAAAGCTTCTTGATTTACAACAGGTACTTGATCAGTTTGTTGCCTTGAGGTGCACCGATTTGTTCAAAATAATCAAAATTTAGATTCATGGTTATGCCTGTACTTCCAAAAAAATCTCAAAAGTTTATTCCTAAGCATCATTGCCTTTGTATGTTGTAGTGAAAAGCATATATACTGCCTGTACGGACTTCAATTAGTGCCCATTGTGTTCGATATATGTGTCCTATGTGTGTATGCGAGTTTATTATGAAATGGTGACATTTAATTATCTGATCTTTGAATGCTTTCTGAGCAATTGCCTGTCAGAAATGTTTTGAACAAAGAATCATTTCATTAAATATGCATTTGTGCAATATGAGCAGATGCATGAAAATACAAATCACCGTAGGAATGAAGTTGCATCGAAGTTGATATGGAGAGGCCATATTTTTGAAATACATAATTAATAATGTTTCCTTATGCAGATATTTTTGGATATGGCGGTGCTGGTTGATGCACAAGGAGACATGCTGGACAACATAGAATCTCAGGCAATTGAAATCTTTTATAGACTTTAGGGACCCCTAAACCATGCAATTAAACTGATTTTACTCGTCATTTCAAATTTTCAGGTCTCGAGTGCAGTAGATCACGTGCAGTCGGGGAATACCGCCCTGCAAAAGGCAAAGAAGCTACAGAAGAACTCCAGGAAGTGGATGTGCATTGCTATCATCATCCTTCTTCTAATTGTTGTAATCATCGTCGTTGCAGTGATCAAGCCCTGGAGCAGCAACAAAGGTGCCTTAGTTTGTGTCATTAATTTGTTATGTACAAAATATGTACGAACTCGGTGAATGATCTTTCTCTCGGCTGTTTTTGTTAATAATTTGAGGTCAAACCCCCCTTTTTCTTGTGGCTTCGTTGGTTGAACACTGTTATGATTGAAATTCCAAAAATTTTACAATATTCTTTTGATAGAAAATTATGATATCATGGTCTTGGTTGATTTTTGTAAAGATGCGGTTTCAATATTCATTGCCTTAATGAAAATAAACATTGAATTGACAGACAACGAACCGTAGTAAAGTGTTGTTTGACTCTTATGATCAAAATTGAAATCTTAACGTTTCAAATAAAAAGAAAAAACATTAAATTATGCGTGATCATTTTGGATGATTTTGTGTTAATTTTAAGTGGGATTTTTTTCATAAAAACTTAAAATAGTAGAAATCTAACTGCCAAGATTCATAAGCTTACTTTGGCAGGGTAAAATGACTGACCAAAATGGTTAAAAATAATCATCCTCTTTAACAATATTTCCCTCTAATCACCAAACAAAAAATATTACTAAAATAAAAAAAGTTACAAAATCCAACTGATAACATGGTAAACAAAACTATCTCATTGACATCCTTTCTCTATGCAAATTTACACTCTTTTAACGGGAAAAAAAAAAAAAAAGGCAGTTGAAGAGGCACAACAAGAAATATTGCACCACCTCAAAGATTACAGCCCTGAGTTTTAGCTTCTCTCCCAAAGCTTTAGCTTCTATGAAGGAGATAGGAGGCTGTAATTCATCACTGGATCAAATCTTTCCACTGTTCTCATGTTAGAAAACTTGATGTATAAGGCATATAAAAAACTCTTTGGTCTCTGTGACTGGAGAATTGCTTGAATGAATCTACTCAAAATGACAAAAAAATTTTGACTTACTATTTATCTCAAAAGATTAGACTGGAACTGTGAAATAAAAGAATGGCTTTGGATGTTACCCGTGTCCCAAGAATTTTCATTCCAGAAGAATTCACTGAAAACTGAATTCCACCAGCTGACGATATAGGGAGGAAACTGTATCATCTGTAAATCCAGTCAGTCATTAGGGTCCCATTCTTCGTCATGATCAATCAGCGAAGTTAAGCTACTTATGACATCGGCACCATCATCCGCATCATTGGGTTCTAGCTGTTCAACCACATCATTATCATCTTCTGCTGATTCGGTGTCATCATTTCTAACCCCTTCAGCCCCAGCTGACTGCATCCATTTGGGGCACTCCTGTTCACCTCCGTATAAAATTCTGCCATCTTTACCCTTGATTGGTTTTGTGATTTCAACAGAAGACGTTCTACAAGAACATTCGGGAAGCGGATGTGATAGAAAAGAGGTTGGCTTTGACAACAGCGATTGCCTGATAAGGCCATCTGCACTCAAACTTCTGTTGAGATGTTCCTTAGCTGATAGTGTCCAATTATGCTTGGGATGGTACATATCATCGCAGGTAATGTTGAAAAGTGCAGCAATAGTTTTCCTGTGTGATGAAATAAAATGGATGGTATCAGACATAAATATAAGGATTACAGAGACAGCAAAGTTTATTGCTTTATTTAAAGGATAGATAACTAAAAACTGATATATCCCTCCCAAAAAACTGAATATTACAACTATGATCTATATAATTCTATAGCGAAAAGTTGAATAGCACTTTAAAAATACATAAAAAGCAGCATTATCACATTCCTACAGGAAAATAGTGTTGAAATTGTTGTTCAATTTATTATCAGAAGCTTTACATTTCTCAATAGACATTTCAGGGGTTAAGTACTAAGAAAATTGGTATAGAGGTGGCATTTGGATTATTCAAAACGCAAGCAGTGTAATTAAGATATAACTTAGGAGGGATTTTTCATTCTTTTTATTACCACAGAAAAGTACAAGTTCTATTTAAATGGTAAATTGAAATACTGCTTTAATCAAATTCAAAAATTCATGAATTTAGCTTTCTAAATGTCAAACCTGTCTGGTCGATACGTTCTAGAAGAAGCCCTCTCATACAACCTTTGTCCTATAACCAAGCCTGAGAAATCCGGCCATCTACTACCATCATTGTTAAAACCAGGAAAGAATGCATCTGCTTCCACAGAGATGATATAATCAAGGGCATCCCAAAGTAACCTGTGAGCTTGCATCCTAAGATCCATGGGTGAAGGGTCTGGTTCTTTGTCATTCTCAGTAATCCAACCATACCAGCCTTCTTTTTCATGTTGGTATATGGGCCTATCAGGAGGTGGAGGAAGGGGCCGGGGTCGTAGACCAGCCCTATTCCACTCTTCTTTAAGTTGTTCCTCACTTTTTGGACGAGGAAGTTGAAACATATCCGGAGGAAGAGGTGTTTCAGGACCAACCAAGTCTGACAACTCAGTCTTGCTGCACAGCGAAGTGCGATCCACTAGATTTGCAAACATAGCACGTAGAGGGATCAGTAGACGTTGACCACCAAAAATTTGAGAACCTGCCAGGTATATAATTGTTTTAGAAGGATAGCCCATTGCACGAAGAAGAAGTCCAACCTGCAAAAATTCGGGAATAACCAAATATAAGGGAAGCACAACAAGCCAAAATTGTAGTCATTAAGCATCTTATGTCTTCTTGGAGGACTACATTAAGCCATCATTAGGCTATATTTTTAAAAGTGCTACATTGGATTTCCCATTTACATTAAGGTAATATGTGTTGTAACCATAAATACTCCAGTTTGGTAATGTTACAGCTGCATTGGATCATTGGAATCAACTCAGATTTTCTGTTTCTAAGTGATTCTTTATTTCTGCCTGTTTCCCATCTCTTTCAGTCCTCCTTTTCTCTCCATTCCATTCATCCTCCATTCCTGCATTACTTTTATCATGACTGAATATGTATGTGATTCCAAGGCTGTTGCAACATATGCTAATAAAGCATAAATTTACAAGCAATTCGCATATCTCTTTTTCAAAGCCATTTCCCTCATTTTCAACATTGCTAGCTTAAATTGACTAATTATTAGAGATAGGAAAATTATAAAGACTAAACTATTTTTATGAAAAAAAAAAAAAAAAACCTCAACAATTAGGACATATAAACTTTGATATATAAATTTCAATCAGCAGAACTGGCAACAAGGAAGGAAACAAGGATATTGTTGGGACCATCAAGGAATTGTCCACAAATAAACACATAGAAGGTACAGCAAAACTTTCAGAAACATTACCACGCCCCTGGTCTCCAACAGTGAATTCTATTCGTAACATACCTCTTCAGGCATGAGAGGACATGAGCCATTTTCTTTGTGCAAGTGTGAGTCAACGCTTAGTTTGTCATTAATGATCCCTTGCTTGATCATCTGATCCCTTCGGTATTGTATAAGTTCTGTATGAACATCCTACAAGAAGCACCAAATTCCAAGATGAAGTAATGAAAATTACAAAGAACTGGAAAAACATGTCAATTGAATTCCTTTTTTATTTTTTGTTAAATTTGAAAAATACTTCCAAAAATGAAAGAATGTCAAATGTTTAATTTGTTATAGACTTTAGGAAAAATAAATGATAAGGGGGGATAAAGAAAAGATGCAACTTAGGCTAGACAAGGATGCAGGAAAGAAAAGACATAAACAGCTGACCTGGAAAAGTTCAGCACAACCATGATATGCCAAGGTGTCCCTAACTAAACCAGGATGATATGCTAGGAAAGGTTGTCCTGATGCTCGTAGCCTGAAGGAAGATTAGAAAGCTCAGATTCATCAGAAGTAGGCATATGATACTTGTGTAAGTATAGTTACAGATGCATTAACAAACATAAGATAAGTAGCACAAGGAATTAGATAAATCTTGATTGAGCAATGGATTACTTTCATATTTTTATACTCATACTCCTGTGTCTTAAGACTAGCAGAAAGGCAAATGGAAATTATACCTTTCCACTATCTGGCGGCCAAGGATTTGAATTTCAGGACGAAACTGGAGTGCATGAAAGGCAACCCTGCATCTAAGCCTCTGAAACTCGGACATACTAGGTGGAAGAATCGACTGAAAGATGTATGGTTACTACTTTAATATTAATCTTATAGTTTGTCATTAATTCAGAAAGCATGCAAACCACAAGAAACAGTAAATATTTTTTGATAAATGAATATGTAACACAAAACATCATGCATGCCTGACCTCTCAGCCACAAATGGAACTATAACCCCTAGACAACAACAAATACACCATGAGTGCTAACCAATAACTTGACTACAAGAATAAATTAGACCAGAGAGCTAGAAAGTCAATTTAACCGAGAAGCAATGAAATTCCCACCAAGCTGAGAAGACAGTAGCTTGGAATGATGAGAAAAACCCTGATGAAAGTGGTCAAACGAATCCAACACTGACTCAAACAATAGACATAAACAGATACAATAGATTCACCTGTGAGGTGTGGGATATTTTCCCTTTCCTAACTTGGAAAAACCATGAAGCATGGTTTACTTTCTTATAAATTGAAGAATTTTTTCATACTAAGGACAGATGCAATGACTAGTAAGACTCTTAAGCACGGAAATCACACAAAGAAACATAAAATTGACTCTGACTGTCTGTTAAAACTATTTTGCAACAGAAAACTAAGGTCTGGCATGGACAGCCAGCTCCTAACCAAAATAAACTTCAAATGTTTCTCAAGAAAAGGAAAATTAATCTTTCTTGCTCCTAGAAAACATCATCCCAGGTAACATAATTTTTTTTTTTTTTTACAGAGATAAGTCTTAGGAGCCTTCATAAAAATAATGATTCATCAGAGATGTTTTAATGTGAATGCACAGAGAGAGATCAATAACATACACAATATTAGAGATACACATAATCTAACGTATAAAACTTAAAAGGGCCAATTAAGTAAGAACCAAGCCTCTTGAATTTAGAGAGATCATATATATAGAGGAATTATGTATATCTGAACAATACATGCACTTTGGAAAGCAATTTTTGCAGTTAGAGGGAATATATAGAGGAATCTTGGAACAAAGGCCTACACTTTGTCAAACATTTTTTTTCAGTTTTGATAAATATATTATGTACAATTATAAGACTTTGAACTACCTGCAGGCACCCTCCATCTGTAATAATCAACCCAACAACCTTGAATTTCCTTAAGCTAGGCCAAATTTCTTTGACATAAAAATTTGGAGAAGCAGAATTTTTGGGCTTGAAAGTAGGGAACTCATCCCTTCTTCTTGCAGCCTTCAAATACTCAGGCAGGCTTTTCACAATATTCACATCATTTTTAAGTGATGCAATGAACTGCTCCTCATCATAAAGATAGGAAAAACTCTTGAATTTAGAACTGTATAACAATTAAGGGTAAGAATATATCATATAGAGCCTGAAAATGAATTTATATCAAATAAAGTAAACAACTATACTTGATGCCTTTTGAACGTGTACTTTCTTGTATCTCTGGAATTACAAGAGTAGCATTTAGAAGCCTGGATATGGTGACAAGATCACAGATCTAGAAATTTGACAAAAATGTTATGAACAGCCAACAAGGAACAGTACAAAAGATTACTTTATAGCATCTAATAGTTCATACCGAAGATCTTATCTTCTCGTATCCACCAAAGATTTTTGCATAGATGAAACCATTATTATTTTCATTCGGAACTGTAAAAAGAGAGCTGATCAATTACTAATTCACAGACTAAAAGAATTATCTGGAGCTAGACAATTATCAAAGCAACAAGGACAAAATCAAACAACAAGTAATACTTTTGTTTAATTGGAAAGTAAACAGAAAGATTGCAGTTCTGATCAAATTTATGTAGTAAAAATCAATAATCACTGACTTTTCCCCTGATAGTTCTTTCAAGATTACACAAATCATTGGGATCTCGACCTCTCTTTTTTCTTATACATAACCTATTAACAGTTATCATAGAAACTGCAAACAAATTGTAAAATCAGCTACTTCTTAAGATTGTTTGCCCCTGTTATGTACCTCTTTTGTCACAAACTTAAACTTAAACAAACAAAGATAAGCCTTATGTGCATCTCTAATCTCCATCATCAAAGCAAAACTTCTTATACACACTCAATATGTAGTGCTATGTTGGTATGAGTGCCACAGAGATTGTCCCATTCCCCAGTCTCAACTCATGAAATAGCAGAGTTCCATGTTTCAAACAAGAACAAAAATGATATCACATACACCTCAACCATCAACAACTGTTAAAAAAGAAAAAGAGTTCAATTGCTGATAACAAGAAAAAATATCAAAAAAATTTTGTGGTTAGTCAACTTCATGTGGACACATTTAGCTATCCTTCACAAACCAAATAATGATATTTAATTCTCAAGTGATTTGGAGATAAAAATCTACCAACTTGAACTAGGGCATTACAAAATATTGATGCTACATCAAAGAGTCATGGTACTGCAACATTTTTGAAATTGCACAAATCATCATCTTTCCAGCTTCTTCTATTGATCACAAACTCTCATTCAGATGCCAATTAAGGGCAACATGATAATTAAGAATGCTCAAAATATGATCCAATTTAATTAAAAAGAATGTGCAATTCTAATTAGACTATTATCATCACCTAGACAACAAGATAAATCTATAATCATTTCATTTTAAAATCATATCAATTGAACAAACTCCTTAATGAAACACATGGGCACATTAAGTTAAATTTGGCAGTATAGAAGCATAAATACATAATTTGGTAGTTTAAGCAAAACCCTTTACCAGGATAGCTGTTTCTTGGGTTTGCATATGGCTGCAAAGACTCCAAGGACCTCACAGCACCCCATAGCCTCTTATTTCTGCCACCCTTCAACATACAAGAACAAAATAAAGATCATCAAACCAACACATCATACATGCAAATAGATGAAGATATAACATTTACAATCCGAACTCCAAAAAAACTTGCCTGTGATCCAATATTAGGAAAATCATGGCTTAAAGCATCTTTTGCGCTATACTGGACTAAATTCATACTAGAAACCTTTGTCATTGAAAGATGAGCCACCAACGACACCAAAGATAAAGTCAACACAAATAATGCAACCCATTTTATCTTAGATTTGAACACCATATTAGCTCATAAAAAAAGTTACTTCTTGGATGTTGAATTTAACACCCAATTCTCCCTACATCCAAAATCCAATATCTATCAAAATTCCAAACAAAGTCACATTAAAACAAATCAAATTAAAATAAAATATAATAAAGAAACAATCTTTTTGTTTTTGTTACCTGGAAAGTGATATAAGCTCCCAGTGAAGAGAACCCAGTTTTAGAAATCCACTTAGGAACATAAAGAACCCAGATTTGAATCAAAGATTTAAACCTTCTTTTTCCTTTTACCTTGATTTGTTTGGCTGACAAACAGGGAATTGGGAAGTGGGTAAAGTTCAAATCTGGATAGGAAGCAAAGGATTTAACACAAAACTTTAAAGACCCACATTACGATATAATAACATAGATTTGTCTCTTTGGAAAGCAAATTTGAGAAAAAAAAAAATAACTTGTGAATTTTCCTGGGAAACTGACAAAAAAAAGGCAAAAGATTGTTAAGTGCTATTTATGGAAGCTTAAATCTGAGACAAGGGTTTGTTTAAAGCTTACGTTTTTTGTATTTGTTTTTTCGTATTTTTGCGTGTTAGCAAAGATTGAACAGAAGAGAAGTGATTCAACTAAACATGGGTATTTTTTACTTGAAAAAGTACCTACCAAATCTAAGCTAAAAGACTTTTTTTTTTTCTTTTTTTTTCTTTTATTCTGATTTTGATTTCATTTTTATTGGGAAAACATTTATTTTGAGGTTAGTGGCTTATCGGGTTATATGGGGAGGATTATCTAATTATAAGATTAAATAAAATATTTGATTATTTTATAATTATAATATTCATAGTACTCAACAAAACTCAAAAGCTAGGAGACTACAAAAAGTTTGATAGTAAATAATTTGTTGTTAAAAAATTAATTAAACTTATATAGTCTTTTCTATTATGTTTAAATTAATCTTTACTAATTTTAATATTAAGTGATAAGGGATATATGGATTATAAAATAAAATAATTTGATAGAGTTTTAATTTTCTTATAGTTATTTAATTTATATAAGATTTTTTTTGTTTACAATGAAACTCAAATAATCAAATTGATTGATTAAATTCTGAAAAATTATCTAATAATTATAAATTATAATTATCTAATAGTTATTTGTTTCAAAAAAAAAAGATTTCCAAAAATAATAAAATAACAAAGTTATTTTTATTGATTTATTCAAACAATAAAAATATTTATTTAAAAATTTAAACATTCAAAAAACCAAAAATACTAAAGATTAATTTGGAAGAAATATATTATAAAGAGATTTATTAAAATTGTGGATCCAATTAAGTCCTAACAAGATTAAGGATGTCAATTGGTAGGATATGAGATGATTAAAATATTTTTCATGTCTATTTTTAGATTTCTATATTATACCCATCTCCATATTTATACTTAATGGATATTTCAAATCTATTACCATATTCATTGCTACGAATATTTAAAATGGACGAATAATCTCCATAACTTTAAAAAAATATAAAACAAAATTTTATTCTTTTAACTTTTTTCTAAATTTTTATATTGTGTTTTTATGTAATTTTTTATAAATATATTAATATATATTTTAAATAGAAATACATTAGTTCTAATTAATATAAAATAATAATTTAAATTATTTAACAAAAAATTTTATTTACTAAATATATATAAAAAATATATATGTAGAATATGGGTACGAGTACAGGACGTGGTGCTATATTATCCCTCGTCATCCTTGAATCAGATAAAAAATTTAAAATCATATACTACCACAAATATAACTTTTATCAATGGAATTTTTCATTGGTAATACTTTTATCAACAAAAAAATTTCGTTGGTACTAAGTTAATAATGCCTTTTCGTCGATAAAGCTAAATTTTCATCGATAAAATCCATAAGTAAAAAATTCATAAGTAAAATCTATCAGTAAAAATTTATCGATAATCTGTCAGTAATAACCAAATTTCATTAGTAAAATCCATTGATAAAATTATAATCTCATCCATAATTGATTAATTTCATTTATAATTATTTAAGAAACTTATAAATTAAATTTAAAACATATGAAATTATTTAAAAAGCTTATTATTTCTATTATTATTAATAAAAATAAAAATTCCATGTATCAAATCCACATAATAACCATTACATAAATCCAAATTATAAAGCTAACATTTAAAACATCTCTAACATCAATAAAATATAATACTAAAAAAATTCATAACATCTATAAAAATATCTATAACATCCACGAAAGTCCTTAAAAAAAGCTCATTGAGCTGTTACATCTCTTGATCCAAAATCGGGCTTGTTATCATCAGGTTTAGAAAATTGTGTTGGCAGAAATTGTCTAGACTCTAACAATTGCATCATCTTATCCATAAAAGACCTAAATTAAATCTTTAACTCATTAATCTATTCTTGTGTCTGAGGCTAAAAAAATGGAGGCTGAAAAGGCACTAATGATGGACCACAAATAAAGTGAGATATTGCTACTGTGGTAGTAAACTGACTTAAGTAAAATAAGTCCTTAGATCTATCAACATATATGAAGCTATATACATAAGTGCATGTAGCTTCAGTCCCTCTAATAGTTTCAGTCTATGCTTGTGGGTTAAAATCTGAATGATTGGAAGAGTTGTCACTATATTTTCTGAGATAATATAGCAACATAGTTTTCCTACAAAATTTTTAAAACAATTATCATTCCAACACAAGTACACTATCATTCCAATGACACAGTTTAATACCATTCATCCTACAATGTTTAAGCTTTCAATAACTACACTATCTACTTCATCAACAATCACAATCCATAACTAGAATCACAAAGTAAAATACATAATAGTTTTCACCTTCACAAAATCATTAGATCTCAATAAGCACAAAATATTATATAGCTCAATACCATTCATCTTGCAATGTTTAGTCTTTTAATTATTACACTATCTATTTCATTAACAATCATAAAACATAACCATAATCATAAAGCAAAATAAGCAATATTTTCATATTTCACAAATGATATCATCACAATATACTATAAAGATAGCTTATCAACAATCACAATACATAACCAAAATCACAAAACAAAATATGTAATAGTTTTCACATTCACAAAGTCATTACATCTCAATAAGCACAAAATAATAAATAGTTCAATACTATTCGTCCTATAATTAACCATTCCTCTTCAACTCTTATATCACTAGCATGAGAAGCATCTACTCTAAAATTAAGATAGATAGCATCCATAACCATTATAGTATATGAATTTTCTAATCTAACTTCATTAATTGGTTCAAAGGTATCCCTATTTATTGATGGTTATCTTACATGTAACTCTCCATGTGAGACCTAACTCATATAACTAATAATAAATCCCTTATAATAAAAGTGCTTACGCACTGTGTCAGCATTTAAAAACCATCCATTCTCATATTAGGTACAAGGATACCTAATCTTTCCATTACTTACAAAGCATGATTAAGAATAAATATATCCAATATATTCTTTTACACCATCACAGAAGTTTTAACTAAGATATCTATTTACATCTAAACGAGAATACATTAAAAAATGATCTTTATCAATTTTTTCAACCCTAATTGTATCATAATAAACATCTAAAAAATTACTTTTAGTATATTAAACTGAAAATTAAGTTATTAAAGTCCTAAAAAACAATTATAGAATTTTAACACATGCACGCACGCAAGTATATTTTGGAGGTATGTACATGAACAAAGGTTCAAAAGTCACACAGTTTGAATTGATAGTCTTTTATAAACAACAATAATAAATTATTTCAACACAAATTCTCTGACACAAGAATATATGCGATAAAATTATTTACAATTAGAGATTTAGATTTTACTTTTTAACATAAATACATAAATTCATCTTTAGATTATATTTCATCCATGATCCACCAGAAACTTTAACTTTAAATTATATTTTATTGAACTTTGGATTATATGATAACAAGTCCCAATTAAAACCATATTTTTTAGTAAAGACGTGACTATAATTAAAGTATTGATTAAGTTGAATTCAAATATTAATCTTATTACTTCATACAATGACATTTAAGATATGGCATTAAGCAAATTTAAAATTCAAATCAAATACTTTTAATATTTTTTTTTATCGCCAAACTATAATTTTTGTTGTAAAAAAAAATAATTAGTTATATATCAAGCACCACATAAACAATAAATTAAGACTACAAATATCATGACAAATTGAATTTTAAAGCTATCAAAAGACAAAAGAGAATGCTAAATTTATATATTTTTTTTCAAAACTGATATGCCAACAAACTATACATTGGCAAAGGAAATGAGTGTCAAACCAACTAAAAGGCCAGTGGTCAAAGACAGGTGCAGACGGTCATGGGCACAATTTTGGGCTCAAGGTTATGGGCTTGAGGTTGTGGGCTCACAAGCCTAAAGGCCAACATGAAAGTGAGGAAAGTGTGGCATAGGCATGGGCTAACAACGAGGAATGGAGAGAGGAGAGAAGAGAGAAAAAAAAGGATGAAATAGAAGAAAAGAGAGGCTCAAGGTCACAAGCTCACAAGCTCAAGGGTTAGTGGTGGCAAGAACAGAGCAGCACAAGCATTGGTTTATAGTAAGGAGCTAAGAGAGAAAGAAAAGAGGAGAAGAGAAAGGGGATAAGAGAAACTAAAGTTAAGGCTTCAATCAAGAAATAAAGGGAAGGGGGATAAGGATTTTTAGATTTAACTTATCTTTACTGACTCCATTGGTAATTCAATTTTTTTTTAAGTTTTAGCAATGGATTATCGATATAATCCGTTACTATTTTTTACTTTTACTGAAAGATTCCATCGCTAAATAAAATTTTTTTTCTCTCAATTAAATTCCAAAAAAAATTTATTTTTTATACTAAAAAATTTTTATCAATGGAAAAAATATGTCAAAAAACTATCAGTAAAGCTTTTACCGATGGATTTTTTTGTTAGTAAAAAAAATACCAAGTCATAATTTTTCCTACAATAACTTCTGTCGTAATGGTTTTGTGTCCGCCCGATAAATTTGAGAACGAAATGAAAAATAACGGAGTCACCACCAATTTTCTTTTGGCTAGGTGCGATTGGTCACCTATTAAAACATATCATTTTAATGAAATCTTAAAATTAATTAAAATTTATTAAAAAGATAATTTTAGGGTCTGCGTAATAGTCTACGTTCGGGAGTCGGTTATACGTGGGGAAGGATTAGCACCCCCACAGTGTCCGTTTAAAATGATACCAATTAACTATGTGTTATCTTTTGATTTTGATAAAAAACAGTCTCATTTTCGGTGTTTGAAAAATAATTTTCTTGATTTTTTTCTTTATTAGAAATTATTTTTTATTTATTGTTTCATTTTTATTTGAGAAAAATAAATTAGAACATTTTTATTGAAATAATTCTTAAAATGTTCTAGTACATTAGTAACATTAGAAGAATTTTTTCTCACCTAGAGATTTATTAGGCATCGCTTCTCGAAATACCTTAGAATCACATCCTTAGAGGCTCAAATTTACTTTTCATAAAAAATTATATCGTGCATGCAATGCAAAATGTTACCATGTTGATACACACATTTTATTCTCTTTTTTAGAAATTTTATTAGTTGTTTTATTTAATTTTTTTATTTTTTAAATTTTGAAGGAAAAAAAAATTTTTATTATACTGAAGTTTTTCTATAAATATTTCAATACACTGGTAATATTTTTAAAAAATCTTTTCACCTAGGGATTTCGTAAAGCATCACTACTCAGAATACTTTTAGAATCTTATCATTGGATAAAATTTTCTTTTTTCTTATTTATATTATTTTTTTATAAATTAATTTTTATTTTTTATTAACAAAAAGAAAAATTTTATTGTATTAAAATTTTTTTTATAAATACTCCAATACACTGGTAGTATTTTAAAAAAATATTTTCACATAGAGATTTCGTAGACATCACTACTCGGAGTACCTTTGAATCTCATCGTCGGATAAAAAATTTCATTTTCTTATATTTCTTATATTTTTATTATTTTTATATTATTATTAGTTTATTTTTTATTTTATTTTTTATTTTAAAAATTAATAAAATTATAAAAAATTTAACTACATATTTATCAGTTAATCTAACAAATATAAATATTTTAATATGCATAAATATTAATAAAATAATATATAAAAAATAAAAAAATTTTATCTGAACCGAACTGATCAATGGTTCGATCAACGCGAGTTCAGTCAGATCAGTGACTCGGTTCGATCTGGTTCTGTCTGGCTGTTCGAGGATGGTTCGGCTCGAGGACGGTCTGGTTCGATCTAGGTCGGTTTGACTGGACCGGTTAGAGGTTGAAGGACGCGCGGGTCACCGGGTCAGTTGCGTGGACCCCCGATCAGATCACGGATTGATGCACAGATCTTTAAGGCTTAAAATGACGTAATTTTGAACGTTTATTGAAACGACATCATTTTGGCTATGACGCTTTCTATAAAAGTAAAAAAAAAAATCTCTCATTTTCTCTTCTCTTTTTCTCTCTCTACACTCTCAGACCTTTTCTCTCTAGAACCTACCAGATGGTGGCCGTCCGTCGCTCCGACCTTCAACCGTCATTCATCGACCTCCGGATCCAGCGATTGAAAAATCCTAACAAATTTTCCTCGACTACCTAAACATAGATTTGGGCCTAGTTTTGCTCAAATCTCACTGGAACACCTTAGATCGAACTTCAAAGGTTTGGTCAAATCTCTTTTTTTCTTTTTCTTTTTTTGAATAGCTAAGCTATTTTTTTTTACAAAAAAGCTTTTGGCGCTAGGTTCCTCTTTTTTAGAGAGGATTGTGTTTTCTAGATTTTTTTTCTTTTTTTATTTTTATTTTTGCAGGGTATCTTTTTGACAGAACACATTTTTTTATTCTGAAATTTAAAAAAAAAAAATTTTTGATCTTCCTCTCATTTTTTCTTAATCGATCTCCCTTCATTTTATTACAGGTAATAAGCTCTATTTATAGAGCTTTTTAATATTCAAATCTCAAATTTTTTGGGATTCGAATCCCATATTTTTAACCCAAAATTCATACTATCAAGTTAGGCAGTGTGTCGGACAACTGTTGGTGGTGACAGCAACTGACATTTTGGACTTTGGTGATAGTGCATTTAATGCACTAGATTTGAACTGGATATGGAAAGAAGAATAAGAAAAAAGAAATAAAAAAAATAAAAAATTAATAATAATGATAAAAAAAATAAAAAATGGTGTTTACAGCTACTCCTCTTTGCTTATTTCTGAAAATCAGGAATAAGACAAAGACAAACAAATAACCATTTTGTTCTGAAAGAAGAAACATTGAGCACAAAATTTTTTTGAGGCTCTAGAAGTTCAATAACATTTTTTAAAATTTAAAAGGCTCCTCTGAGCAGAAACTCAACAACTTTAAAAAAAATTTAAAAAAAAAGCTCCTCTAAACAGAGGCTTAACAACTTTAAAAAATCATCTTTGAAAAAAAGCTCATCTTAATAGAGGCTTAACAACTTTAAATTTTCATCTTGAAAAAGGCTCATCTCAGAAGAGGCTTAACAACTTTAAAATTCATCTTGAAAAATGCTCCTCTCAGCAGAGATTCAACAACTTTAAAATCTCATCTTGAAAAAGCTCTTCTAAGTAGAGACTAAACAACTTTAAAAATCTCATCTGCTCTTGAAACTGAGTTTTCATCTTTGAATAAATAAATTTCTCTCTTTTGAAATCTTTTGTTTGATCATTATCTTTATTCGAATATCAAAATGAAAAGTCTCTGTCTTTATTATAACTGCTCATGGATGCAAGTATTAAGTGCTCTAAATGTAATGCATGTAATGCAATCAAAATTATTCATTGTAGTAAAAAGATTCTCAAAATCTCTCACTTTTTAGGTTTTTTTTATCAAAATTCTTCATAAATTACCATATGACCAATTTGTTCTTAACATCCGACCATTATATTCTTCATTAACAATATTTTTCTTCTTTAAAAGTCTGCAACATCAATGTTTTGTCATGGTTTTCTCATCCTTTTTCATTTTTTTTTGTCAACTTTTAAAAAAGTAATGCTGAGATCTTTCGTGTTTGCTTTTCTTTTCATCATTTTAAGTTCAAGACAAACAAAATGCAATCACACATTTCTCCTATTTATACGATGAAAAAAAACATCAAATGTGAATAAACAAATGGATAGGCGTTATTTCCAAAGAAAATATAATATATTTCATTAGACTGATAATAAGTACATGGCAAAGTGTTTGAGTAGAAACAAAGATGCCCCAAATAATGATAATGAGATAATCACGAACAAAATATTCTCAAATTCTTTTTCTAAAACTAAATCAGATGATTTTCTTGATCTTTCAGAGTTCGTCAAACTACACTTACTCCTGTGTTGTAAGTACATCTAAGTCACATTTTTAGGTTTTCAGCTTAAATGAGTCATTATTTTTCATTTTTTCTTTTTTTAAAGTAAAATATTTATTTACAGCATCTGAATTTATTAGAGTAAGTAAATCACTTTCATCTATTTTTACCAATGCCCTATCGAAAAAGGCCTTTTTCACTACGTACGGACCTTTCCAATTTGTTGTCGATTTTTCTCGATTGTCATGTTAATTTGGAAGGATCTTTTTTAACACTAAGTCTCCTTTCCTAAAGCGATGAAGATAGATTTTCTTGTTATGTGCTCTCATCATTCTCTTTTGATATAATTAACCATGACAAAGTACCGCGAGTCTTTTCTTTCAATTAGCTTCAATTACTCGTAGTTATTCCAAACGAATTCTGCTTCTTCTAACTCTACTTCTATCAAGACTCTTAACGAGAGAATTTTCACTTCGATCAGTAGTACAACTTTCATTCCATATACCAAAGAGAATGGGATGGCCCTAGTAGATGTTTGAACTGATTTTTTATAAGCATACAAAGCAAAAGGTAACTTCTTATGCTAATCTTTGTAAGTATCAGTCATTTTCTCTAAGATTCTTTTGTTATTTTTATTTGCAGCCTCTACTACTCTATTCATCTTTGGATGATATGAGACTGAATTACGATGATGGATCTTGAAATGAATGCACATTTCATTCATCATTTTACTGTTTAAGTTTTTAGTATTATCAAAAATAATTATCTCTGAAAGTCCATATCTGTATATTATCTCATTTTTTATGAACTTACATACCATATATCGGGTCACACTAGCATATGATGTAGCTTCTACCTACTTTATGAAGTAATCAATCATTACAAAAATAAATTTATGTCTATTCGAAGCTTTTGGAGTGATGGGACCAATGACATCCATGCCCCACATAGAAAATGGTCATGGAGGAGCTAGAACGTGTAATGCTGATGGCGAAGTGTGAATCTTATCAGTATAGATCTGATACTTATGACATCTTCTAACATACTTAATACAGTCACTCTTCATTGTCAACCAATAACAGCTAACTCTCATTGTTTAACCATCATATGACCATTTATATGTGCCCTACAAACTTCATCATGCACTTCTTTAATAATCTTCTTTACTTTAGCTACACTCACACATCTTAAGAGTACTTGATCTTGACCCCTTTTACAGAAAACATCTTCATCCAAAAAAAAACTCATAGCTAATCTTCTGATAGTCTTTTTATCATTTTCTGTTGCATTTTTTGGGTATTGCTAGCATTTAATATATTGCATAATGTCATGATACCATGGCTTCCCATCAACTCTTCTTCAATGCCTAAGTAATGTGCTGGTACATCCTTCACATCTAACTTTATGGGTTGAATCTCAATATTCGTATCTATTTTAATCATTATAGCTAGAGTAGCCAGTGCATCAACAATTTGGTTCTCTTCTCTAGGTAAATGCTTAAACTGAACTTCTTCGAATTGTTTAATCAACTCGAAGATGTATTTATGGTACCGTATCAACTTGAAATTTTTTGTTTCTTATTCTCTTTGTAACTGATAAATGACTAGAGTTAAATCTTCAAAAACATCTAACACTTTGATCTTTTTTTCAATTGCTGCTTGTAGACCCATAACACAGGCCTCGTATTCAGCCACATTATTTGTATAGTTGAAATTCAACCTGGCTGTGATGGATAATAATGTTCATCGGGTGATATTAAAATTGCTCTAACACCATGGCCTAAAGCATTAATAGCTCCATCAAATTACATTATCCAAAACTTTTCAACAAGCTCATTTTCTTTAATGGCTATCACATTTTCATCAAAAAATCTAATTTCATTAGCTCATAATCTTCGACTGCATGATCAGCAAAGAATTCAACTATTACACTCTCTTTAATAGCCTTTTGAGTCACATAAACAATGTCATATTCTGAAAGTATAACTTGCCATCGTGCTATTCTTTCTGTCAATGAAGGCCTCTCAAAGATATACTTAATAGGATCCAGCTTCGCTATGAGCCAAGTAGTGTGGTAAAGCATGTAGTGTCTAAGCTTTCGAGTTGTCCAAGTCAATGCATAACACATCTTCTCTAATGATGAATACTTGGACTCATAATCAGTGAATTTCTTACTCAAGTAGTAAATTACTTGTTCTTTCTTATCAGTTTTATCTCTTTGTCCCAGCACACATCTCATTGAATTTTTATGCACTATTAAGTACAAAATCAAATATTTTTTTGAGATTGATGGCACCAACACAAGTGGATTTAACAAGTATTCTTTAATCTTATCAAAAGCTTCTTGGCATTTATCTGTCCATTCTCTTGGATCATGTTTTCTAAGAAGCTTGAAAATAGGATCGTACTTGTAGATGAGTTGAGGGATGAAACGAGCAATATAGTTCAATCTTTCTAAAAAACCTCGCACTTCTTTTAAGGTTTGAGGAGGAGATAAGTTTTGAATGGCTTGTATCTTATCTGGATCCACTTCGATTCCTCTTTTATTGACCACAAAGCCTAATAATGTTTTTGATTTGGCACCAAATGTACATTTAACAGAATTTAACTTCAGTTGAAATCTTCTCAACTTGTCAAACAGCTTTTTGAGATTGACTATATGATCCTTTCTTTCACAAGATTTTACGATCATATCATCCATAAATACTTTTATTTCTTTATGCATCATATCATGAAAGTGAGTCATTATTGCTCTTTGATAAATGGCACTAACATTTTTCAATCCAAAAGGTATGACTTTGTAACAGAATGTCCCTCATATGGTCACAAATGTAATTTTTTCCATATCATCTCGAGTCATCTTGATCTGATTGTAGCTTGAGAAGCCATCCATAAAGGAAAATTTGGAATACCTAGTAGTATTATCCACTAGGGTATTGATATGGGCAGAGAAAAATTATCCTTAAGAATTACTCTATTCAGATTTCAATAGTCGACACATATTCTTACTTTTCTATTTTTCTTGAGAACTGACATTATGTTGGCTACCCATTCAGGATATTTTACCACCTCTAAAAATCTTGCATCAAATTATTTTTTTACTTTTTCCTTAATTTTCAGCAATATCTCTTGCTTCATATGCCTTAACTTTTCCTGTACTGGCTTGCATTCTAATTTCAAAAGCAATTTGTGTTCTACAATATTAATGCTGAGTCCTAGCATATCCCGGTAAGACCATGTGAACACATCTACATATTATCGGAGCAACTCTTCTAACTTCTGCCTTTCAGTTGGTAAAAGAGATGTACCAACTTTGACCTCTCTTCTATTTTCATCATCCCTTAAATTCACTAATTCGATAATTTTTTGGTGAGGTTCTATTGGTTTATCTTCATGCTCTATTAATTTTAACAAATCATGAGGCAATGTGTAATTATCTGAATCTTCTTCATTATCAAGTTCATCAACATGAATTGGATTTTCAAAATTAAATCCGAAATTATTACCATGATTATCTTCGTATTTATTATTCAAGACCCTATAAAGGGTAAGATGATGAGAATATTGGCATACAAAAATGGAATGGCAAGAAATGATGGAAAGAGAAAATGGAAAGCAAAATAAAGATGAAAATAATAGAAGAAATATGGATGCATCTTCTAAGTCTTTTATTAAAACGACAAATATAAAGACACCACAAAAAATCACCCAATGCTCATAAAAGTAATTAGGGATTTAAAGTTTCACAATACATTACTTTTTAGAAGTTTTAAAGACAATAAGCAGGTCTATGACTTTCCAATTATCTAGCTCAAAATCTGGAGGACAAAGGTGCACGAATATCTCTTTAACTTGACTTTTCTTTTCTTCATCATCCACCATTTGAATGGTCAGCTCTGAAAATTCTTCCACGAATCTTACACTTAGGACTCTAGTCAAATCTGAGTAAATATATCCTCATGAACGAAAGGAAACATAGAGGTATATAAGATAACCATAGGCTTTGACTCCGACTCATATCTCCTAAGATTAGCCATCCTCTTATCTTTTTTCTCATTCACTAATTTCATTCAGTCCCCTCTTGTTAGCTTATATCCTAAGCCAAATCTATCTTTCTTGTCATATACTGTTGGTGGCTTTATGATTCATTGCAGATTCTTTCCCAGTCTAATTTTAAGTCACCATCTCATCTTGGTAAGCTGTTTGACAACCATTTTAGTTGTCGTAGATAGGTGTGGCAAATATAATTTAGATCCTTCGGTCACATATGTTCATTGGCAATCTCGAAGGATCTATAAGAGTATTCTAGTGCTTCATTTGTTGATTTCACATAATTAGTATTTATCAGTTGAGTTACCAATAAATCTTTTTTTCTTTTGCCATACTTGTTAGCTTTCTTTCAACAATGAATTTGACTTTTTGATGTAATGAGGATGGAACAGCACCTGTCATATAAATCCACGGCCTACCCAATAAGCAACTATATGAAAGAGAGATGTTCATAACTTGAAATTTCACGTTGAAAGTGCATAGGGCAATCTGTAATGGCATTTCTATATCTGTCAGCACCTCTTTTCAAGTTTCATCAAAGGCTTTCATTATCATATGACTAGGCTTCTTATAAGATCCATCAATAGGGAGTTTCAATTGAGTAGTTACAGGTATAACATTGATGGATAAGCCATTATATGACTTTTACATTTAACAGTAATATAGAGGGCCTTGATACATTTTCGACCTTCAAGAGGAATCTCTTCATCACTGAAAGAGATATAGTTTGAAATTATCAGATTGCCAACAAGTTGTTTCACATATTCAATAGAAGCATTGTGAGACATATATGCTTGATTGAGCACTTTCAGTAGAGTATTACGGTGTGACTTGAGTTTAGCAATAATGATAATAGCAAAATTCTAGATGATATCTTGTTAAGCTGTTCTACCACGCTATACTCATTATGTTTTATTAACTTTAAAAATTTACAAGTTTCACTTTCAGATACTGGCTTCTGACATTCTTTTTCTGGGGCTATGATAGGATTACTCTGACTTTTTTTTCATCTCTTACCTTGGCTTTCTCTTTTTTGGCTTTCTCTAAGGCTTTTGAAGTATAACATCTTTCACTTTGAGTTATCTCCTACGTCCATTATGTTCGTAGTATCTAGATTAACTACCACATCATAATCGTACTTTTATTTTGGTATGAAAAAAGGTTAGAAACTTTAATTGTTACTATTGGTCAAGAGATGGGTTTTTCTGGCCTCGGTGTTGACTTTTCATTATAATAAATTATTACTGATCTATGCATAAACTTATTCTTTGAATCAATGGTAGACACTTCAGCTTTCACCAACTCTTTTCTTTCTTCTTAAAACTCTATTTGGCCCATATCCATCAACTTTTGCACCTCTTGATAGAATTTATGACAATTCTCGATAGAATGTCCCAAAGCACCTTTGTGATAATTACAGCTCTTAGTTGAGTTAATCACTTCAGAATAATTTTGAAGTTCTACTGATTTTAATATATCAATTTTAACCAAGACTTCAAACACCTTAGCCATCGGAGTCTTAACTTTATCTATTTTTTTCTTCACGTGGCTTTTTAGATGGTCGATATGATTCGGTAGAGGGTTCTTATTAACATTTGGAGTCCCTTGTTGGTTGGTATCAAAGTTTAACACCCCTTCATTGATTAACCAATGCACTTTACGCTTCAAAGTAGTACAGGTCTCAGTGGAATTACCTGGATTCTCATAGTGATAATCACAATGCCTATTGGGGTTATACCATTTGGAAAACGGAGGTTTCAAGGGTTCAACAATAATAGGAGCAAGTAAATGTTTCTCAATAAGTCGGGGATACAAATCTGTGTATGTCCTGGAAATAGGGTCAAAAATAGATTTTTTTAGGTAGTTTTTAGGGCTTTTGGACCATTATTAGGTTTTCATTCTGGTCTGGTAGGTATAGTAAGACGGTTGTAGGAATAGGTGGGTGTTTGAAAAGATGGCTGAAATTGAAGTGGATAAGTTGGTTGTAGTAATGGTTGGTATGGCTGATATGGATGAGGAGTGGATGTAATATTATTTATGGAAGGTTAATGGGTTTGGTAGACTGGTGCAAGGTAAGACGTGAAACCTCTAAACTGTTGCCCCACATAGTTCACAGCTTGAGCTTTATTCTCTTTTTTTTTAGAAACTTCACATTTCTTTGCTCCACTCATTTTTCCTGCATCAAGCTTGCTATTCTTTATGGTATTTTTAATAATCTCACCCGATATCACTATACCTATAAAGTTCTTGGTTGCATTGCCTATCAATCTTTCATAGTATGATACTTTAAGAGTGTTCACAAATAAGATAATTGTCTCTTTCTCGATGAGAAGAGGTTAAACTTGTGCAGCCATATTTTTCCATCTTTGTGCATACTCTTTAAAACTTTTTGCTATCTTTTTTTTCATAGTTTGTAAAGATAGACGATCTGGAACCAGATCCGTGACATGCTGATATTATGTAAAAAATGCCCTTATGAGCTCTTACTAGGAATGAATATGAGTTCTATCTAGTTGGACATACTATCTAATTGCAGTCTCGTAAGGTTATCCTAAAATATGTGCATTAACAACTTTTCATCACGAGCATGTGCTATCATCTTACGATAATACACGGTGATATGGGTCATCGGATATTTTATGCCATCATATTTTTCAAATTCAGAGACCTTGAATTTAGGTGAAATAACTACATCTGAGACCAAACAAAGGCAGCCGCATCCATGGAGCCATAAAAATTCATTCTCTCTACGGGCCTAAGTCTTTTTTTAATATTTTTATCTTCTGTTAGGCACTAATATCTTCTACTTTCTCGAGTGTCTTTATCCCTAGCTTTTCTCTTTCATTAGGATCATCCAAGTCAAGGATCAAGATTGGTTCATATGGTTTTTCCATCATAATGGGATTAACAAAATTTTAAAATTATCCTGGAACAGGTGTAGATGTCATTCTTGAATAAAGATTAGGCTATCCACCGGGAGTAAAAATTTATACTCTAGTTTCTTAAGAAGGTTGAGCCGATCATGGCTTAAACCTTAGAGGATAAACAGGATCTATCATATCTGGCGATTACTCTTAAAAACTGAGATTTTCTTCTATTGCTTTTCCCTTATCAAGTTTTCTGAGCATATCCATTATTGTACTAAGATTCCCTCTTAGTTCTTCTTAAACTTTCTCGATTATCTCAAATTGACTAGCTTGTTCTTGCTCAATGATTCTTGTTTGAGTCTTGGTGTTGTATGAATGGCGAGTGGGTTGAGTCAAAATTTTTGAAGGGTGAGTTATTCTTGAACCTTTATTACCATAAATTTTTAAAAATTAGAACACCATATGTCAAAAAATTTTATTTTTTTGAACAAAAATGGTATAACTGATGCATGAATGCAAGTGAAAAATATTTACTCTTGGATAAATTTCAACACTATAAATTTTTATTGATTCCATATAATTTTGATTACATAAGATTTATCATCCTAGAATTATATCCATAGAAGCGTTTGACTTACTCATAATGATCATTCGCATCATTTAGAAAATTCACTAGGCGTTGTCTATATTCTCCTATGAGATTGACTTTTTGTCTTAATGCTTCTACCTTTTCAACCATCTCTCATGCCTTTTTTACTACCTTGCAAACTTGATTAGTCAAGTGCTCTACATATTGTTGCCTTCTTAAGCTTTTTATTTTTCATCTCAAGCAAGCATCCTTTTCTGAATCACATGTGAAGATTCAATCTTTTTCCTTCTATGCCACTCATCTATTATTGCTAAAATATGGCTCTTGTGGTCTTGCAATTGTATCTCTAACCTTGGATCACCTGGTGAAGTGATTCTTTTTCATTCAGTACTTCAAAGTATTTTCTTCTCTCTTTTGCAAACAGGACTTTCAACTTTTTCTTTTCTTTTTGGCATTCCACCAATCTTACTGAAGTTGTAGAGTATAACCTCTTCCAATTTTGACATTTTTGAGAAATTTTGGTAGCCTCATCTTGCTTTTCTTGAGCTTTGCCTTTTCATTGGTTCATTTCTTTTCGAAACTCATCCACTTCGTATTGCCGACTAATATAAGACTTAGTGACCTTTCCAGTCTTGAATTGGACTTGTAACCTCTTATTTTTCTAGTGAAGATCTTTCAAATCATTATTGGTCATATCTCGTTCTTTTATGATTTTTTCCAATCTATTCCCTTGTATCTCTACTTCATATTTTTATTGTACCACATTCTTGCAAAGTCTCAAAATTTTTCTTCTTATTTCTTTTTTTTTAGCTTCTAATTCTTTCTTCACAAGCTCAATTTTTGATAATTACACTTTTGTAGAAAGATTAGTCGATTTGTGTGAGCTATCATCAGAAGAGAATACTATATCTCTAGGTTACTTTGCTTTTTAAATCTAGTAATCATGAGTGACTTTGTCAATGAGAGGCCCTAATCTCATTTTTCGTGTTTTTTTCATGCTTGGATTAACTACTTTAAGGTTCGTAGAGAACTTGGTTCCTCGTAAATGAATTCTACCTGAACCAAACCATGAGTGACAGAAATAAAATGCTTTATACCAGATTACCCAAACACCATCAATGAAACATAACTCACAATGTCTCATAACTCTGACAGCGGTATCCATGGCTCATTTTCTCTACAATACAGTAAAGACACACTAGGCATCCAAGGCATCATCCATTCAATTTCATCACCGGTAAGCCTTCGCAAGAAAAAGACCCACTCTTTTTTAGTCTTCAATGTTGGCCATTGGTTTTTGTAAAACTCTTCAATTAGTGCTTTGTTTCGTAGATACGACTTTGAAAATGCACTCTTTTCGTATTTGAAATGACTTATAACCCACACATATAACAGCGGTGCATATCTTATAAATCGTCCCTTTCTATTTCATTAACAAAAATTCAATGATCGAATAGTTTCTACTAGAACTGCTGGTGCAAGATTAATTGCTTGGGTTTTAATTTGTTCAAAAAAGTCTACCATAATTATCTTAATGTAACCCAAAGTCTTCAGAAAGATCACTATGCCATATAATGATAGAGCAAACACAACCATGCCTTGATAATCATTTAAATGCTCTTGAATGAAGTTTTAAAGAAAGTCCCAACGAATGCCGAGATGTTCACCTTTAGGCTTCGTGAAAAAATCAATGGTTTTCATTTTAACCCCCATAAGCTTGGTCAACTTTTTACGATAACCTGATTTTAACTTTCGAATAAATACTTTATCTGGATATTGTAGTTTTATCTTAAAAAAATAGAATATTCTTCGATAGTTGGCACTAAATCTTTCTGATTAAAAGTGAAACATCTATAGGACAGATCTCAAAACTATATAGCTGCCCTAATCAACTGTTCATCCATTACTACTGAAATAAGAGATGTAATCTGCTCGTACTTCTTGCAAAAGCTTTTTTTTCTCTCTTCATTTAACTGACTCCAGATAGCAATTAAGTCTTCTAAATCATTCTGTGTGAAATCCAAATGCACATTCTCAGGTAACTCAGACATATAGCCAATAGGCAAGTAATCTTCATTCTTTTGTTGGGCTTCTTTGGATCAAACATGTACTTTATTATACGACTCACATGAGATACTGACTAAGGATAAGTAAATCTGTAGTTTTATGAGATCCATGAAAACTTCTTAGGAGAAATATGTCCTAGAGCAAATATCTAGATGGAGAACTGTATGATATGATTAATGCAAAAAGAAAAAAAAAGAAACAAAATTGAGTTAGTGTAAGAATGTGGTTTGAAATAAAAACATTTTTTGAGTTTTGATATATATTTTTTATTTTATATTACACACAACCTTTTATTCTTATGCGCTTTGGACTTAGGTATTTTCTACAAGAGGGTGGGCAAAATTCTACATAAGGTTAGCTTCCTAGGTTTATTACATGCTGGGTTTAGATTGACACGTGTCTAAAGATTCTCAAATTGTTTCTCACTGTCGTCCAACTGGACTAGTAAGGCACCCCGATCCTCATCTATTACAGGCTACGAGTGGAAAGGATTCAATTTGAATGGAAGTATTTTGCTTGCTATTGTGGAGGTTATCACCTCACGAGGGCATATGTACTCTACTTCCTTCTATAGAGGATGAAGCTCGGGTCTAGAACTCATGCATGAGATGCAACATGTTATTGTGTGTGCAAATATATCCTAATTTATTGAAAGTAATATATATAGAAAAATAAAGCATAAAAGGCATAGTAAAAGAAACGTGTGTGAATTTTTTCTTTTTGTTTTCGATTTGTTTTTTTTTTTTTGACTTTTTGTTGAAAGTGAAAAATAAAAATCTAAGAAACCGATTAAGACTATTTAAATTAAAATTTGAGGATAACACATAGTCAATTTTGGCCTGACTCTCCAAAAAAAATGACGTTCCCAGTGGAGTCGCCAAGCTGTTGTAACGGTTTTGTGTCTGTCTGACGAATTTGAAAATAAAAAAAAATAACGGAATCGCCACCAATCTTTTTTTGACTAGGTGCGATTGGTCACCTTTTAAAACATATCCTTTTTATGAAATCTTAAAATTAATTAAAATTTATTAAAAGGATAATTTTAGGGTCTGCGTAACAGTCTGGGTTCGAAAGTCGATTATGCGTAGGGAAGGATTAGCACCCCACAGCGCCTGTGTAAAATGGTACCAATTAACTATGTGTTATCCTTTGATTTTGATAAAAAACAGTCTCATTTTCGATGTTTGAAAAATAATTTTCTTGATTTTTTTATTTATTAAAAATTATTTTTTATTTTTTATTTATTGTTTCATTTTTATTCAAGAAAAATAAATTACAACCTTTTTATTGAAATAATTCTTAAAATGTTCGAGTATATTGGTAACATTAGAAGAACTTTTTCTCACATAGAGATTTTTTAAGCACCGCTTTTCGAAATACCTTAGAATCCTATCCTTAGAGGCTCAAATTTACTTTTCATAAAAAATTATGTCGTGTATGCAATGTAGAATGTTATCGTATTGATGCACACATTTTATTCTCTTTTTTAGAAATTTTAGAAATTGTTTTACTTTATTTTTTATTTTTTAAATTCTGAAGGAAAAAGAAATTTTTGTTAAATTGAAGTTTTTCTATAAATATTTCAATACACTGAAATATTTTTAAAAACTCTTCTCACATAGGGATTTCGTAAAGCATCACTACTCGGAATACTTTTAGAATCTCATCATTGGATAAAATTTTTTTTTTCTTATTTATATTATTATTATTATTATTATTTTATAAATTAATTTTTATTTTTTATTAACAAAAAAAATTATTGTATTGAAAACTTTTATAAATACTTCAATACATTGGTAGTACTTAAAAAAAATCTTTTTACCTAGAGATTTCGTAGGCATTACTACTCGGAGTGCTTTTGAATCTCATCGTCGGATAAAAAATTTTTATTTTCTTACATTTTTATTATTTTTGTATTATTATTAAGTTTTTTTTATTTTAAAAATTAACAAAATTATAAAAAAACTTAACTATATATTTATCAATTAATCTAACAAATATAAATATTTTAATATGTATAAATATTAATAAAAATATATATAAAAAATAAAAAAAATTTTACCTGAACCGGACCGGTCAACGATTCGATCAAAAAGGGTTTGGTCGGATCGACGCTCGATCCGATCTGGTTAGGTCTAGGTCGATTCAACTAGATCGATCAAAGGCTGAAGGACACGCGGGTTATCGGGTCGGTTGCACGGATACTGGATCGAGTCATGGGTTGACGCGTGGATTCTCAAGGCTTAAAACGACGTCGTTTTGGCTATGAGGCTTTCTATAAAAAAAAAAAAATTTCTCTCATTTTCTCTTCTCCCTCTCTCTCTTTACACTTTCAGACCCTCTCTCTCTAGAACCTGCCAGACAATGGTCGTCCGTCTCTCAGACCATCAACCGTCGTTCACTGGTCACCATCTTCAACGGCTGAAAAATCTTAAAAAATTCTCCTCGACTCCTTAAATATAGATCTGGGTCTAGTTTTTCTTGAATATCACTGGAACGCCCTAGCTTAAACCTCTTTTTTTCTTTTTTTTTTTCTTGAATAGCTAAGCTGATTTTTTTCTTTTTACAGAAAATCTTTTGGCACTAGGTTCCTCATTTTTGGGGAAGACTATGTTTTCTTGATTTTTTTACTTTTTTTATTTTTATTTTTGCAGGGTATCTTTTTGACAAAACACTTTTTTTATTCAGAAATTTTTTTTGGCAATTTTTTTTCCATCCTCCTTTCATTTTTTTTAATCGATCCCTCCTTTTTTTTTATTGCAAGTAACAAGCTCTATTTATAGAGCTTTATGGGATTCAAATATCAGATTTTTTGAAATTTGAATCCCATATTTTTAACCAAAAATCCACACTGCCAAGTTAGGCAATATATGGGGCGATTGCCGGTGACGGCGATGGCTGACGTTTTGAACTATGGTGATAATGCATTTAATGCATTAGATTTAAACTAGATAAGGAAAGAGAAAGAAAGAAAAAGAAAAAAAGAAACAAAAAATAAAATAATAAAATAATAATAATAATAATGATAAAAAATAAAAAAATTATATTTACAACTTCACCTACGAAATATTGACAAATTTTTCTATTGATATTATATTGTTAATCCATCAATAAAATTTTTTTTTTTATTTTATGTTGGTATTCTGTCAATGATGTCAATATTTCTTGCAAAGATACCCATGCTTATCTCTTCCCACAATGTAATATCCATTCACGTCCTTATTTGAATAAAAATCAAATTCCTCATTAAATATAGATAAAATTGATGTCACTAAACAAAACTCTAATTCTTCGTTTTAAATTATTAGAAAAGTAATTTTTTATTCTGAAAAAAAATATATTAATAAAATAAACGCCCTAAGAAGTTTATACTCGTATCTTATTTTATTGACTAAATTCAAAAAAAAAAAAAAAAGCACATAAATCTTTAGATCCGAGCAAAACTGCAATGGCTGGAAAGACTAAACCAGAATTTATATAACTACACATAAATGCATTTTCTTTAATAAAAAGAGATTGCTCTTAGAAAAATAAAATAAAATAAAATGATAAGAGATTGAATTTTTTAGAACACTTATACAAAATTAAAGAAAAGTACAACCTAAAATTAACGTATTGGTTCATATTCTCCCCTTAATTATGATAGGTTTAGGATTGATCAAAAAAGTTTACGATTTGAATAATTTGAATAATTTTTTAAAATTAAATTATTTAAATACATATTACCTTTATTCTTTATTTTTTACTTTCGAACTTGAACCATTTTTTAAATAAAATCTAAAAAATTTCTTTTTATTGATGATATTTTATTGATTAAAATAAACTAAAAATGAAAAAAAAAATACAACCCAATTGAGAAACTTAGGCAAAAAAAAAAAACCTCATTTACATAAACTCCATAGAAGGAGTTAACTTAACCCTTACAACACTTCTACGTTTCCATAACTCATACATTGACATATGAAAGGCATCAAAATCAATTGGAGGAACATTCCATTGGAAATGTTTACGAACTCTTAATGCATTGCTTTGCAACATTGAGTACTCGTCATTGCTTATACCTTGAAGGATTTTCTTCAACACCGGGATATCAATATGGTGAACAATGACTGAGAAGCTTTTCCAATTCAGTATATCTGTGAATGGAAGGTCGTAGTGGTTAGCTAATATTATAGGAACGCAGCCGTAGTATAAGGCATCTGCCACACGGGCGGTGTTTACTTCAAACCCTTTGACATGGATGCAAAACTTGCTGCCGAGCAGCTGTTCAGAGTAGGGTGTCTGGAGGCGGCCGAAGTGTGCAAATATTTCAGTGTCATTGGCCCAAACCTTAAGTAGAGCTATTCGTACCGGAGAGTTCACTGCCCCGGCAAAGAATGCAAGTCTCTTCCTGTATAATTTTCATTTTGCTATGTCAAATAATGATTTTAATTACATATCCCTATTCTTACACTATTTTTCTAGGTTTTAAGGTACTATTAGTTATAAATTCTA
The DNA here is from genome assembly GCF_002303985.1 of Durio zibethinus. Next base: position 9,952,327 of record NW_019168004.1, read on the forward strand.
AGAGATGATAAGAATTTTTTGATATGCATGTTTTGACCTAATAATGATTTAGGGTTCGAATTGATTCTAAAAAATGCTTATTTGACAGTGTCAAAATCTTTTCCATTTTATAATTATGTAAATGTAAATTGCTTACCTTTGCGATGTAAGAAGGTTTGGAGGATCGCCTTGTCGAGGCCAAACTTGAGGCATAGATGCATCCTTGTGAGGGAGGTAAGAGGAGGGAAAATAGGTTGAAGAGCAAACAAGTTGAATGACATTGAGTCTTGCTACAAATGCTTTATCAAAGGCAATCTTCCCAATGGAATGGCAAGCAACATAGAAATGATCAGCTCCCCCAGTTCGATTCCAATAAGGATACTTACGGGTGATATTGGAGATATAATTCTTGACAAAACCCGGGATTCCATCAACATCAATTCTAGGATCAGTTCTCATTGGTGAGATTGAGAAAGGCATGTAGAAAAGATCAGCTTCATTAGGATCTTTGGTGATGAAATGGGATTTCATCAAAGCTTTCTTGAACAAGAGTTCACTTGCAAAATTTCCTTTGATATCAGAATCAGGAGGCAATAGCACATTTGCAAAGGGATCATCTTTGCTATGAGGATAAACATAGATCTTCAAGCTTTTGTTCATTTGCTTGTAGTCTTGTAGAAAGAGATCACCGTCATGGTATGCTTCCTGGTTATCAGTGTAATTTCCTGAAAATTTTCCAATGCATGAATAATATATTTTTTTATTCTTGAAATTTTTGACGAAAAATAAAACGAAATTGAATGAATATATAAAAATTCAAAACTTCTCTTTCTTTGGCTGGTCATGCTAAATTATATTCAAATAAATTAACGTCTCTCTTTTGCATTTTCTTTCATATTTTTTTATCATACGTAATATAATAAATTCAACGATTAAAATTATAAGAATTTGAAAACGTATATATCTTCAAGTGCAAAACTTGAACAGTTCATACCATTAGTTAAGCCGAACAAATTTCCTAGAAACCATTGATTAGCCCTTGTCATACGAGCAATTCTCGAAGGGTCGGCGAACAAGTCGTCATTGTCATTATTTTCAAATGGAACTATTGGGATGGTTTGACCGATCAAAGAAGAAATAGAGGATGTGGAAGGCAAAGTTTGGAGGTAAAGAGTGGTTTGGGCATGATCGTTTGTGACATTTCCCGTAGTGGAAATGTAAATGAAAATGACAAGAAGGGTAGTAAGAGCTAAACTTACATGTAAAAAATAGAAAAATCCCTTCAAAGCTGCAGGGAAACGATGCTGAGAGACTTGGTAGAGAAAAGAAGATGATTTCCCCATTAAGAACAAAAAAAAAGGAGAAATTAAGATTGGAATTTCCCAATGAATGGTTTATATATGTATAGTTTAGTTGATGGTTAAGGTTAATTGATGGACAGCTACATCCATTAAAAATAATCAAGATCAAAAGATGGTGAACTATTAAAAGAAAAAATGTGTGAATAAGAGGCTGTTTTCAGCAATTTTCTTTCATTAATTTATGAAAAGGCTTGTCTTAAAACTAAAAACATGTTGTATAATGCGGCTTTTATTATTTTCTCTCCTCAAATTAACCATTTATAAGATATCTTTTTCTTCTTCTTTTCAAGTTTTCTACTCTATCCATACAATTCTAAATCAACCACTTAAATATGGCTTTTTTTTCGCTATTAAAGATTTAATGCCATCTATATCACTAGTTTTAACTCTTTTGGATATTTTCTAAGGATACTTTGGTTGTGCGGTGGGATTTATTTCATCCTGTTGTACATGTTGTTTTTATGATTGAATTTTTAAAAATTATTAACAAATGGTTAGTTTAATTGATTAAAGTTCCTCTTCTTTAATAAAAAAATTTTGAGTTTGAATCATATCAATTATCGTTTATTGTGATCATTTCAAATATATAATTTGTAGTTATTTATCTTAAGTTATCAGATACAATATATTTTACCCTAATATAGGTAATCGAATAATATATCTATTCCGAATTTTTAGTACAAAAAGAATTAAAAATTTAATCATAAAATTTAATTACAACACGGTGAAATTTTCACTTATCATGCAATCAAAGGACCTCAAATTCTTTTTTTTTCCCTCACTTCATTCCAAATCAATCTACATTTAAAGTAAAATGAATGAGTTAATTTTGTGTCGAATCAGTCTATTACCATAACCTACATTAACTCAATGTATTAAAGTTCAAATAAGCTGCATGCCTATCACCTACTCAATTGAATTAATAACTTAATTCAATCTTTCACTTTTGTTTAAACGAAATTAAATTATTTAATTATTTAATTTTTTTATAAATATATATATGAGATATGTGACCCCTCTAATTCTGTTTATATAATAATTTAAAATTTTATCGATTGTGTAAAAAATAATTTTACTTTTAAGCTAGATTCAAGTGAAATTTGTGTTCTTAAAGGAGAGAAAAAGAAAGGTGGAAATACGACAAATTTTGTCCGCCTGTAACCCAACCTGACTGACAAATTTATGGGCCCCGAGCCAGTGTTGGCCCCAGCATTAAGTCATTATCTTGTCTTCAATGCCCCAAGTCCAAACCACTAAGATTCGCTTTCGACCTTGTCTGAAAATTTAATTCCCATATGTTAATTTTCATTTCCACTTGGTTTCTTTGCTGCCATCTTTATTATTTCGTATACTACTTTATTTCATGTCTATTATGTCTTATTTTGACTTTGCACAAAATTTTTTAAAATTTTTTGAGTTGGATTTTGACTTTTTTTATTATAAAGTTTGTTTCTCAAATTACCCGTATTTTAAAAAAAAAGTAAGAAAAAAAAAGATATTATAATTAAAGGATAATAAAAAAAAATAAAAATGATTTTTTCTTCAACGTTTCAAAAGAAATATATATATTTTTTGAGACAACTTAAGATATACAAACGAGACATAATTCATGAAACGTAGATATTACTAAATAGTTTAGAAATGAAAGATTCTCTGAACTCGTAAGAAAAATTACTATAGGAGAGGGGGGACCTCAAATTTAATGCTGCTTAACTGATTCGCATATTCAAGTGGTACCAAATATAATGGAAGAACAATATTGAATGAGAGTTCCAACTTCCAAGGGGCCATTGATATGAACCAGAACCATGATTGCATCTCACATTTCCCATATGCTAAAAGAAATTTGTAATATATTTGACCCCTGCATTCATAATGTCAGATTCTGGTTCTGACCCGTCTCCATTTATTTAAACGTGATATAAATGACAAAGACCCAGTCTTCTTTAGGACAACTTGGAAAGAATTGTCATTGGATAAAGCGAACCTGGCCATGTGAGGTTGTAAACTTCAAATACACACAATACCACCCATAGATTTCAGCTGCATATATTGAAAATTTATAGATTTTTTCTATATGTCTACACAAATGAATCAACATGAAAATTTTGATGAAATTAAAGGTATAGCATTATGGAGGTTCTGCTGAACAATCATGGTCCATCTCCCAGGCAAGAAATGATAGACCAGAAAAACAAATAAAAAGTGGGAAAAAATTGTTGAGAGCTCTGAATCTTTATATATATTCCTTGGAAGCACTTAGCCGAACCCTGACAGAACTTCTCCTAAGCCACAGCTCATACATAGCCATGTAAAATGCATCATAATCAACTGGTGGAACATTCCATTTGAAATGTTTCCTCACCTTCAATACATTGCTTTGCAACCATAAGTATTCTTCCAAGCTTATTCCTTGAAGGATTTTTTTCAACACTGGGATGTCCATGTAATGTACAACGACTGAGAAGCTCTTCCAGTTGAGAATATCAGCAAATGGCAGGTCATAGTGATTAGCAAGGATAACGGGAACACAACCATAATGTATTGCATCTGTTACTCTTGCTGTGTTAACTTCAAAGCCTTTGACATGGAGGCAGAACTTGCTTCTAAGTTGCTCCTCACCATCATCTGTTTCAAGTCGTCCGAAATGAGCAAATATTTCAGTGTCATTTCTCCAGTGTTTTAAAAGAGCTGCGCGTACCGGGGAGTTAACTTGTCCGGCAAAGAAAGCTAGTTGGTTCCTGCAATAAATTTTAATTTGTGAAGCTAAGTGATGCTTCATCTAAAGTGGATTATAAGTGTACAATTTATGGTTAGAAAGGTAAAGAGCTCTCACCTTTTTGATGAAACAAGTTTTTTTGGATCTTGTTCTTTAGGCCAAATTTGTGGCATAGAAACATCTTTGTGAGGAAAGTACCCTGCTACAAAATATGTTGAAGAGCAAACAACTTGAATGGAATTTTCTTTGGCATCAACGGCTTTATCCATGGCTATTCTGCCAATGGAATGACAAGCAACATAGAAATGATCAGCTCCTCCAGTTCGATTCCAGTAGGGGTACTGATGACTGATATTGACGATGTAATCTTTGATGAAATCTTGCAGTCCTTCAGGGCCAATTCTAGGATCGTGGCGCAGATCAGCAATGGAGAAAGGCATATAGAAAAGATCTGCCTCGTTCGGATCCTTTGTTATAAAGTGGCTGTTGACAAGAGCCTTTTTGAAGTAAAGTTCACTGGCATAATGACCCTTAGGATCAAAATCCACAGGCAAGAGCACGTTCGCAAAGGGGTCATCCGGCTTATGGGGGTAAACGAATATCTTTAAGCTCTTATTCATTTCCTTATAGTCTTCCAGAAAGATATCAGTATCATGATATATCTCTGTGTTATTCATATTGTTTCCTGAACAAACAAAAAAAAAAAAAAAAACCAACAGTTTAATTCCCATACCAGCATATCCTGATGAGAAAAGTTCTCGTCTCTATGCAATGATACTATGGAGTGGGTCTAAATTTGCTGATATGAGGTTATATAGATTGCCTTATCTCAAAGCCCTATATTACTCGTCATAAATTTTTATGGCTAAAATGAATACCAGCAGTCTGCTATTATATACTTTTTAAGGGAATTATACTGAGAAGAAATGAGCAATCTGAAAATCATGTCTAACTCAAAAAATGTATATGTAACAATAATAAAAAAAAACTAAACAAGATGAAGCTCAAAACTCAAAGCTACATACCACCGGAGCCAAACAGATCTCCTAGTCCTACGGACCATTGGCTCTGCTTTGCGTAACTGGCAGTTCGCGGAAGATCAAAAAATAAATCTTCAGCGGTGTTGTCGATTGAAAATGGTATAGTCTCCTCATTGTCAGTTGAAACAGGGATTATCAGATCAAATAAAGATAAATTTGTTGCAGGTTCTAGGAAAGGACTAGCTTGGGGATTTGCGAAGACCCTTGAGGTTGTGTATATGTAAATGAAAATGAGTAGAAAGGTAGTAATGGCTAAACTTATGGGTAACAAAAAGAAAAATATTTTGAAAGTAGGGGGATACTGCTGCTTGGAGACATTGTAAATAACAACAGAAGACTTCCCCATGAAGAGTTAGAAGGCAAGGTTCTAAACAAATGTTGATCATTTAAAAAAGAAAAATGAACAGATGAAGTTTGTCAATATCCTTATATAGTTTATCTTATGGTTTTGGGGTGCATTGACAGATAGCTACATCAATTATAAATGGTCATGAAGTGAGAATAATGAAAAAAATCAGACAAAAAATGTGGATGATGTACAATTTACAGAAATATTTATCAGGTAGGCTTGTTTCCAAAACATGTTGCAAGTGTAGCTTTCTGCAATTTTCAAACTACAAATTGTTCACCTCAAAGTTGAAGCTTTCAGTCCATAGCAAGTCACCGGTTTGTAATTAAGTTTCAAGATTTTGACTTCTGTATTGATTTGTCTGCAATCATACTTTTGAAGCAGGTGAGGAAATGTCAATATCTTGAATATGGGAATGAGAGAAGTGAGTGAATGGTTTCTTGGAACAGAAGGGAGGTCCCAGAGAAATGTAAGAGGTCTTTTCTTTGCAAATATTGTCAAATAAAGATAAAAACAAATCTCACATAACTCTTTATAAACAAGTACAGCACATAATAAATCGTAAAACTTATTTGTTTATTCCTATTACTGCATCAGATTGTCAACAATAGAAGCTCACTTTTGTTTGATAAAAGCTATCAGCACCACTTTCATATAAGAAAATTTTGCTCAAAGCCATATGCTTGGTACAAGACTGCCATAAAATGTGATAAATATGGTAACATTTAGTTGGATGGCTTTAACATCTGGTTCTATGAAAACCTGCAATCTATAAGGATATTAGTTAATACTAAATATATATAACAAAATATGTGTGTGTTCCATGCATCTTTAGAAGTTTCGAAGACCTACCAGCTAACGATTTTTCATGAAGAATTAACGAGAAGTTTACATATATTTTATGGAGAAGAAGTGAGCATATAATGAATTAACAGTTAACCTTTTGGTTGTTCTGATTTCTGGTTTTGAAACAACAGCTCATTACCTGATCAGCAGAACAAGCCCAAAGGTTTCATCTTGACATCAGCAATAGAAACTTATGAACATTGTCAAACAAGGAATGCAGGATTGCCTAGATCACTCAGTTACTTAAAAATAACCTGCCCCAAATTGTTCTCTTTCTTTTGTTTTTTTTTTTTTTTTTCATTTTTCATTTTTACTTTTTCTGAATTAGATAAAACAAGGAAGCTCTAATAAATTACAAGTAAGGCCATATTGTGGTCGAGAAACAACCACAATACTTTCCTCTAATCCAACTAGTTATGCAGCCATATGGCTGGAGGAAGTCAACATAAAGTTGGAGAAACCGGACACAAGGACCTTGGTTGGCAATGATTTCTTTCATTTGATTTCCAAGTCAGCAACAGAACAAAATCTTGAAATTATATGTGGCTTTTTTGCTGGGAGTCTATATCACTGAGAAATCAGAAATCTGATTGTTTTCAAACATGTATTCATAATACTTTTCTTGGATGTGACAGTTTTCCTGAGCAGTAGCCAAAGTTTCAAGGTTTCTTCAACTAAATTACAAACTCAGTTCTTTAGTGGAGCATATAATTCATTTCATTAGGACTAAGATGTTGGGAATATTGACTCAAATCCCATAAGAGATTTGTTTGGGATTTGTTAGAGATTTGTTTGAGATTTGTCAGATATTGCTTATGGACAAAAAGATTTGCAAAAGAAGAATTCAAAGAGAAAGAGGATTCTTAATAGGTAAGTTTGACTTGTAAGAGAAAAATTTTAGAAGGAAAGGGATTCTTAATAGGTAAGTTTGACTTACAGGAGAAGAATTCTAAAAGAAAAGAGATTCTTAATGGGCAAGTTTGTATGGTTATAAATAGGTGAGGTCTCTACAGGATTAGGTATGAGAAAAAGATGTAAGATTGTAGGGTTTTGTGGGATAGACACTCTATAGGAGTATTGGGCTTTTACGTCTTATGTGTGTGTATGTTTGTTTGTGAGTGGACTAGAGAAGACTGAGAGGGTCCACCACATAGGTACTAGAGGAGACTGAAAGGGTCCACATAGGTATGATGTATGGGAGCATATGGATATGTATTTGGTTATGTTGAAAAGGTGCACAAGAGTTTGAGTTTGTATTTGTTTGGGTTGATAATACTCCATAGGATTAGAGGAGATTGAGAATGTCTTATGAGTATTGATTATTGAGTGAGGATGTATATTTGTAATTCTCTACAACTAGTGGATCTTGTTTCTCATCCGTGGACGTAGGTTGATTAGACCGAACCACGTTAAATTGTTGTCTCGTGTGTTTAATTTATTGTTTGATTTTGTTTCCGTTGATATGATTGGATTGAAGTCTTTTAGTCCAACAAAAGATTCTTTGAACAAACAATGGCTTCAATTACATATGGCAAAAACTAATGGAACACACTTTCAACCAATGTATACTATAGAATACATTAAGTAGTAAAACCATGTCTAGAGATTTAGTAATGAAATAAAAAAAAAAATGCAGGAGAAGCTGAACCTTTATCTCAGATATCATAATTCTAATCATCAAAGAAAGGCGTAATCAAAGGCATAGACTTGTGCTGGAACCACTCCTTGGTAAAAGGGGGCATAGAGAAGCTTGAAATTATACATCCAAGTAAAGAGAATACAAGGCAGTGGCTTTTAGAATCATGGTCTGGCAGAGAACCAACCATTTGACATAAATGCTTGTGTAATATGTTATCAACATAGTTTTACTTACATCCAATCGATAAGTAAATCAACCCCGTCTAATTTCGGAAAAATTTCTGTGTGTCGCTCATGTTACAAAACAGAAATAAAATAAGATCAATGAAAAAGGGGAACAAAAAGTACATGATCGCCTAATGCCATTAAAGACCCCAAAGCATTAAAGCAATTTACATTTATTCCATCCAAGCACTTAATCGGACCCTCACAGAACTCTGGCGGAGCCACAACTCATACATTGTCATGTAAAATGCATCATAATCTATTGGAGGATCATTCCACTGGAAATGTTTGCGAACCTTCAACGTGTTACTTTGTAGTACGGAATACTCTTCTAAGCTAATCCTTTGAAGTATATTCTTTAATACTGGGATATCCAAGTAATGAACCAAAACTGAGAAGCTCTCCCAATTTAATATGTCACCAAATGGGAGATCATAGTGGTTGGCAAGAATCACCGGAACACAACCATAATATATTGCATCTGCAACACGAGCTGAGTTTACTTCAAAGCCTTTGACATGAAGGCAGAACTTGCTACCAAGAAGCTGGTCAGCATCAGGTGTTCTGAGCCGGCCAAAGTGAGCAAAAATGTCGGTGTCATTTCCCCAAAGTTTAAGAAGAGCTAGACGTGCAGGTGAGTTGATTGTCCCAGCAAAAAAGGCAAGCTGCTTTCTGCAGTTTCATTTGTCAAAGTAAGATAAGAATACTTTGAAAGCAGCAAGCAAAGAGGGAATTCTTTTGTAGTAATTTTCAAGATCATAAAGTATTTCAATACATTATCCTCATCATCTAATAACTAGCAGATCCAAATAAATGGAGTAACCTTTTTGATGAAGCAAAGTTTGGAGGATCTCCTTGTCTAGGCCAAATTTGTGGCATAGAAGCATCCTTGTGAGGAATATATCCAGCAACAAAATATGATGAAGAGCAAACAACTTGAATCACATTGAATTTGGCTTCAAATACTTTATCCATTGCAAAACGCCCAATGGTATGACAAGCAACATAAAAGTGATCAGCCCCGTCTGTTCGATTCCAATAAGGGTACTTGTGACTAATATTGTGGATGTAATCTTTGATGAAATCTTGCATTCCTTCTGGACCAATCCTAGGGTCATGCCGCATTTCTACTATAGAGAAAGGCATAAAAAAGAGATCTGCCTCACTTGGATTCTTTGTGATGAAGTGGCTTTTAAAAAGAATCCTCTTGAAATAAAGTTCACTGGCATAATGACCCTTGGGATCATAATCCACCGGCAAGAGCACATTAGCAAAGGGATCATCTCTGCTGTGAGGATAAACATATATCTTAAGGCTCCTATTCATTTCCTTGTAATCTTCTAGGAAGAAATCTTTATCATGGTAGACCTCTGTGTTATTTACATAGTTTCCTGAAACCACAAAATCCAAGATTTTAAACAAAATGAATGTTGAACAGATTGAGGGAAAGTACATAAAAGGCTAGATTGGATTGCCGCAAATTTTCTACAGGTGCTAAGATCACAGCTAAAAGAAAACCAGAGGTCTTCAAGCATAAAGTTCAAAGCATAAACCAGAGGGCCGATGTGCTGCTAATTCTATTTTGAGAACCAACTTTTCTAGGGAAATATCATTAGAGTTTTCAGAAGGAACATTGAACAAAATGATAGCAACAATGCAGATTGGTTTACTAGTTCCAGGTTGGTATTTTCTTGTTGCATTATTGATTTTGTACGAGTCCAGGCTAAACACTATGCTCAAATCATTCTCAGCATTATGTTCAAAAAATTGATTACTTACGTCTGAATCTTGAAATTTTGGTCTTAAACTTCAGCATGATATTAATCACAAAGATAAGTTCAAGAAAAGAAATCATCCACTCCATCTGAATGATTTAACTTTTATGAGAAAAAAGTTAACAGGGTACTAAACTAACATTATATCTCCTAAAAAGAACATATTCCTATAGCAAGCTCACTTACCATATAAGCCAAAAAGGCTTCCAATAGACCATTGGTTCCCTCTCGACAAAGGAGCAGATCTAGGTGAAAAGAACAATTCTTCAGCTGCATTTTCAAGTGAAAATGGAACCATTTGCTGGATTAAAGAAGATATTGGTGAAGACTCTTGGTAAAGATTGTTTTGTGTATTGGTGAACACTTTTGAGGTTGTGCAAAATATGTATAAGCAAATAAGAAGAACAGTAGAAATTGCCAAACTTAAGGGTAAGAAAAAGAAAGGACCCCCAAAAGATGTTGAGAAACGGTGCTTAGAGAATTGGTAGCAAAAAGAAGAAGACTTTCCCATGGGAGCAGGAGGGGCTTAAAGAATGGAGATTGAAAATTCAATCTATTAGTATATATAGTTCAGTAAATTAACAGATAGCTACATCCATTAAAAGCTGTCAAGATCAGAAAAAAAATGAAAAATTTAATTGAAGGTCTGTATTAAGAGCCATTGTCACATTTTGTTTCTAATTCTGCAGTGAAAACTTGTCTTAAACATGTCTATGATAAATTCTTCTGCAGTTTTCAGAAATAAAAGCCAATTAACCATTTATAAAGACCTTTGCACATGTTATTAACAAAGAATCTTGTTGCTGTATCTTGAATGGATTTGAGATTACACCAGGGTTTCATGTTTAAAAGGTGGATAGAACCTTGTGATAATGAAGAACTTTTCCAATTTGTTCTGTAGCAAGATCAAATTCAGGGGTGTCCCACACTGATTCATAATGAAAAAGAAAGGAGAACATCATTTTGTAATTTCTAGAAAGACACTCATGCTTTTCTCCAAGTAACTATATTTTCGCTTGTTTATTTTCACTTTTATATGAAGACAAGTTGGTAGGTGGAAATGTCAATCTTATTCGTATCAAATTCCGAAATTTAATTTTTTATTTAAATAGAGATAAAAAATAAATATCATATTATAGATATAAGGATGAGTATAATTTTAAATTTTTATTGATTATGGGAATAAAAACAAATAATATGGCACGTATCCCATACTCATACTCTTTACATATTTAAAATTATTTAGTAAATAAATTTTTTATTAAATAATATTAATTATTTTTTTAAATTAACTAGAATTAATATATTTTTATAAAAAAAATGTATATTAATATATATTTATAAATAAAATTGTCTAAATAGATAAAATAAAAATAAAAAAAATTGAAAAAACAAATTCTTATTTTTATTTTTTAAAAAAAGATACGGGTATAAAGATTATCCTTACCCATTAAATATTCACAAGAATAAATATAAGAATAAATTTGAAATATGCATTAAGTACGAGAATACGAATAGATATAATATAAAAATCTAAGGATAGGGATAGAGAATGCTCTACCCTCCCCATACCATACCCTACCCATTGGCATCTCTATTAATAGGATCCATATTAATCTATTTTTTTCTTTTAAAAAAATCTTATACATTTTTTTTCATTCTTTATCTTCTTGTTTAATAAAATATATGCATAATTTTTTATAACTCTTTTTTGTGTATGTTTTCTTCAATACAAATATCTATTATTATATGAGTAACCAATTTAACTCAAATGAAGATAAATATGACTAATTAGCTTGTTACCTATGATATACAAATTATTTTTATTTTATTTAAATGTGAATAAAAATATAAATTAAAATTATTTAATTAATTATTTATATATTCAAAGTATATGCAATATATAAATAATATAATTAAAATATCAAATCATAATAAAAATTATTTTTAATCAAAAAATTGATAAATTTTAAAATATATGATAAAAAATATTGGAGAAAGAAGAAATATTCACAAAAATAAAAATAAAAAAAAATCAAATTAGTAAATATTTGATAAAACTATATTTGATATTTTTAAAATTTAAAAGATATATATCTAAATTAGTAAATATTAATTTTAAAAAATAAAAAATATATATTATCGCCTTGATTGAAGGTGATAGGTGAAGTTTTCATTTAAAAATCGAAGAATAGATATTTGTTAATAATAATATTTTATTTTATTATTTTTAGGATGACCGGAGAACTGAACAACACCTCTTGAGATTGTGTGAGACCAAGTTTTAATAATTAATAACATCTATCACATAATATTGATTATAAATTAATCATATTATATATAACAAAGTAAACATATAAGAAAGTAAAGTATACTAAATTTAAATTTTATTTTATTGGTCAAAAAAAGAAATTAAATTTTTTATGTTTGAATATGTAAATTTTTTTTATATAATATAATGAATTAATGAGTAATTATATTTGCATTTATGAGTAAGATTAGATTGATAAGAATTTACATGTGTGGGGCTGGGACCATTAATGATAGGATTTTCCCCTTTTCAGTATGTATGGCAAATTATTAGAAAATTAATTTTTAAAAATAAAAAGATATATTTAAAGGTGTATTTGATAGTTAAAGATGTGTTTATTTCGATTAAAAGAAATGTTTTAGATAATTAAAAATTTTTTTATATAAATATATCTTAAAAAGATTTGAATAACCAGTGATTTTTAAATACATCTATTTAATCTATAAGTAAAAAAAATAAGAATTAATTTTAAATAATTTAAATAAAATCTTACCAAAATAAAATAATAATAATAATAATTTTATCTATTTAATTTTTTAAAACTAAATTGATTTTCCATTTAAAAATTAAAAATTTTGAATAATTAAATAAATTTTTTAATATAACTTTTGATAAATAGCTTAAAATTAAAAAATATCTTATGTATCATTATAAAGAGAAATTTTACAAATTTGTTATGTGTCAAAAAAAAAAAAAACTATCCACCTATGCATCCACCTAAGTAAGTTTTATCATATTTTATACATATTATAATATAATATTATATAATATATATATTGATTTGCATTGAAAAATGAATTATGTACTTATATTAAACTATATTATTTTTACTATATAATTCAAATGAAGATAAATATGATTAATTTGGGTTTTATCAACTCTAATTTCTTTCTTAAAGATTTGAATCCCCAAGGTTTTCAAATCCGAAATTCAAGTTTCTAATTTGTTATTTATGTAATTTATATGTAGTGTTTTTATTAATTTTCAAGTCAATTCCGAAAATTAATGAAACTCAAATTATAAATTTTTAATCTGCCTTGGTAAAAAAACTATCTTATTAAAAAAATCTTCATCAATCCTTTAATTATGCCTAAATTTTCTAGGTTTGACAAGATTTTTTTGACCTTATCAGAAAATATTGTTTGCCTTTTATCTCAATAAAATCTCTGCCTAGATATGTACATTTAGCACGTCTCTTGTAAAACAATGGCGACGCCTACTTAATTTTTCTAGGTATAAGAGATCGACTAGTTTGCAAATCAAGCTCCAAAACATCAATCATGGCCACCCAAAGAGCGATGGCTGTTACTTCAAACAATAACCAAGCCTCTGATGATCAATCTGATCAACTACCCTTCAATGAAGTCAAGCTCTTTAACAAATGGAGCTATGATGAAGTTATTGTGAGCTCGTCTTCCTACAATTTTTTTTGTTTCATTTATATCTATTTATATATATATATATATATATATTCATTCCTTTGGAAAGCTAATTCATTAGAAAAATCGAGATGAGTTGTTTATATATATATAAACATGTTTTCTAAATTTCAGTATGCTTATGACTAGATTTTATTAATAAAATTTTTATTTTGGCTGAGAAAAAAATATTTAACTTTATAATTAGCTTTCAAAATGTTTGATTCAGATTTTGTTTCTTTGGATTTGAATCTTGAATCTTATTCTCAATTCTAAAGAGTTTTAATTATAACAGTTGAATTAATAAGTCTAAAAACAAATTAAAGTTAAATCTGAAATATTCAGTTGTTTAGATAAAACCTTAGCTGGTCCATTTTATGATGTTGATTATTTTGGTTTAATTATACATTTTTTTTCTTTAATTTTGCAGCTAAGTGATCAATCGTTGACGGATTACATTAGCTTCCAGCCAGGCAAGCATGCTATTTATGTACCACATACAGCCGGGAGGTACCAAGTGAAGAGGTTTAGGAAGGCTCAGTGCCCCATTGTGGAAAGGCTGGTTAATTCCTTGATGATGCATGGCCGCAACAATGGTAAGAAAATGATGGCTGTGAGAATTGTTAAGCATGCCATGGACATCATTAATCTTCTCACTGATCAAAACCCCATTCAAGTCATTGTTGATGCCGTGAAAAACAGGTAATTAATAACTATATCATTTGTTACGAAGTTTAAATCTAGTTTTGGAAATCGATTATTATCCTATATATATCGCTTTTAGGAAATTTAGTCTCTGAAAGATGATAGATTCATTTACATGACTAGTCATAAACAAAAATGGTGATAATTTTTTTCTCTTCAAATTTGTTCATAGTGGACCAAGAGAAGATGCAACTAGAATTGGATCAGCCGGTGTGGTGAGAAGGCAAGCGGTTGATATCTCTCCATTGCGTCGAGTGAACCAAGCAATATATCTTCTCACAACAGGTGCTCGTGAAAGTGCCTTTAGAAACATCAAAACCATTGCTGAATGCTTGGCTGATGAATTGATCAATGCTGCAAAGGGTTCTTCTAACAGGTACATATCAATCCCATAAACAAAATTCAAGTACTCTTTAATTTTCTTTTTTCAATTCTTTTTTTTCCCTGTTTGCTCTTTCAAAATTGATATATGGTTTCTTGGATGTCTATATATATACAGCTATGCTATCAAGAAAAAGGATGAGATTGAGAGAGTTGCAAAGGCCAATCGTTGAAAATGGAGTTCTGCTGGGATGGTGAAGAACCCCGCCTCTAGCTCTTTTTTTCTTTTTTTTTTTTAATTTGGTTCTCGCCCTGGAATAATCGCAATTGCTATTTTATAACTCAATTGGAGGATGAAAACTTATCATTACTATCTGTAAGGTTTTGGAGCCTTCTGGCTTATTTAAGGTTTTGGAGCCTTCTGGCTTATTTCCTTTTTGTAAGTTCTTTTTGGACTGTAATAATCTTTTAATTCTGTTTGGTTTCACAGATTTTTCTTTGTATATCTAAAATAATTTTGCTATTGTTTCTATAACACAATAATTAACAAGAAAAAATATGACTCAGTTTTTCTTGACATTGAAATGCCAATGCATGCATGATGTGTAAAGCAACAATTATCGATACGATTATAATAATTGACAACAATGGATTCGATTATACTTATACAGATGTACGAATGCCAAAACAACATTCCATTGGGACTGAAGCGGTTCCCACTTCTGTACTAAAAGAAATTTTAGGCTTCCTTTGATAAGAAAGAAAGGCAGAAGAAAAAAAATTGTTTTAATTTAATGATCTAGCTACCAAATAACACATTTTGTAATATAATTTAACCATAAATTAAGAAATTTTTCGTTTCTTTTTATCAAATGAAGTAGTAATCTTTTAAACAAAAAAAACAATCATAAAAATAAAAGCACGACATTCATTTCTTGATGAATCAAATGTTTAAAGTCACACAGATCATTAACTCTTAGGGGGCCCAACAAAATTTCTCCTCTATTTCTCACATCTTTTAAAGAATAATGAAAAAAAGCTTATTTAAAAAAAAGTTTCTATTGATTTTCCCTGATTATTTTCTGATACTACAATTTTTCTCATTTTTTTTCCATTTCAACCAAATAGGAAAATGGATTGGGCTAAAAGCCTAACCCATTTTCTATATCAAAGAAGATTTTGAAAATGATGTTATGATTAGTAATAATGAAGATCTCATTCTTTTGAAAGGTCGTCATCAAATGATAATGAAATGTTCATAATTGTATGATTTTTTGTGCCCAGATTATTAATTTGAAATTGACAAGATCACAAAGATCATGACTAGCCCTCCATTAAATTGGGTGGGCAGTTGAGACAAAGGACAGAAGCATGTATATAGGGGAGTTGGAAGGAGAGAAGGGTAGGTCCAGGCCAGTGAAGCATGCATGGTCATCCAAAGGTTTGGTTGTTGATGTATGTCAATTTATCTAACCCTCATGAGCCTTGACCTAGCTAAAAACACACTCTTAATCTCCAATTTTTCCTCTCTTTTTTTTTTTCTGTTGCAATTTAAACATAATCTTTGGCTACTTTCTACTTTTTCTTACCATCTTTGGATGGATTTTACCCCCACAATAAAATAGTTCTCTTCATCCTTTTGGAACTTGCTATTGATTGGAACTTCAATGGTGATCATTTACAGCTGCAGTGGCATTGATCGACTGCTTCTTGTTTCCAGGTTAGTTAAATTATCAATCACATACACACACACATATAGCTTGCTCATATTGTTCTTCAGTTTCTTATATTTTCGTTTCAGTTCTTACTTGAAAATAATGTCATGATAGTGAGAAGGTTAGTCTTTGCATATATAGTCATGTTTCTCTCTTCCTTAATTATAGGCTTTAAAAAATTTATGAAGTTTACCCTTTTTGAGTGTTTTGATATTGGAGATTTTGTATTCCGAATTTTCCAAGTCATTTCATTTTGCATTTTAGGTGAAAATCTTTAAAATTTTGATTAATTGATCGATACTATTTTATTTAAATTGTAATTAGTTAATTGTAGTATAATAATTATAAGTGATAGATTTTTATGTTTATATGCTCTCAACTTTTAATTGTAATTGGCTTTAATATTAATTTTTTATGTTTTATACTATTGATAAACTATTTATTTTAATTTCACAAAAGCCAAAAAAATTAAAAATTAATATGAAACGTAAAAAACAAGTGAACATATATTTGAAGTGATTCAAAAGAAAAAAAAATAGAGATAATTTAATTTACAACAAAAAAAGTAGAATTAAGTATTAAAAAATATTTTAAAAAAAAAACATATCACTTATAATTCTTGCATTACAATTATTCAATCAAAATTTACGATTATATAAATTCAGGGATTCACCTTTACATAATTTTTTATTATAATTAATTAATAAATTACAAGATTATAATAAAAAATTATAGATGAAATACTTTTCAAAAAGATATTAGAACATGTGGTCCAAGAGTCAGGCTATATGTCCGGACAAAGTTTTTCAACCTTAACCTGGTATGATCAAATGCATTATTTAATTAATAAAAATTAATTTTAATTTAATTTTAATTTTTAAAATTCTTGAACCTTTAAAACTTAATAGGACTTGATCCAGCTTGAGACAGAATTTTTGAAGAGCCAACCAAAACTGACTGGGTCCATATACAGGTATAAAGTGACCAAATTCATTCCTCAATTGAAATTGGCTATGACATAATTTACAATAAATATTTTACCCTATGGCCAAAAGGGTCCACAAGGAAGTACAAAGTTTACCTAACGACATAGAGATATGGAGATACAGGAGCACTTTCAGGGGGTTCAAAAAGCTAGGTACTTTTGGCTGGTGTTGGATTTCAATAATAATACAAAATTCACTCTGTGGTTCTGGATGTGCTGGGGCATTGGCCCTGCCTGCATGCCACCTACTTCAAACACAGCAACCTCTCACATGCCCTCCCCATTATCTGCCATTCTTAGCTTTTAAACCCAGCAACCTAGAAAAGTAGTGCTCTTTTTTTTTTTTTAATCCAAGGAATTGCTTTAGTCTTTTCCTAGTGCTGATCATGAAGATCATCGGTCCAATGAGCGTTTTCGTATTTCTTAATAAAATTACGTGTGCAGATAAAAATTATAATAAAAATCATATAATACCGAACATCAAATTAATATATAAAATTAAACCAAATTCACTTGCAAAATTATTAAAGGAGTGGAAGAGCTTATCCTTGGTATTGAAATTTTAAACAAAATTTTTAATATTAATACTATAATATTTTTATAATTTTTAAATTACAGTTTTTTTTCGTATTATTAAAAATTTTTGAAAAATTAAATTAATTTAGTTATTTATTACTATAATTTTATAAAGCTAAAACATTAGTTATTGATTTGTTCAGGTGAAGGAAACATGCATGATAAAAGCATGTTTTTTCTTAATTTGAATTATACACTGTTATTTTACCATAAACAGATGATTTGTTTGGCTAGAAGTCTAGAGCATACTTAAGTAAAGATGCTAAAGAAAGCTAATTGATGATGTCCCATGTTTTTCGTCCATATCCCGCTTCCGCCGTCCTTGGAAGACTCGCCGTCTCTTTTTCTGCTTGGGAAAAAGTAAATAGGCAATCTTTAAAAAAAAGATCAATGAGTTTCTAGTTTGATGTTATGGAATTAATTTCAAGATTGCAAGTTTTAAGTTGAAATCTCAATTGTAATTGAAAATAAAAAATAAATAATGAATGTAATTAAGAAATTTTTATGAACAATGATGTCAAATTCAGACAAAGCCGCAAACCGACAAAGATATTCATTTGAGGGTTAACGAAATACCATTTGCTTGTCCAACTCTATACACAAGCTGCTGTTATTACACCAAATAGGTCTAAGTAGGTTTGAACATCTAGATTGGATAATTTTTTTTTTTCTAAATAAAACGAATTTGTTTAGAAATTAAGAGATTATACAACCAACAAAGACCGAGTCAAGCAAGAACATTGTTCTATGTGCAAGTTCAAAAACAAACTAACAGGACACTGCCTCAGGAATAAGCTCATTTTTACTTAAATCCAATACCTCCAAGTTTTCTAGGGACGGCAATCGAATCTGTCTCTGACGGGTTCCGACTCAATCCGACCTTATGAGATCGATTTTTTTTTTTTGAAATTCAGATTTGGGGTTCGGGTTTTAGTAAACTTGATCCAACCTGACCTGATATTATATAAAAAATTATTTTTTAATTAATTATTTAAATTTTTATTTATATATATTTATATAATGATATTTTAAATATTTATATTTAAAAAATAATATTTTATATTTTAAAAAATAATATTTTATTAATTTCGGGTCGAGTCGAATTGGGTACTGTTTATATAGCATCGAGTCGGGTTCGGGTATGAAAAAACAAAAAAAAAATCGAATAAGATCAAGTTCGGGGCAAGCAAAACCGACCCCGAACCCGACCCACCAACTCTAAAGTTTTCCCAGTTTACCAAATGCAGGATTTGTAGAATATATCAATGTTGCCTCTAGGTAAACTTTGTATGAATGCTTCCAAGTTAAACTCACACCCATAAACTTGCCACCTTAGAGCTTGATTAATAACAAGTTCTGCTCTTTTCTTGGCCAAACTGACTTCAAGAAAACCACAAAAATATCGAACTGAACAGCACCCAAAACAATGCAAATTAAACTTAGAAGATGGTTCTAGTACATTAAAGAAAATAAATCAATAACCTTAGGTTTCAAATTAATAAGAAATATTGAAAGGCTTGAATTTCCCAACATACTTTCGTATGTTTCTCTCTTCTTTGTGTTTACTTGATATTTTATTAAAAAAAAAGTGATAGACTTATAGTTATAGTTAGGTTTAATTTATCAATAGTCAAGCTTTTATTCCTTAGAAAAATATAAGTCTAAGGTTTGAACATTTCCCTCCCTTTGACTTCTCTCATTTATGCTAAAACTTTTAAATTTAATGATATATTCAAGATAAAATCTTACTGCTTGACCCTGATTTATAATGCAAGTACTTCACAATGATCTATCAGCCGGGTCATGCATACATTTTTCATATTTATAATTTTCATTATCGAACTCATGTATCTATTCCACTTTTTTTTTTTTTATGAAAAATACATAAAATAGTTCAGTGTAATTTTTTGGCCACTATATATGTTATCAAATTACAAACCATCATTCTATCCGATGATTTGGTTTTGGAAAATTCACTTTTGAGTAGATTTGACAATTTGAGTACATGAGTCAAAATAAAATATTGATAATTTGTGTATTCGTGTAATATTTTAATAATACAAAAACATAAAATATATATTTTTAATTTTTTTAAATATGTATATGGGTTTTATTAAAAATTTAAATTATATTATCTTTGTATTTTTATTTTATATTATTTTTATATCGTATTATATTATGTCGTATTTTAAACTATCAAGTTTCCTTTTGACCGAAGAAAATTTGGTTAGCCATGAATGTACTTGATGTTGAATTCAAAGATATTGCAGCAACATTTGAAACACGTGATATACATCATCTAAAAGAAAACATTATGGTTTGAAGCCAAAATCTCTACTTCGATCTCACCTTACCCTGACCACTTGAGCTGAGCAGCACATCATTTAGTTTTTCAACATCAATAGTATATCTCTCCTGGTTCAAAATTCTAATTCTATGACAGTTAATTTTCTTTCATACATGTACACCTGTAGAAGCCGATTAATTTTTTAGAGTAGATGACAATTTCCTTGAAAAAAAATTAAAGAAATGCAAAATAATGTATAAAACAGATTAATTAAGTAAAAAATAACTAAGCTCACCAATCACCATGGCAGAGGATCAACTTAATTACAATTTCCACTAAAGCTAGGGTTCAGCATGACAAAATTACTTCTAGTTTTACATGCATGACACTTAAAAACCATGAATATATATTTTTTTTGAACAAAGAATTTTAAAATTTAATTTTCTTCTTAAAAGAACTAAAACTTAAAGGAAAAAGGATAGATAGATATATAACATGTTAAATACAAAATTCAACTAGAATTGAGAACTATTAGCTGATGATTTTTTTCTTCCAAACATTAACTCACTGATCATGTATATGTACTGATCATCATGAGATTGTTTGTCCAGGGTATTGTTGAAATTATTACAGATGCGGTTGATGTCATTTCTCAAAATAAACCATGAACTTAAACCATGATCATAAGCAAATATGGATTCATGATTCATCTAGACATTGTTGAATTTTTGCCTTAATCACTTAGCTTTGATTTAACGTAAAGAAAAATAAGTAACTATACATGTTTCTGAGCGAAAAACCATTTACCTATAATGTGAGTAGATATATGAATACAATTATTTTAGTGTTAACTAAGTTTAAAAGACGATTATCGGAATGAAAATTGGCATGCAATTGATCAATCGTTTGATTGAAAATCTTAAATATCTATATCATGAAAATTTAATTAAATCCAACTATCTAATAACTCACTCAAACATTTAAAAAAACCAGCCATAAAAAAAAATCAAGTGATCAACATATGGATTAAGAGAATAAAAGTTAAAACGACAAGATATACTTGAAAGGGAACAATAGGAGCAAAGAAATGTAGTATTGGAGGAAGTTAGTGATGATTTTAATAGCATATATATAATATAATTTACATTGCAAATAAAATTAAAAAAAAAATTCATATGGTACCTAATTATTTTACTTCATGCATGATATAATACTGGTGACAAAGTACAATAATTAATATAGAATATTGAGCATGAGCTCAGTGTATTGTCTGCTTTTGATTAGATAATTGCTAAGATAAGGAATCAAATTAAGAAGCATATATATTAGCTGAAACTGCGAAAAGGGAAATTAACTCTAATATGTAATTAATTAAAATTTTAAATGAGCAAACCAAAGCTAAAAGGCATGCCAACAGAACAAAAACAATGGAACGGTGCATGCATGCATGCTGAACTCCTCAAAATAGATAGAACAAAGCTTCTTCATCTCCGTTTTGTATAGGTTAAAATTCATATATATATATTCACGGAGAAAGAGGGAAAAAATTGCAGTGGGATGATAGAAATCATAGGAAGTAAATTAAACTACTCAAATATTTTGGTTTGCTAATTTCTATAGAAGATTATAGAATTAAGGGCTGATACATTTTAATTAGACACTAAAAATAATTAATTGCATTTAGGTGCAACCATACAAGTAAAAACAATGCTTCCTTACAACAAAGAGTTCTACGCATAACATTAACACAACCCAAGAAATGAAAGGAAAAAAAAAAATCACAATGCATAAAACTATAATGAAACCTATCATTTCTATTTCTTTTTCCTTTAAAAATGATAGGGTAATCAAAACCATCTAATTTCAATATGCATCTATAAATTTGTAACTTTGCTAAGGCCGGTGATGCTGGTGATGATTGTTGAAAGAGTTTTGCTCGTTCCCAAAGGGAACCATTGAAGACATGATTTCAGCTTCCCAAATGTTGCCATGACTCATGAAGTTCTGATCAGCAGATGCTGCATCTGCTACCACATTATTAGGTTGCGGCTGCGGCTGCGGCTGTTGCTGCTGATTGACAAACAAGTAATTGTCATTAATCAGAGAATCCAGAAATGAAGAGAACATATCTTCATTGTAGTTTTCAATATAATCTCCTTCATTTCCATGGCTGCTGCTCGGTTGCCCCATGATATGAGTAGCACTAGCACCCTCAGCATTATACCAATTTGCCATACTATTATCAACAACATGTTGGCTTTGATATTGCTGATGATTTTCCTGGTTAGTTGGTTTAAAATCTTGGGTAGTAATGGTAATAGATTTTTCTCCTAATTCGGAAGAATTAGAGTGTGGGGGGTTAGGGTGTGATTTTGGGACAGGATCATGGTTAGCCTGTGATGAAGCATGGCTAACAAGGTTCAGTGGTTTATGGGTTCTTGGATCTATTCCTTGACTGATTAGCTTCTTGCTCAGATGGGTGTTCCAGTAGTTCTTTATTTCATTATCTGTACGCCCTGGAATCCTCCCAGCTATCAAAGACCATCTGAAAATTCAAAGTTTAAGAACCCAAAAAAGGATTAAAAAAGGTAAACGAAAAAACCCCATTAATGAAACATTCAAACTTGAAAGAAACCCTAAAACAAATGAAAAAAACCCTAAAAAACTAACAAATCTAAACATGATCTCCAATTTTGATAACGTATACACGACCCAAAAAAATTAATCTATATCAGCACGTTCTTAACTTAATTGTTTTGTAAATGATTAATTTATACAAATCTTCATGTTTAATATATTTAGAAAGAGAGCTGCACCATAGAAAAAGCAGAGAAAACTAAACCCCAAAAAAATTAACTTCTATGAAAGCTGATCTTGTATTTTGAGATGTGAATTGTTATTATATTGTAAGCAGGATCGAGCTACCTGTTTCCTAGCAAGCGGTGAAGCCGAAGAATGAGATCTTCTTCATCAGGAGCAATACGACCTCGTTTAACAGATGGTCGGAGATAATTCATCCACCGGAGACGACAACTCTTGCCACATCTAAGCAATCCAGCTCGTTTAGGCAGCGTCCGCCACCTTCCTTCGCCTTCTCTTTTGATATAGTTGGCTAAGACTTCATCTTCTTCCGGCGTCCATGGCCCTCTCTTTATCCCTACTTTGCTGCAACATGGTGTGCTCTTGCTTGTTGTTGATGTACCTAACAAACTTGGGTTCCTCATGATTTCTTGAAGTATGACCCTTTTCTGAATTTTTCGTTGGTTTTTTTGCTGATATGCGGTCACTTTCGGATTAGTTTTTTTTGCAGGGAAATGGAAAAGAGACGAAAAGTTTAGGGTTGTATATAACAGGAAGCAAAAGGATGAAAGATAAGAGAGAAAGTACTCAATGTAGAAAGAGACGAAGATGGCTAATAGCCTAAGATGGCTATGCCAACTTGTATATATAATAATAAGAAAATTTTATAGGGAAGAATTCGTTTTTGATAATTTCTCCAAAGGGAAAGAGTTTTTTTTTTTTTTTAATTGTTTTTGTTTTAGATAGACGAAAACAAGGTAATCTTTGTTAATGGAATTTGAAGATGTTGAAAATAAGTAAATTAACTATGTGCAATTTATGAAATATTAGGAAACATTCCAATGATTGTGCTTGAAATTAGTCCTTTACTTTCTTATATATGCTCTCTTTATCTTTTTTTGTCTAGACTTTTAGTAGACGGTTAGCTTGATATTAGAGTAATAATTCGATTTCATATCGTATAAAATATTAATAATTTGTATATTAATAATTTATTATATATAAAATATATATATTATAATTCGTGTTGATAAAAAATATAATATATATTTTTATTAAATTTATATATAATTTTTGTTAAAATTTTAAATCGTATCACATTTATGACTCTTTTAATATTATTTTCATGTCTTATTATCATGTTATGTTTTAAATTATTAGGTCTAATTAATACATTAAAAATAGTAATTATTATTGAAACTAAAAATTAAATATGTTATTGACAAATCACATGATTGCTATTAAAATAAATATAATTTAGTCATTATAAATTATAAAAATAATATTACATATTTTTAAAAAATCAAATTATATTCAAAGATTTATTTTCTAAAAATTATTATCAAAATAAAAACTAATCATGTGATTGAAAATTAAACAATTTAATTATTTTTATAGTTTCAATAATTCATTCTTATGATTAAATATCAACAAAAAAAATTACATAAGATTTTTAATTGGACATTTTCTTATTTAAGTAAAAATGTATTATAGTATTATAAAAAAATTGTTTAATAATTATAATTAATTAATCATCACAGTCCAAAAAGGTGTTTACGATTTTTCTTTTTGTTCGTTTCAAGTTGTTCCAAAAATGGAGTAATAGATTTTTATTTATTTTGTTGTGATTTTTCTTTTACTAATTATTTGTTTAATTTTTTAGATACTTTATTTAATATTTTGATTGCATGCTAATTTAATATTAATTCGGATAGTCTGTAAGCTGGTAAGATTTTGAAGATTATGAATTTAAAAAATTTGTCCCGTAATTTTTAATTAAAGAAATAAAAATGGAGAATAAAAGATAAATTAAAAATTTTAAAAATATATTTCGATCGCATGGTTAGTGTACAATGACGTGTTGAAATTCTAAACCTTTTACTGTCAAAAAAGTTAGGGACAAGTGCCGTCCTTTTCTTTTGTTTAGCCTTCTGGTTAAGGAAAATTCACTGTCCTGAGAATCAAGTCATTTGCCACGTGGACGAATAGATTGCTTTTTCAAATCATGGGCCCACATCGTTCTGGTAGGTCGGACGGCTTGAAAGGACTTGCTTTAAGAACAAAAAATGTTGTGTAGAAATTTTGTAATTTATATACTTTGTTGGACTAAATAAAAATTGTACATACCTTAGTGGATAATGTAATTTTATCTTATCCAAACCAGTGGATCCCACATTCGGGCCAAAAGATAATTTAAACTCGAATTAAAAACTCATATATATTTGGAAAGAATGAAATTTGAAGCTGGTCACCATTTTGAACAGCACACATGGGATAATTTTGGATCATATGTTTATATATCAAATAAAAATTTAAAATAATCGTTGTTAGGTGTAAAGATTTTAATTTTTTATACTAAGGAATTTATATTGGGACCAACGCTCTTAATTTTTTTATTTATTCTGTTAAAATTTTTTTTATCTATTTTCAAACTTCTATTTTATATTTATTTAATTGAAAAAATTATTAAATATATTAATTCTTCAAATATTTAATTTTTAAGTATCAAATTTTTTTTAGTTCAGATAATGGCATAATCCTTATAAGAAAAAAATTTTAATTCAAAACCAAAATTTTTATATCTTCCTAAAACTTCTTTAACCATTAGATCCAAAAATATTATAAGGAATCAGCTAACAACTTTTTTATAGTTAATCTTTTTTTTAGTATATAAAATATTTTTAATTTATTTTGGGGTTATAGTAAAAATTTCTGAAAAATATGTTAAACCTAAACAGATTTGGAGTTGTATTTGTATTTCCTAAAGGAGATTGGAAGTTGCATTTAATTTTCCTAAATGAATCGGCTACCCAATAACACAAACTACAAAAAGAGATTAATAAATTTCCAAAGCGGAAAGCAGCAGCTTCCGAGCATTAGGATGGAAAATAAGACGAAGACAACAAGGAGTACTAACTCTGCAGAGCAGATGGGCAAAAACTAAGACCTTTTGACGGAAATCCTCCTAAAATTACGTACAAAATCTCTCCTCAAATTCAAAGTCGTCTAGAAACAACGGATGCCTCCTATTTCCAGCAGCATTTTCAGCCTCTCCCACGTTTGATCCTTTTAAACCAAAGGCTTTCTCAAGCCCTCCGCTTTGTTTCTCGACGCCGATGTTTCTCCAACTTCAGAATCCGTCTCCCTTCCTCTGAATCTTGATAGCAAACCGCAAACGACGACTCCCGCTCTTTGATTTCATCGATGCCCCAAACGTCAAGATATTGCAATCTTGCACGTGCTTCCAATGATCAATATTTTATCTGTAACCCAACTACCAGGAAGTTCAAGATGCTCTGTTTTCCTAGTCCTCAGGGTTATCATCATGTTGTTGTTAATCTAGCTTTTGATCCTCTTAAATCACCTCATTACAAGATTTTTTCTGTTTGGCTTCGGGAAATAAAGCTGTTATTGGTTAGAAACCAAATGAACCCGAAGTTTTCTATTGACATATATTCGTAAGAAACTGATATTTGGAGTTCATCAAATGTCAAATTCACTTCGAATTGGGCTATAGATATCTATCACGGTGTTTTCTTTAATGGCGCGATTCATTGATACAGTGACCATGGAGAATCACAGTATCTGGATGTGGAGAATGAATGCGTGAAAACAATGCCTATGCCGATCGTAAACAATGTGGGATGTCGATATTCTGGGGAGTCTGGGTGCCATTTGAACCTTACCGTAGCATTCAAGCCAGGTCTTTTAACGTTTAGTGTTTATGCGATGTTGGGGGTTTATTCAGACTGGTACTTGGAGTACAGCTTAAACCTTGAAGCTGAAATGCAGACCCTGATCTCCAGGCAATGTTTATGGTCAGATCATGTGTTTTGTGGAGTATATCTTCTGTTTTGCACAATTCAATCTGAGGAAGAAGGGGACTCAATGTTTGCAGTGTTTCCACACGCAAAAACAATATCTTATAACTTCAAGAATGGCACATTGAAAGCGCTACAGCTTCAGTGTCTCATTACAGGCAGACATGCACTCAATTGTAGCTTTAGTTTTGATGATGCACTCTCGTAATTATATACTATCAATGAATCAAATAATATCATTTTGTGGTAACTGATTAATGACATATAAGGTGGTACAAGGATTTGTTAAATCGTACAGTTTGAAACAGTAAAGAGGGGGAAATGTGAAGGTTTTCAACTTATTTTTCAGGGTCAATAGATACATTGTTAACAATGCACAGTATTGTTGTCATATTAAAGTACATGTGAAGAAGACCAAAACAAAGGTCTAGAAGGGGAGGAAGGCTGATCGATGTTGAAAACAGAGTTTTCTACATGTGAAGAAGGCTGGCTATTCTTATTTATCAGTGTAGTAGGTACTAACTACAGGATTTGCTTTTCCCGGTCAGGCCGAGCTCGAGTAACACCCTACTTCCGTAGTTCGTCACCTTACTCTAGTTAGTATTATATATATATATTTGCTGAATTATTATATATAAAATGGTTTTTAATGTATTAAAAAATATTTGTATATAAAAAAAATATCACGAGCTCTAAATTTAATATAAATGATCAAGTTTGAGCTTAGCGATGGCAACGGGATGAGTTTTTATTTTCCCCGGCTTCAACCTGATTTCATAAAATAATATATATTTGAATATGATTTGATTTGATATTAAAATAATATTTTTTATATTTGATTTGATTTGATTCGAATATACATAACACTTAAATTGATTTGATTAGAATTGAAATTAATTTAATAATTTAAATTTAATATAATATTCAAAAAATATTCTTTAATATAAATTATGTTTTAATTATATATAAATATAATATTTTTTTAAATTAATATTTTAAATTAAAATATTAAATACTAAATTTATTAATATAATA
This sequence comes from Durio zibethinus, assembly GCF_002303985.1. The sequence goes on from NW_019168004.1 coordinate 9,980,232, forward strand.
TTAAGCAATAATAAAAAATATTTATATATATGTCCGATTAGGGTGGATTCATTTAAAATGTGATTCCGACTCATATTCAACTTTTTTTTTTTATTAAATTTCAATTCAATTGGATCCAATATTTGATTTTTTAAAATCTTTTAGACCTTATAAAGTTGAATTCAATCAAAATTTGACAAGTTCGAGTATATATTTTATCCCTACTTGGAGCTTGATTAAACTTGTTTCACTATTTAAGAGGATCAAACTCAAATAGGTTTTTTTTTTAGGAGTTGAGCATGTGTTAGAAAAATGGAATCCGATACCCTCGCATATTAGTTAGTGTAAGGATGATTTTTTTTTTCTTGTTAATAGAGTTTAGATCATGTAAAAACATTTTAGAAGCAAAGTTTTAAATGTATCATAACATGGATAAGAGAAAATATTACGGATAATGTTACTAAAAAAAAAAAAAAAAAAAAAAGAAACTAAATGAGCGCAACCTTTTTAACTGTTGGAACTCAACTCGATGATTAATAAATCATCAAGCAACAATTTAGTTGTTGGGCCCTATAGTGTGTCAACGATGCCCATTGGAGACAATGGTATGGGTCAAGAACTGAGAAAAGGTGAGTAGTTGGGGTTGGGCTGCAAACGGCATTAGATATAAATATTCTTGAGTAGCTTTTAACTTTGCTCAACCCATCCAACCCGAAGCTGCCTTCAACTTTACACCTCAAATCAACACAGAAGACTTGTAGTGGAATACAGAAGTTGGGATTCCTGAGCCACCAAACCATCATTTTTCTCAAATCAGATAGCAAAAAAAGACGGGGCATAACATGATAATCTCAGTGGAGGCTCCTGATGACCAAAACCACTTTCTTTTCTGTTTTTTCGAACATGATACTGAAAGATGCTTATCTAAGGCCCCTTTCATCGATTTGCTCTGACGCTGGACCCTCTTGTCTTTTTATTCTTTTATACTTCTTTGTCATCTTTTTTCACTAACAATAATAGCTTTTCTTTTTACCCCAAAAATTCATTCTAAAATATCTCAAGTTCTAAATTATAATACTTTCTATATCTTTTTTTTTTTTTAAGATATTTCAAAATTATGTCTTATGTCTTATTTTTATTTTTTATATTAAAAATTATTAAATTTTAATTTCAGAAAAATATTTTTAATTTCTAATATTAAATATATTAAAATCAGAATTTTATTTTTAAATTTTATAAAAATTAATATATAAAAATTATTTTTAAACAAAAAGAATAATGAAATACCCTCGATTTTTCATTAACTGCATCCTTTTGTACTGAAAATTGGTACTATATATATATATATATTTCGAGAAAAAAGCCAGAATTAAAGCTTTTGATAAATTTACATCATAATTTAGCAGTTGGTATAAATAAAATAGTTTCTATTTACAGTGTTGATCATTTGATAATATATGGTGGTCGGTAAGACTAATTTTTAAAACCTCATCCACTTCTAATACAAAACCAGAACATAAAATTTTTAAAAAATTAATGGATTAAATTTTGAATTTTTTAAAATTGTATTAAGTAATCAAAATAAATTTTTTTAAAAAGTTAAATATCAAAAGTATAATTGTTTTTAATTTTTAAAAATTTTAAATTTATTATATCACATCATAGTATAATGTCATGTAATAATGTATCATTACGACATCAGCATATTATTTAAGACTAATTATTAAACAATAAAAAAGAATGATACAAAGTTAGTGATTAAATCATAATTTTTCAGTGATGAAAATAAAAAATAGCCTATTGTTGGTGATTAATTTTATAACCTCAAACGGGGCTGTACGTGGCAGAATGTCATTGAATATAGAAAACAATTGGAGAGAAACGAAACTTACAGGAACTACGTCAATTTTATGCGTTTAAAATTCTCCGCTCGTAAACCCTCAATTTCCTTTTCGTTCTCTCTGCCCTCCTTACATTAGGAGGCGCCGTGTAACCCCTCCTCCAAAAAAAAACTACCTCCAAATTCTCTTTCTTCAGAAAACCTAAAATCCTGAAACTCACCATGGCCACCGATCCAACTCAGCTCCAACTCGCCCATATCTTGGGCCCTGACCCGACCCACTTCGAAACCCTCATCTCCCACCTCATGTCTTCCTCCAACGACCAACGTTCACAAGCTGAGTCGCTTTTCCACCTCGCTAAAGAAACTCAACCTGACTCACTATCACTTGCGCTCTGCCGAGTCCTATCTTCATCCCTTCGTCCTGAACTCCGCGCCCTGGCCGCCGTTCTCCTCCGTAAAATCTTAACTCCCGCCCCTGATTACTCAATTCTCTTTTCACAACTAGCTGAAACCACACGTGACAGCATCAAATCTGCACTTTTATCCTCTCTCCAAACCGAACAATCGAAAACTAACGTTAAAAAACTCTGCGATACCATTTCCGAACTTGCTTCTTCGGTCGCTTGTATTGGAGGCTGGCCGGAATTATTATCTTTTCTGTTCCAATGTGTGAATTCTACGAATTCGAATCTTGAAGAATCGGCTCTTTTCATCTTATCTCGATTAGCTCAGAACAGTGGAGAAATAACCGAAACCCTAATCCCTCATTCAAACACTCTCCATTCCGTTTTCTTCAGATGTTTATCCAATCCTTCTAGTTGCGATGTTCAGATAGCAGCTTTAAACGCTTCAGTGAGTTTTATTCAGTGTCTTTCAAACGCTAAAGATCGCGACGTTTTCCAAGATTTATTGCCATATATGATGCAGACCTTGACGGAGGCGTTGAACTCTGGATTAGAAGCCACGGCTCAGGAGGCTTTGGAATTGCTAATTGAATTAGCCGGGACTGAGCCAAGGTTTTTAAGGAGGCAAATAATGGAAGTAGTCGGATCAATGTTACAAATTGCAGAGGCGGATAGTTTAGAAGAAGGGACACGTCATTTAGCAGTTGAATTTGTTATCACCTTAACAGAGTCAAGAGAGAGGGCTCCGGGGATGATGAGAAAATTACCGCAGTTTATAAGAAGTTTATTTGGGGTGTTAATGAATATGTTGGTGGATATTGAGGATGAACCAGATTGGTATGATGTAGAGAATGAGGATGAGAATGTTGGGGAAACAAGTAATTATGGAGTTGGTCAAGAGTGTTTGGATAGATTATCAATTTCTTTAGGAGGTAATACGGTTCTTCCGGTAGCTTCAGAGTTGTTTCCAGTATTTCTTGCTGCTGGGGAGTGGCAGAAACGGCATGCTGCTCTTATTGCGCTTGCTCAGATTGCTGAGGGTTGTTCCAAGGTTTGAGTTTTGAAGTTACAAGTCATTAATTTGATTATATTTAATGTGTTTATATGTTTGTTCTGGATTGGGAATTGTTTTCCGGTTCTTATTATTTTATCTATTTTGATAAAATTGTAATATGCTTCATTGTTTCTAAATTTTGGTTATATTTTCTTTTTCTTGGCAGGTTATGATAAAAAATCTAGAACAGGTAGTGTCAATGGTTTTGAATTCATTTCAGGATGCCCATTCTCGAGTTCGATGGGCAGCTATTAATGCCATTGGTCAGTTGTCTACGGACTTGGGCCCGGAGTTGCAGACTCAATATCATTACAGAGTGTTGCCTGCATTAGCTGGAGCCATGGACGACTTTCAAAATCCTCGTGTGCAGGTTTCTTCAATATCATTACATTCCATATGTCATAATGATTAAATAATTGTTTCTGGACTTTTACTTTATTGTCTAATTAAAATCATTTTGGATTGATAACTTATTTAAATCTAAAATGAGTTTGTTTTATTATCTATTAATGTCATATAAATTATAAAATATGCTACAAAAAATTTGAAATTTTTATCGTTACTATTTTCTCCCTCTGGCAAAAAATAAAAAGAAAAGATAGAAGAAGAATTTTTGTTTCTTTTAATCTGTTTTGAAGCATAATATTTTGGAAATGTTCTCCTGAATTAATGATGTCTTTCTGAAGCAATATGTTATCTTTTTTCATCAACCTTTGTTATCTGATTTCTTTTTTTAGCTGTAAAATAATTTTGTGCTTTTATATTTGTTCTTCTGTGTGTAATATAGGCCCATGCTGCTTCAGCTGTCCTTAATTTCAGTGAAAATTGTACCCCGGACATCCTAACTCCATATCTGGATGGGATTGTGAGCAAACTTCTTGTACTCCTTCAGGTATATAATCTTTCACTCCTTTAAGTTTTTGGTACTCCTTCAGGTATATAAGTTGGAGAACACATCCCAGCTTGTTACTTTCCTGTAAAAGACCTTGTTAATTCCTAGAAATTTGAAAATTAAATGGTTTATATCTTTAAGATGGGCAAATTTTTGTTGTAAAATATTGAAAAGTTTTAGAATGAGAGAAAGCTTAGAAGGTAGTAGGAAAAACACTTTTCTGCAATGTGTCAAAATAAACATGTTGCATGCTGCTTTTGTAGGATTTGGATGCTCTTTTTTGCCCTTAGGTTCATCAATAATCATTGATCAATTTATCTAGACATGCTTTTGCTTTCCTTAAATGTCAAAGAATTTAGTTTAGAATACATGATAAAAATGCTTAGAAATTTCTTTATCTTTCCATGAATAAGCTCCTTTTTCATTGGAGGATTTTTCAATTTAATTTACCTGTTTGCTTGTTATCCTCACCTTATTTTGCTCTTCAGAATGGGAAGCAAATGGTGCAGGAGGGTGCTTTGACAGCTTTGGCATCAGTTGCTGATTCATCTCAGGTACTCAAAGGCTTCTAGGATATTCTCAGTTTTACCGTTTAAGTTTAAGCGCTTTTATCTGACATGGGATGTTTAATAACAGGAGCAATTCCAGAAATATTATGATGCTGTGATGCCTTACTTGAAAGCTATCTTGGTTAATGCAAATGATAAATCAAATCGCATGCTTCGTGCCAGAGCTATGGAATGCATTAGTCTGGTTGGCATGGCTGTTGGAAAGGGCAAATTTAGGGATGATGCTAAACAGGTAATGGTTAATGACTTGGTTTTTATTTTGTAGTTATAATCTAGGTTGTCAATTATTATTCTTTATAGTAGGCTTGGACAACCTTGGGATCCTTTGAAAGTGAAACTGTCAAACAAAAGTCTTGTTCAGTTTTTGAAAGTGTTTCCAATTTCTGTCTCTATCTTTTGATTTGTATGTGTTCAATGAAATATTTTGGATACCTTAAACAAGAGCTTTGGAATCTAGATACTTAACTTATAATATCTTGTTTCATCGGACATATTTTGAGTAAAATGTGGAGATAAAAAATAGAAACATTTTCTAACATTCAATGTGCTTTGACCTTTTCCAATATCGATAATAAACCATTGCTATTCAATGTTCCAATTATGGGCATTTGTTGTCAAGTTAGGAGTTTTCAACACTCTTTCTTGTTCTCTTGGAAAACCATTACAGCTAAAGTAGTCTATTGTCTGAGAGAGAGCATTTTAGACCCTATGCAATGCATTTACTCCGTAAGTCCAAATTTTTTCATAATGATTGAATGTCCTTTGTGAATAAGTTTTGTTTAATAACAAGCCACATGAAGAGACTTTGGGGTAGATTTGATATACTTCTCTTCAAGGGATTGAGTGTTCTTGGGCAGGGATTAAGTTATTGTATTTAGTTTGATCTTGGTGAACAACTGATATTTTCTGTGTTTTGCTGAGGTTCAATTGGATTTCTTGTGGTCCATGGTGTGTATTCTCGTTGCCTAAATATTAACTTTTTCACTGCAAGGTTATGGAAGTCTTAATGTCATTGCAAGGATCCCAAATGGAGTCGGATGATCCAACAACAAGCTACATGTTACAGGTATGTTCTGAAATTTAAAGAAACAACATGGATAATTGAATTATATTGTGCACCTTTCATGTATTGACTGCTTTTGTGGGGTGGAACTTAATTTTGTAGGCTTGGGCCAGACTTTGCAAGTGCCTTGGACAGGATTTTCTTCCTTACATGAGTGTTGTCATGCCTCCTTTGCTTCAATCTGCTCAGCTTAAGCCTGATGTAACAATCACATCTACAGATTCTGATGATGATATTTATGACGATGATGAAAGGTTTGCAATTTGTTTTACATGTTCTTAACTAGTAAATTTAGTGGATTGGTTTGGATGTCTGTTTATATTTTTGTTAACTTATTTCTTCTCCTATTTGCATGTAAGACTGTTAATTCAAATTCAAAGTGATAAAAAGATGTATGTATTTTTTTTTACCTTGTCATACATAAGTAACATAACTGTGCAGTTTGCCTTTTGAGTTGTCTAGAAATTAGCTTCTAGGATATCAATAGAAATAACAAGATGTGTTAGTGAAATGCTTTTCTTAAATAACTTTTTTGTCTTTTAACAGTACCTTCACAATGATGTTTCTTTTGAATTTTAAAGTGTCTAAGATATTTATTTCCCACTATTTGTGTTGGCTGCAGCATTGAGACGATTACTCTCGGTGATAAAAGGATAGGGATCAAAACTAGTGTCTTGGAAGAAAAAGCTACAGCTTGCAACATGTTATGTTGTTATGCTGATGAGTTGAAGGAAGGATTCTTTCCTTGGATTGATCAGGTTTTTTTTTTTTTTTGACATTTTATATTTTAGCTTTCTGTGAGAACCTAAGTTCTAGGTTACCAAACTGCTTGAGACACTGCAGGTTGCTACTACTTTAGTTCCCCTTCTAAAATTTTATTTTCATGAAGAAGTTAGGAAGGCAGCTGTTTCAGGTATGACTTTGACGTTTTGCTCCTTTTCCTTTGTATCTTTTCCTTTATTGCCTCACCTGCATTCTTGATGGTATCTGTCTATTTTGTTTAGCCATGCCGGAGCTATTACATTCAGCTAAATTAGCTGTTGAGAAAGGGCAATCTCAAGGTCGAAATGAAACATATATAAAACAGTTGACTGATTACATAATACCAACTCTAGTGGAGGCTTTACACAAGGTCATATGTTCTTTTGGGGTTGTCATTTAGTCCTTGAATGATACACATGGTTTCTACTTAGTATTTTGGCATTTATGGTTATGTTGATTTTTTTTCCATTGTTAATTTGCTTGCAGGAGCCTGAGGTAGAAATTTGTGGGAGCATGTTGGATTCATTGAATGAATGCATACAGGTTAGTCTCATCCATCATCGGCTCGGAATATGCGACTTTGTTTGCATATGTTTTTATGTAGAACTCTTGATGTATTTGAGGGAAAACATTTTTTTGTAGTCGTTATCACATTTGAACTATTTCTGATTTTTTTTTGTTTTTTGGTTTACTGGGCCTTACTGCAAGTAAAACTTTGGTGGATATTCATTAAGTTTCTGAGGTGGTGATATCATGACTAGAAGAGAGTTTTATATGCTATTTCTTTTGTATGAATGGCTATCTCTGTCAGCTTTTACTTGCCTGATAGTTTTGCCTTTAGGATATACCTCAATGGCACCTATGATCAATTATCCAGCTGATTTTTTGAAGCCATGAAAATTTTGTCCATTCCTTCCAATGTTTGCCGTGCCTTATTCATTTTATTGAATGTGCTAGCCTTTCGAGAAAGAGAATTGAATGATGAAGTGATTCAGTAATTTGGAATTTAACTACTTATTGTCATTGTAATTTAAAATAGCTGAGCATGCTGAATAGCTTAGCTTACTCTTGATGGGATTGTGATGTATTTTCCTTAATATGTTGGTTACTGATGGTTGTGGAGCAGTGAGATGAAGCAGAAGGATGAAAGATTGAAAGCAATAAATATCTCCTGTCATTTGAATTATTGTAATAACCATCATGTAAAGAGTAAAATAATACTTCAAAACATCATGAAGGTGCTACATAAGTTTCCAGTGATGTTTTTCTAGCTTTTTGTGCAATTGAGTGCACAAGTTTGTTTTTTCTTTGTGGTGTTAAGAGATATTCTACCATATACATCTACTAATTATGCCTAATTTTACGATGAAAAAATTGATAATTTGGCTTGATTTATTTCTATATTTCTTTTTCCTTTTTTTGGTTTTTGTGGTAGTTTGTTCAATTCCTGCTGATGACTATTTTCTGATCTTTTAAACTGAGATTTGTCATGGACCATCCCTTCATATTTGCTTTCCCCTTGGAAGAAGTTGAGCTTATGATAATGCACTCTTTCTCTCTGACAGATTTCTGGACCGTTTCTTGATGAGGGCCAAGTACGGTGCATTGTTGATGAGATTAAACAGGTGATCATAGCTAGCTCAGCTAGAAAACGAGAAAGAGCAGAGAGGGCTAAAGCAGAGGACTTTGATGCAGAAGAAAGAGAAATGCTTGAGGAGGAAAATGAGCAGGAAGAAGAAGTTTTTGGTCAAGTATGTTTCTATTTCCTAATGGATTTTTGGTTCTCAGTTGAACTATATTTTGGTACTAGGTTTTAATGCTCTCATCTTTGTTTGCTTTGTATTTCTTCTCTTGATTAAGGTTGGTGATTTGTTGGGCACTTTGATAAAAACATTCAAGTCATCCTTCTTGCCTTTCTTCCAGGAGCTTACATCTTATGTAACCCCTATGTGGGTGAGTTCTTTGTCCTTATTATATTTCTTGTTTAAATGTGCGTGAATTTGTTTTTGTGGAGCAAATGTTCTAAATAATATCAGCCCTGTTTCCTTGCTTTCTCCTCGTTGTATTAGAGAGAAAAAGACAAATCCAGACTTATGACTGCATCAATAAGGTGTTAAGCCTATGACTAGCTTATTAAATTTATTGATTATACAGGGTAAGGATAAAACAGCAGAAGAAAGGAGAATTGCCATCTGTATATTTGATGATGTTGCAGAGCACTGTCGTGAGGCAGCTCTTAAGTAAGTGGTTTGCCACATAATTGTTATCAGAATGCCATTTATCAAAAGTCCTTTTAGATATTAATGGTGAATGTTGGTGGGACAGGTACTATGACACGTATCTTCCTTTCCTATTAGAGGCGTGCAATGATGAAAATCCTGATGTTTGCCAGGTTTGCAATCTAATCATTAGCAGTTGTCTTGTGCTTTAGTCTATCTGGATTGCATTGAAAATATATTTCCTCATTTTTCAGGCAGCTGTATATGGGGTTGGTGTGTGTGCTGAGTTTGGTGGATCTGTGTTCAAACCTCTTGTTCGAGGTAATTTTTCTCTTGCATTATTACCTTTCTCCTTTAGATTATTGTCTTATTAGCTTTAATAAAAGGGTAAATTATGATTTATTTTCATCTTTACAGAGGCCCTCTCCAGGCTGGATGCTGTTATTAGACATCCTAATGCATTGCATCCAGACAATGTTATGGTTTATGACAATGCCGTTTCAGCTCTTGGAAAAATATGCCAATTTCATCGGGATAGCATAGATGCTGCTCAGGTACTTGTATCATTGCATAATCTCTCTTGTTTGTATCCTGCTTGATTTTCGTTGAAATTGTTATTTTGTTCAATCTTTGCCCTTAATTTGTGGACTCTGGCTCATAATCCTATTGATGTGTCATAATTAAGATTTATGAATTATTATTTATTGGAGAACTTTTTCTCTGTATGGGTCATGATTTCAATTGCTAAGTCTTGTACCTTTGTGTTTTCCCTATAGTGATCTATGGTCCATCTTCAATCGTGAATGCACTTCTTAGATTTTAGTTTCAACCAATTTTATCTATCTAGGAATTTTTTAACCAGCTAAGCTGAAAAAGGTGGAGTTCTGCTTTTCAGGAAATTTCTAGGAGATCAGTTTTAGACATAAACAGTTATTTTAAGGTTCAAGTGAGATTGGATTTGCCTTTTGCTTTGGGTTCTTTATGCTACATTTCCCAAGTTTATGGCCTTGCTAATAAAAATTTTATCTAGCAACCTACTTTTGTCTGGGATAATTGCTGTTTCAAGTCGAGGTCTTGTTATTAAGTTAGCTATAAATCTAGCTGTGGACTTTCTGACCCATCTGTCTTTCTGTTTGGCAGATTATCCCTGCTTGGTTGAGTTGCTTGCCGATAAAAGGTGATCTGATTGAGGCGAAGTTTGTTCATGACCAGCTTTGTTCAATGGTTGAAAGGTAGGACTTGGAGTTATTGGAACATTCTGATAAAAGTTTGTTTCTCTGATCATTTGTTTGATTCCTTTTTCCTTCAACCTTGCTGGCTGTGCATTTTGAAAAACAATTGCTTCTGTTTTCAGGTCAGATCAGGAACTCTTAGGGCCCAACAATCAGTATCTTCCCAAGATAGTTGCTGTTTTTGCAGAGGTATCATCTTTACCATATTTTAGTTGCCCGTTTCATTTGCTCAGATTATCATTTCCGTCGTTATTAATTTCAAAATTTATGATATATAGGTTTTATGTGCCGGTAAAGATCTGGCGACAGAGCAAACTGCTAGTAGAATGATTAATCTGTTAAGGCATCTCCAGCAATCATTACCTGCGTCTACACTAGCATCAACCTGGTCATCCTTGCAGCCACAGCAGCAGCTTGCTTTGCAATCAATTCTGTCATCTTAGTTATGGCGCCGTTGATACTTTGATTTTGCTTTCGTGGGTAAAGCTTCTGCTTCCTATATTCTTAGCATTCTGCAAATTTTGGGTGGCCAAGTTTTTTTTTTTAAATTTTGTTACTATATAATTTTTGGTGACAGAAGGGAAAAAAGGAAAAGGGAGAGGGTTTACGTTAGTGTGTATAATGTTATTAGCTATTCATTGTCTTTTCAGGTTGAATATAGCAAAATTTTGGTATATTATAATAGAAAGGACTGATGTTGGTCCATTCCTTTGGCCAAAAAAGGACAGCAATGTGATTTTTGCAACAGTTTTGGTATGTATATTTTGTTTGAACGTGAAAAATAGTTTCAATAATAAAGTTATTTTCTCAATTTTTGGCATTGGAATTTTCTGTTTTCTGTTGTGTATAATTCTATTTTATTTTGGTATTCATAAAATGTGATTTAGCACTTTTAACACTTTGGGTTACACAAATAGGAGATAAGCGTCCTTTCATTTTATAAACTTCATCTCAGTATTTGAAAAGATTTTGAATTTTGCTGTGAGGGTTGCCCGACGTGTCATGAATACCAACTTGTGTTATTTTTATAACTTAAAAACCAAGTTTAAAGTCTAAAGAGATGCCTTGGAAGTACGGGCATCTTTCAATTGATAAAAGTCTATTTTTGTTAAGAAATATTAAAAAAACTGAAAGTGATTCAAATTAGATTTGGTAAATTTAAACATAATAAAATAATATGATATAAAAAAATAATATGATTGAAAATTAAAAAATTTTTATATAAATATGATAAAAGTTAATAAATATATATTATATTTGACGTATCAATATGAATTATAATATAATAATTTTTTTATTTTATATATATTTAATATGAAATAGATTTTTGAATACAAATGATATACTTAATATAAATTTAAACGAAAGTGAGATAATATCTTTCTTTCAAGTGATGTATTTAAAAATGTATATATTAAGCTTTCAACTCTTTTTTGGGTTAAAGATAATTATATTATTTGTAGATAAATTAAAAATAGGAAAATAGCATTTTTTTAATAATAATTAAGATTTATTAGATAAATTAATACAACATTTTAATAGTTAAACATAAAGATGAAAGCTATGTTATATCTGAATCATAAACTAATAGAAAAAATAACAAGAATATAACAATAATATAATACAAATAAACATCTTTTTTTATTTTTTTTTTGTGTTTAGTGATGTAAGAAGAAAGTTTAGAGTAATGACCAAATTGTCTAAAGTACGCAACGGCTTTTGAAACTTAGTTTTTGTGTTCATCTAGATTCTAGACGATCATCTACAGCCCTCCAAGTGGCAGTCTTTGGGAGCTTTCTGGATTCTTTTGTCTCATGTTGACTTGGTTTAGGGGATTAAGGAGGGCAAAGCGACAACGACTATGCTCCTTCCCCTAACATAGAACAAGTTGAGGATTGAGCATGCCAAAAGACATCATTTTTTTTTTTTTTTGGGTTTTGTTTCAAAATGGGAAGGTTGGAAACAGTTAAATTGGTTAAAAACCATCAAATTTAAAGTTTAAATTTTAATATTTATAATTATTTTATTTAAATTTTAATTAAAAAAACCAAATGTAGATTAAATAATACGAATCAAAAGGACAGGAAGGGAATATTGCCTAAACCATATTCTTTGTTTGATATAATATTAACTTGGTTGAATCAATTCGTGGACAAAATTTGCTCACTCCACCAAGAATGCTAATTTTCTCCGTTGTTGGATTAATGCTTTAAAAATCACAACTTGGGGGGGCAGATAAGACATTCCAACGAAAGTCAAAAGAAAGGTTAAAGTTACAAAATGAGTCTCCATTATAAAATAACAAATGGCATGAAATGACAAACACAATAAAACATAACACAGTGAATCCTGGGATAGTTAGCCAAATTGCTCATAGAAAACTCAGACCTTCTTTCAAACATATAAAATTAAATCCCCATTTTCTGTTGGCGACCAACCAAGTAGATGTAGACAGCCTCTTCTTTACCATTAATAGGTAAATATAGTTTCCCTAAGTCCATCTTCAATTTGTCTCTTAATCCTTCTTGTTCTTAATCCTACATTTTCTTTGTGCCTGGTGCCAATGGAAATTCAGTTCCAACAACAAAAGCAGCAGCAACTGCATCAAAAATCAAGCATTCCTGTTAGCAAAGGGAGCAAATTCAAGGGAAGAAATAATAAAAGCAACAATAAGGTTAACAAGTTTGTTGGTGTGAGGCAAAGGCCTTCTGGTAGATGGGTAGCTGAGATCAAAGACACAACACAAAAGATCAGGATGTGGCTTGGCACCTTTGAGACTGCTGAAGAAGCTGCTAGAGCTTATGATGAAGCTGCTTGCCTTCTCCGCGGATCCAATACTCGAACAAACTTCATTACTCGGGTGTCCTTGGATTCTCCTCTTGCTTCTCGGATTCGAAATCTACTTAACAGCAAAAAAGGAGTTGAACAACAAAGTGATCTAGTCTCAACCCCCACAACAAGTACCATCACCACAAGTACTTTTAGCCCCTGCTCCAGCAGTAGTATTAGCAGTAGTAGTTGCAACAGTAGTGGAGGCTTAAGCAATGAAAGTTCTCCTATTGGAATGGTTCAAGATACTCAATTGTTTGCTGATGCATATAAACCTGATATGAGCAACTGCACAAGGGAATTTGGGTTTGCTTCTTCTCATCAATCGGATTTTTCTTATACCTCTCAACCAGGGTTTGATAGGTTTCTTTATACACAAGAAATCATGAATTTACCAAAGAATGTTCTTTTCCCTGAGGAAACAGGCTCTGATTTAACAGAATTCCAAAGGATGAAAGTTGAGAGGTCAATATCAGCTTCACTTTATGCAATGAATGGAGTTCAAGAGTATATGGAAACTGTCCATGATTCTGCTGAAGCCTTGTGGGATCTTCCACCATTATGCTCTTTGTTCTGTTAAGTGATAGATATGATTTTCATTTGATCTTTATTTCCATTTCTCCTTATAATTAAAATCAAGAGAGTAGATGATTAGGTTTTGTTGCAAGTTATTGCAAGGTTACAAGGGCAAAAAATAGCCAGAGATAAGAGACGATTTCCATTTTGTAAAATGTCAACATTAAAAAAAAAATAATAGAAAAAACCACATTGAGATGTCACACTATTCCTTTGGATGGTCTTCTCCATCTCTCAATACAAAGTCCAAGCAATCATACTGATTTAAAAATGCCTCTATCCCTCATCTTTCTAAATTCTCTCATTCTATATGTCTCTTTCTCTATCTGTGGAATTATACATATATCTAAGTGTCTGCACTGATACATATATCTAAATTTTCGTTAGGAACATGCATATATGATCAACCAAGGACAAGGTTCAAAAAGTTCTTATTTGTTCCCTTGATTTAAAGTCTTTCCTTTTCTATGCAAAAGGGAACCCTGATTTTGCAATTAGATTCTCAAGTAGACTTTTGTTGCCTAGCGATTGATGTGCGTCCTTAAAGAAGTTTGGGGTCTTCGGTTCGAGTCAGCCTGTATAAGCAGAAGATTAAAAAGACAGTAGATGGTGATGGTGTTTTCTATTTTGTATAGTCAACCAATGAATGAAAAGGAGAGAGGAAAAAATAAATATCAAGCAGGCTCCCACTTCATGTGGCATGGGTACTCTGAAATAGTCTCAAATCAATGCAAAAAAAAATCTCTAATATTGCTGTAATGCCAATCTCATTCAAATGGTCGTTAGATTTCAGTCCATTAATACATTGAACATGCCCTGCCAACAATGACACCTTTGAAAAGATGTTTCTTCTTGCTGCACTACCAACTACATTCTCCCTGAATTTAGTAATCCACCTTGAGGCTGAAATGAGAGGAAATTAAGCACCTTGGAAAATATCCAACCTTTTTTTTTTAAATGTTTACTCAACTGATTTCTTAAATGCTTAGAAAAATCTTGTTTTCTCATTGGTACAATTCCTGTATGGGTTTAAACCCTACTTGTATTCAATCATTCAAAGCTTCTGACTCCATTATTTGATCCCCACCTAACAGAAAAATGGGAACCCTTGGCTTTCTAGTTTCTATTTTTTACTGGTGTAACTTAAATTGAAGTCATGACCCACAAAATCAACTTCTTGATAGCATATTTTAAACTAATGGAGATAATGCTGATGGGGGGGGGGGGGGGGGGAGGAATTGCAGAAGCATTTATTTTCTTAAATCAAAAAGCTTTGATGACAAGGACATACCAAAGGCCACCCACATAGCAATGGTGGCCACCAATAATTGAGATGGAAGAGGATAAGGTCTGGATATGCCATCATCTATTTTCTTTAAAGAAATCATTCAATGAGTACCAATGGGTCCTACCAAAACAATTTTTATTACAGAATAAATTTCCCTGTGCTCTAGATATTTTCTGGATGCTCATCTACTTACTATATATAGACAAAATATTTCAGGGAAAATGGTACTGACTCAAATGAATTGCAAGTATTGGCACATGGCAGAAGCTTTATTAGACATTGCAAGAGGCCACAAATCATACGACGGAAACTATAAATTCTCACAAACTAAACTTAAAACCACTCGAGTGCAGAGCCAAGACAAAATGTTAGACAAATTCAAGAGATGAAGTACATGGACTAATGTACAACAATAAAAATAGCTGATGAAGTAAAATGAGAAGAGGAACATAGTAGACCAGTAGACTGCTTTTATGAAATATGGATCTAATAATCTTCTGGTTCTTCTTCATCCTCAGCACCTTCCGCCCCAACTTCCTCATAGTCTTTCTCCAGAGCAGCAAGATCTTCACGGGCTTCTGAGAATTCACCTTCCTCCATTCCTTCACCGACATACCAGTGAACAAATGCTCTCTTGGAATACATGAGATCAAACTTGTGGTCAATTCGGGAGAAAACCTCGGCCACAGCTGTGTTATTGCTGATCATACACACTGCACGTTGTACCTTAGCAAGATCACCCCCTGGTACCACTGTGGGTGGCTGATAATTGATACCACACTTGAAACCAGTTGGGCACCTGAAAGAAAAGATGCATCAAAATCATTCAGATAACAAACTGAAGGCTAACAGGCAAAATCGATGTTTTCCCCTTGTTAAACTCTATTTAAAAGTGATAATCACATTGCTTATATGGAATTATTAGGAGCTGAAATGGAAGAGATGTCTACTAACCAGTCAACAAACTGAACTGTCCGCTTAGTTTTGATAGTAGCAACAGCAGCGTTGACATCCTTAGGTACAACATCTCCGCGGTACATTAAACAGCATGCCATGTACTTCCCATGTCTTGGATCACATTTGGCCATCATGCTTGAGGGTTCAAAAACAGCACTTGTAATCTCAGGAACTGATAGCTGCTCGTGGTAAGCCTTTGCAGCTGAGATCACTGGAGCGTATGATGAGAGCATGAAATGGATACGAGGATATGGCACAAGGTTAGTCTGAAACTCTGTAATGTCCACGTTTATGGCACCATCAAACCTTAATGAAGTGGTCAAAGAAGAGATAATTTGGGATATCAAGCGGTTCAAGTTTGTATAAGTTGGCCTTTCAATGTCTAAGGATCTCCTACAGATATCATAGATAGCTTCATTGTCAAGAAGCACAGCAACATCTGTGTGTTCAAGGAGAGAATGAGTTGAAAGCACGCTATTGTAAGGTTCCACAACTGCGGTAGAAACCTGCACAATTGGGAAAATATTATAAGTGGATACTGTCTATAATAATTCTAGCATATGAGAAAAAGCAACCTATACTAGAGTAGCAACTAGAGCATCTTTATTATACTTTCCCTCAAAGTCTTCAAGGAATTCACCTGAGGAGAAGGGTAGATGGTGAAACCAAGTTTTGACTTCTTTCCATAATCTACAGATAAGCGCTCCAAAAGCAATGAGCCCAAACCAGAACCAGTTCCACCACCAACAGCATTAAATACCAAAAATCCTTGCAAACCGGTGCAGTTGTCAGCCAATTTTCTCACTCGGTCAAGGCAAAGATCCACAATCTCCCTACCAACTGCAGCATACAACACCAATGAACAAGTCTAAGCCAGTGATGAGATCTAATAGAATTGCTATTAACAATGCCAAAAAGATGCTTGTACCTGTATAATGTCCTCTAGCAAAGTTATTAGCAGCATCTTCCTTGCCAGAAATAAGTTGCTCTGGATGAAAGAGTTGTCTATAAGTCCCAGCTCTAACTTCATCAATGACAGTGGGCTCTAGATCAACAAATATAGCTCTTGGCACATGCTTCCCAGACCCAGTCTCACTAAAGAAGGTATTAAAAGCATCACGGCAAACACCAACAGAGGTGTCACTGCAAGCAAACACAAAAGAACTTTGTTAGGTTCAAATGAAACAATAGAAGGAAAAACCATAATTAGAGATCCATTTATAAATCTCATTCCATGTTTATATCCGTTTTGACAAACAAGACAAAAATTCAGGGCAAGAAAATTAATCAAATTGTTCAAAGTCCTTGCAAGAAAACGATAAAGCAGTGTAAAAATCGAGAGGAAATCTTTAAGAACATAACTGCATTAACTTATATGATAGGGAGAATAAAGGAAAACAGAGATGCTTTGTATTAGAATTATGTCAATTCATCATTGATTTAAGCAAATCATTTGAATTTCAGTACATAAAATTCAACCAAATGATCCAATTCCTGTCAGATCTTCATTTAGATCAGGCCAGGCAGCCAGCAATGGCAATTCCTCAAATGGTGTAAGATCAACAGAAAATCCTGCAGCAGCAGAGGAGATGGCTCTGTTGACTTCGCCATCTGAGCATAGTTTTAAGTCAAAGAATCAGGATCATATTCGTAGCCTTTCTGGTTTAGATCACAATATTACAAACGATTTAGTCCATAGCCAAAATGGACAGGAAATAGGAAATGAAATTCAAATAGAAAATTATGTTAATTTTATAACATTCACTTCACTTCACATCAAATACCCCATTTCCATGAAACAAAACTCACAACAAAAATCTTTCTAACACTACCAAAAGATTCACAAAAAAGAAAAAAAAAAACTTAACAAAAGATCTCATTCATGATAATGATGATGATGACATGATAAATGCTCACCTAGGCATCATCCCATCAGGCTGAATTCCATGTTCAAGGCAGTAAAGCTCCCAACAAGCATTTCCAACCTGAATTCCAGCTTGCCCTATATGCACGCTAATCACCTCCCTCATCTTTTCCTTCCTTCAAAACCCAAGTTTCAAACAAACCTCTCTCTTTCTCAACCTTTTCTCTACAGAATGGAAAAGTAGGAGAGAATGACGAAATGAATGAACGTTAAAGAAACAAAAGCATTCAGTGAGGGTATTAAAGAAACGGCAAAAGAAGAGGCTCGAAGATTTTTTGTTTAATTAAAGTTCGCTGTGGTCCCACCATTTGGAGCCAACTGCATGGTGGGGTTCAACCAGCTCGGCTCCCTTGTCGGTTCTCTCATGCTCCAACCCTTTGGCTGACACTTTTGATATTTTTCTCTTTTTCATTTTCATGATTAATAATAAAATATCTTCATTATTCATACCATATATTATTAAAATAATTCAAATCATAGTGTTTTCCTTTTTTTTTGTAATTTATTATTTTATTTATGTTGGAAAGTTAATAAGAAAAACAAAGTAAAGTAAGATTAAAATATGCATGGGAAAAATGCTTTTTCTTTTTTTTTTTTTAAAGAAAAAAATCTTACATCTCAAAATTTCTCTGTAAATAACTTTTTTTTTTCATGTTAATTAAATCCTACATGAACTTGTTACATAATTTTCATTGATTTTTGTTAAATGGGCCACATTTATTTAAAAATTGACAAATTCTATTACTTTATCACTGTTTTTATCACAATTGACATGTATGTGAAATTGGCATATTTATTGTGAAAGTAAATTATGCATACTTGAAGAGTTGAACACATTAATATATTTTTTTTGTCTCATATTTGTTTCATGTTTTGATTTTTTTTTATATTTCATAATTACATTTTTTTAATATCTAAATTTCTTAATTTTTATATTTTAAAATTTTTTTACATTAAAATTTATAATTATTAATTTTATAAAAATTTATTTTAATATTAAATATATTAAAATAACAAATTTTTAAATACCATAAAAATGAAAAACATAAATTTGAAAAAAAAAGTAATAATCTCTTAGGCCATAGGATGGTATGGCTTAAAAAGATCAAATCTTTCATTATTAGACTTACATAAATAATTATTTTTTTAATTGAAATTTGTAATTATAAAGATATTATTATGCCAAGATTTTATGGTGATTTTTATATCCTTGATTTTATGGGGTATGCAAATTATATTAATTAGCTTTAATAAGCAGTTTGTAATTCAATGAATGGAAGAGAATAATTTTAAAAAATTAAGGTGGCCAAAATTATTGAATACTTTGTATTTAGCTTCTATAAATAGTGACACTGAAGAGATGATCCTACAGCCTCTTGATACTAAGAATAATTAATCAATAAATTTTATGTGCGGATAATAATAATAATTGAGGGTGGTTGAACATATCATTATTAATTTAAAAGCTTAAGATTATATTAGTGGTTAGACCACAACTATCAATTTAATTAATTTATCAATCAATTTTATAATTTTTAAAATATTTTTTAATTTGGTGGGAGCAGTATTTGTTAAAAAAATTTTCGAATTTATCAAAGAGAAAAAAAAATAAAGAAGACATTGAAATTTAAATATCGAGACACACTTTACTCAAATTAGTAAAAGTATTTGAAAGGAAAAAAAAAGGTTAAATAAGAGAGGAAAAGAGCATTAAAAGAAGAGTAATTTGCATGTCTCTTGATATTTTTATCAAATTCTTTTTTTTTTTTTATATTTCATGAATAATTTAGATTGGAAGAGTCAATAAGGTGTCTTCCATGGACACCTCTATCATGAATATGATATTTTAAATTTAGATTGAATTCGAAATATTATTTTATTAATAAAATTTTTTATGTAATTGTAATTTTAAATTATAATTAAAAGCATTAATATAAAATAAATTTATAATATTTTTAAATAATAACAAATCCAAACGAACATTAATTTGAGTAGAGCAATCAGGGCCTTAAAATAAACATTTGCTTTGTCGTCATTTGATTTGACTCGATTGTTTCACGTTGGCATCACCAGGTCTCTGTAGGTAGCTAGGCTGTCTTCGTGTTTAAGTTGCACCAAATCTTGAAAGGTAGCCCTTGGGAGAGGGGGGTTGAGATGGAAATGTCTTTTGATAAGGTATATAGAGTTGGCTTTTGAAGAAACCCATTTTAGTTCAGATCCAGCCGAAAGATGGAGCTTAGTAGTGATTATTTGGATGTATGTCATATTTGGATAAGAGTCAGCTAATTTTTCTGTTTGGAATTTCAAGTTTGAAATGCAATTTAAGTTCTCGACATATTTTTATACTTGACATCATAATAGAATTCAATAGAATAAAAAAAAAAGTTATTAAATATTAATTTTTCATTGAATGGATAACAACGATAAATTATATTTAGAGCTAATCAAATTATCATAACTTGAATAAAATTTAATATGATTTAATTAAAAAGAATCAACAAATAAAATTTTTAATTTAAATTCAAAATTATTTGAAATTCAATTTGATGCAACTTGAACAATTAATTCGAACTAATTTAAATTTAAAATAATTTTGATTTTAAAAATAAATTATTTAAATTTAATATAATTTGAACTTAAAATAATTTAAAAATTTTAATCCAAAATAATATAATTCGAAGTGATCCAACCCATTCAATTTCATCTTCCCGCTGTATTAAATTTGAATTGGTACAAAAGATTACTACTTGCATATAATTAATCAAGATTTACAAGAAATATCGAGCTTAATTTTACAAAGTGGTTCACACTTTGCACCATTGGCCGACCAATTTGTGGCTTTGGGGAAATGCTAATACTACCAAATGAAAGAAAGAAAACTGGCAGCGCCCCCTGATTCTTGTGGAAAGTAAGTACATACTTATTCTAATATTTTCAATGTATAAAATATATATAACATTATGGATTTATCACAAATAAAATTTGTAGAAAGAAAGAGTCAAGAAAAGTACTTTTATAATTTATAGTGCTATAGAACTTTTTGTTAAAGAATTATTTACTTAAGTGTTAGAGTTGTGTGTATATTAATTATTATTTTTCTTTTGATATAGAAGAATATAATTAATTTTTTTTTTTATGTTTAAGGTTATTAAAATTAAAATTTTGATTATTTAAATTAAAAATTAAACTCTTTACATCATTATTGACGAATTAATCTTTTGATTAGAGGAAAAATCTTTAAAAATATAAAATATTTTTACTATAAAAAATCTTTAAAAATACCATAAAATCATTTCCTTTACACAACAAATGAAATTTAAGAAAATCCCATATGAAAAAATTACAAATGAATATAATATTTTTTGACAGCTTTATGAAACTTTTTTTTTTTTTACCAAAAACAAATTACTACTATTAACCAAAGGAACAGTGAAAATAAATGAAAAGAGGAAGAGAAAGAGAAACAGAGGAAACGGAGACGCGATAGTAGAAGATAAAGAATGGAAGGTGGTTCGAAAGGAACACTCAAAGCTGTGGCTCTCATCATTGGAGACAGCAACGTTAGAGGCTTTCTTCACTTCACTCAATTCCCAAACGGTTCTTTCTCTCTCTATTTTTCTTTCTCTTCTGAGAATTAAATTTTTATTATGTTTTATATGTGTTTGGCATAAAATTTTATGTAAATTTTTTTATGAATATAGGGATAACCCATGTCAAAGGAAAGATAACTGGTCTGTCCCCAGGCCTTCATGGCTTCCATATCCATGCCCTTGGTGATACCACCAATGGCTGCAATTCCACTGGTATCTGCCTCTCCTTTTAACTTTCTTATCCAATCCAGTTATCTTTGATTTTTTTTTTTTTTTACTTTTTGTTTGGCATGAAGTTTAAAATTTTAACATTTATGCAAAATTTTGTTAATTTAAGGTTGATGTCATTTAGTACTCGAGGGTATTTTTTCTTTGGTATGAACGAAGTTTGAATTTTTATCACTTGCGCAAATTTCTGTTAAATTTAGGTTGATTCATTAATCTCTAAAGTGGGTTTTTTTTTTCTCTGGTGTGAAGTATGAATTTTTTAACATTTATGCAAATTTGGGTTAAATTTAGGTTGATTCATTGATTTCTTAAGCAGTTTTTTTCCCTATTTGTACGATGGTGGTTTTTGTTTCTTATAATTTATTGATTTACTTTAGGGCCTCATTTTAATCCATTAAAGAAGGATCATGGAGCACCAAGTGATGGAGAGCGCCATGCTGGTGATTTGGGTAACATTATTGCAGGCCCTGATGGTATATGCAGTTTCTGTCATTTATATAACTATTCATTTGATAGATTGTTATTTGTGAATGACTGGTTTTTATGATAATAACACAATGTCTTCATAGCAGGGGTTGCTGAGATTTCGGTTAAAGATTGGCAGGTAGGGGAGGCTAATAACAGCTATGAGCTTGTAGTATTTTTTTTTTTTTTCCATTTCTTAGAAAATTAAAATGTTTCATTTTCTTTGTTTATTTGGTGGCATGTAACAGTGAATTGGTTTTGTTTCCTTGGAGCATTAGCTACTTATCAAGTTCTTTAATATCCATTGTCTTGGGCAATTTTGGCTTCATGGAGTGATGAATTATGCTTAGCCATAATAATTTTTCTTCTCTTTGTTCAATTTGTAGATTCCACTTAGTGGGCAGCATTCCATATTAGGGAGAGCAGTTGTTGTGCATGCTGATCCTGATGATCTTGGCAGAGGTGAAATGTTTAGTTTTTACAAATTGCAAGAGCTTGCATGTACCATTAAACTGCAATGTTTATTGCTAAAAAGAAGGATATATTTCTTTGTGTAACTTGTATAAAATTTAGTCTTAGACCTTGAGTAATTGGGTATGGTGGAGAAATGCAACTCGGCAATCTTCTGCTGTTGGATCTGGTCAATCTAAGTCAGGATTTGATATGAAATTTGTAAGACATTTCGGAACAGGTGTATTGTTACTACTAGGTACTAGGGATTGTAAATTGGAAAAAGAAAATAGAATGATGTATTGTTACTACTAGGTACTAGGTCTGACTTAATTGTTTGCCGTTCATTAGTTATCTCTTGGTCTGACGATTTTGTGATTTTTTCAATCATATTCTGCTCATGACTCTAGTCACTCACCCAAAAAATCACCTTTTCTTTTTGTGATTTACTTTTGCTAATTACAATAACCAATATGCAGGTGGACATGAACTTAGCAAGACAACAGGGAATGCAGGTGCAAGAGTTGGATGTGGTAAATATTTAGTTTATGGGTAGATTGTTTTGGCCATCAGTTTGTCAACTAGTTTAATTTTGCCAAAATATGTTTATCTTGTAATACTGAAATCAACTTAGTTGGGTAGGTTTGAAATGTAGCTGTGGTATATAATGATTCACAAGCTTGTCATCGTTGCTTCTTTCTTCATCTTTGTAGATGCTGCATGCATGTGGAACTCACTGACATATGATTCATTGACTTTGAGCAGGTATCATTGGGCTTCAATCAGCCGTTTAGAAGCAGTTTGGTTGCATGTTAAAAGATATTTGTTCAAAAACTGCAAATTATAATCTTCTGGTTGAATTTTTGTATCTCTCAATAATCCGCTTGAAAACTAATTTTAGGATGTAGATTGAAAGGCCATCTGTAATGTCTATGATATGTAAACAATTTTCATACTAAATCCTATTTCCTTAAATTTTACTTAAATATCTTCCTTATAAGAAGTCAGCTCTCTTAGTACATGCCTAGTGTTTGAGTCTCGGACCATGACACTAGTACATGGCTATTGTACAAGCTAGGAGAGCAAAAGTAAGAGACTGGTATGTTACAGAGGTAGGCATTTTGCCGCTATCCTTCCGAAAGAACATCCCTTGGTATATAGGCAGGTTTAAGAAAACCAAAAGGCAGCAAAGAAGGATCTGCAAACCAAATCGGTCGAAAACCGTTATATGAACATCATCCAAGGCAACGTTCTTTATTCCCCCAACAAAGCTGAACAGATTAAGGAGAGCAAGAGCTGCTAAAATTGAGAACATCGGTGAAGTTGTCCCAAACTCCATGATCTCTTGCTCATATCTCTGATTTACATGGTCATCTGCTACCTTTCCGGTGATGGCAAAGGCTGACCTTGAAAATCCGCATAGCTTCAGGATATCGTCTATGAAGGCAAAGAAGTAGGAAGTTGTTCTCCTGAACATCCACGTCCTTTGTTCATTCAACCAACCTCGGAATGTGCCTCCAAACCATACAAATTCCCCAAGGCCATATGAGCTGTTGACAAAGATGGCATACAGAAATGGTATACCCCAAGAGCTTGACATCTAGTGATTCCAAAAAGATTAAGTTGTTATTATTTCTTTTTGCATTCTATAAACATGAACAAAATGGAAACTCTTAAAGAGCTCTTTTAGGTGAAAAGATGCCATACCTTTGGAAACAAGGAGATGCCTTTAAGCAGGCAAAAAGATGGCATTATAACGTAGTACAACGTAGCGAAGCAGTTTGGAGCCCACAGTAAGTAAATACAGTATGAAAGCTGAAGTTTTATGGGCATCTTTCCACGTCCATACACGAAAGGACAGTGTTTAGATAGAAAGATTTGAAAGTCACCTTCAGACCATCTCTTATGTTGTATTAGGGATTGTAATAGTGTTGTTGGAACAACTCCTAAGAAGGCTTTCCTTTCAGGATTGGAGTACACCGATCGCCAACCTCCTGTATGTATGGATAATCCCGTGAGTATATCCTCCACTGGACAGTCGTATCTCAATCCAATCTGCAATAAACCTCTATTATGTTATAAAACTTGACATTCTTTTGATGGAAATGATTCATATATGTATAACTTAGATAACGTTTTTCCTAATTATGTTTTTCTTTCAAGTTTTTAACGAATGTCCATTTGGTATAAGAGACGGTGTGATGGGAGGGCTTTTCACCGCACTGCCTCCAAAATTGGATCCACCGCATCATTGTACCAAACAGATTTTTACACTCCATTTGAGTTACATAACAATGTGTTATTTTATAGCTAAGAAACCAAGCCATAGGCAGAGTGAGAGAGAAAAAGAAAGTACCTCTTTTCCCCATTGTGTGCCCTCCTCATAGGTACAACTTGCAAGAACTTTGCAATTTTCTTCAAGAACACTTGCACTTTCTTTATTCTTTCTATCATTTTTCATTGTCCTCCATGCAACTTTAACTTCCTCGCTATACTTCATTCCGCAAAGAGTTTCTCTTCTATTAACACATCCAGTTCCAATATAGCAAGGCCCTCCATTCCCATCAAATCCTGCAAGCTCAAGCTTCATATATAGATATTCGAAACACCAATTCTCTCACTGTGTTAGCCAACTTCAATTGTGATTGAAATATTAACTTGAAATTTTCTTTTGTTATTTGATGCTTACCCCCATTACAACTCTCAAGGAGCTGCCATAAATATCATTTTTAGTGAGGTTACCAAAGCTCTGAGGATATTGCACAAAAGCAATTTCATGTCCCTTCTCTTCATCTAGAAGAAAGCAAAGAGCATCTCTGATTGCCTCTGAATTATTTGAATACATGTCGCAGTCCACGTTCAGGATAAATGGCGCATTGGTTATGCTCGATGACACCCTTATCTGTTCATCCATATCCAGAATAATAAAATAGTAACTTACTTCACGTACCAATTGCACCTATTTTACTTCAACATATAGAACACAAAGCTCACCAGTGCATTCAAGGCTCCAGCTTTGAAGTGATGGTGGTATTTAGGTCTTTTTTCACGTGATAAATATACAAGGGTTGGCAAAGGTTTTCCTTCCATATCCATGGTGTTGGGGTCTCTTCCATCAATTAAGATCTATCAGTTTATGCAAATTTACAACTAATTAAGCTAAGAGGTATTAATTATAAGTTGCAGAAAGGACAATGCTATATACATTAAACATACACATATGTACACATAATTGTTTTGTAATGATATTTTTGAAAAATAAAGAAATAAAATGACTTTTTATTAGCTTAGAAAAGTTTATATGAAAAAAAAATCAATTATCTGTATTATATGTATATATTTTTAAGTGTATATAATCTTTTTCTTGCGAAAAAACTTGAAGGCTAAAGTGTTGATCCGATCAAAACGAGAATAAATGCAGCAATTAATTACTTGAAGAATGGCTTGATGATCATATCGACTTGAAACAAAATCCCATTCCCCAAATCCCTTATGCTCCTTGCGTATGTCAGCTGGAATTTTGCCCAATTTTGTGATGGTTTCAATCCGCATCTTCATGTCTTCATATGATTTCTATAATTCATACCAAAAAAAAGTTATATTTTTGGGCATAAAAGAAAATTTTAAGAGTTTTTATTTAACGTATTGTCAGTGTATAGATTTTATATACTATTATTGAATTAGATGATGCGATTTCATTAATAAATGAAAATCAACCCTTAAAATAAATATATAAAATTTTAATTTTAAAAAATTATTTTTTAATAAGATGATATTATTTAATTCACTTCATTAATGAGAAAATATGATTTAATTTATTGATAATGTATAAAATTTATATACTGATAGTGTATCAAATATAAATCAAACATAAGACTACATAAATATGTTATATATGCAGTATATCCACCTAATAAAAACAAGAAAATGGGGATCTTATTTCTTTGCTTTTATGTCTATTTGACCGAGAAAATTGTAGATATTGATTATTGTAGCCCTGTTAAGAGATATTATATGCAACAATCTAATTTTGATTTATTATTTAAGTTTATATTTAATGTATTGTTAGTATATAAATTTCATATATGGTTAGTAATAGAAATTAGATTATGCCACTTTATTTATAATTAAACAAATTTTGCAAACTCTTAAAATAAATAAACAAAAATTTATTTTTTTAAAAAATTTCTGATAACATTATATAATTTACCAATAGTGTATAAACTATTCTATATATTAATAGTACATCAAATATAAATTTTTATTATTTTTAATTTTTGGATCAAATTAAATTTATCAATTTAATTCAATATCTTTATGTAGGATGCTGAATTTAATGATAAAAAATGTTGTATTGATGCCAAAGTCAGAACTGTAAAATAGGTGCAACCAATATAATATTGATGACTGAAAAATGAGTTGTTACTTCCAATATTTCTGGAACTCCAATACCGTTAAAAATTTTGCGTGCTGGTCCTCTTCCTTGACCATAAAATCAATTTCAGTTTATATTTGCGTCCTGGTCTTTGTTTCACTTGGAAAGGACCCAAAATTAAAGTTGATTCAGACATAGGATAAAGGTGGCTCCCTTGTCAAAAATAGCAGAAAACTGTGACCCGTGACATTTTAAGTGGTATCATCGAGCTCTCACCGATTAAGCAATGAATGGTGGGAAAGAAAATTGGAGTGATTTATATATAAAAAATAACGTAGGCAATTTAAAAAAAGAAATAGAAATGATCACGACTTGATTTGGTTTGACTCTTCTAAGCAAGGACTAGAGATTAAATGGTAAATCAGAGGCATTATTGTCATTGTTGATAATAATTTTGTCATTCATGAAATCAGCAAACACTGATGCTTAAAGTGACTGATTCAGCAATAATGTTCAATCAGACAATGAAAAGCCGTGTCGAATGGGTGGTTACTCTAGTTGTTAAGCAGTGATCCTGATTTGTCTTTTTCTGCAACTTGAGGAACACCCAATGAGCTACCCCACTCATTTTGATTTTTGCTTGAGACTTGAATTTGTTTTAGATTTTTTATTTTCAGTGCCATGTTGATTATCATATGGTTCTGAAAGTAAAACAAACTTATTACCTTGATGGACAGCCACTCTTTGGCCATGACAGAATCATCAACTGGTTCAGCAATGTTCCTGAAATAAGCCTCAGGCGATCTTGGCTCAACTTTGAGCTTCCTGCAAAATGGTAACCATACCTGGGAAAAGCGTGCAGCTTCTAACAGAGCATAGACTGTTAAATCTGAGCCACCATCATCAGATAGATAAACACTTAGCTTCTCAGGTGGGTAGTCATAAGCCATAACTGATAAGACTGTGTTGATCACCATTGTTGGTGGCTCTAACAAGGGGTCTGCCGTGCAAACAAAAATGTCTACTCCTGGCAAAGCTTCTTCATCATACCTGTTATAAGAAAATTCAAAATTCTCTGCATTAATTTCTTCAATAGTTAATCCATAAAAAAGAAAAAAGGAAACATGAGAGAGGGAAATCAATTAAGAGAGACCTGGCTGAGAGCCTATTCTTGAATGTGTAACGAAAGACAGGATTCCATCTAACGACCACAGTGACAAAAAAGTAAAAGCCAAACCAAAGTTCAGCAAGAAACATTCCAATCCATACCCATCTCTCAGTCTTTCCTTGCAGTGATGGAAAATAGCTCACTCGGTAAAAACAAATGAAGCAGATGTCAACAAAAATTGAAGCTGCATACAATCGAAACAGGAGCAGTCCCCTGGCTTGCCTTGTTTCAAAAAGAGGAAGATACCCATTACTTTTCATTTCTCCTGTCACTTTCCCCACTACTTCGCTTAAATTAAGTGAAACTTGACTCGCATTTATTCTCGTATATATACCTGCATACATAAAATGATGACATCCTTTTCCTGCTCAATTTACATCATTGCTTAAGTTTTTTTGTCCAGGTTGCCTGGTTGAACTATTGACCATAAAAGTATGCAGCCAGCAATGACGGTACCAAAAAATGGCACGCAACAATGAACGGATCGCAATTAATTATGGAATATTGTCTTCTAAACAAAAAAAAAAAAAATTATGTTATGAAATATTGTCTTAAAATTAATTTATTAGATATAATACATAAAATTATCATTAATTTTTTTTAATTAAATGCGATTGTCTGAGTTGCCTTGTTTCAAAAAGAGGAAGATACCCATTACTTCCCATTTCTCCTACTCTCCTCATCACTACTTTGCTTAAGGTTACATTTGGACAGAGTTTAATTTTGATGAGATTAAAAATAATAATAATAATAATGAAATTAATTATTATAATAATAAAATTAAAATTAATGATAAAAATATATATTTGAATATAAATACATTGATAATAATGAAATGAATTTTAATAAAATAAAAAATAATCATTAAAGATATTAATTTAAAGATTATATATAATAAAAATTTTAAATTATTGATAAAATTAATAAATAATTAAAAATTAATAAAAATAATAATATATCAAATAATATTCTTTATTATTAAATTAAAATTATTTCAAAATTTTAAATAAAAATTAAAAGAGAAAAGAAAATAATTAAATTATAGGAGCGATTTTGTATTTACAATAGAAACTAAAGGATAAAAAGGGAAAAAGAAAAACGAATGAAAGCCTAGTTGGCCACTGGACCAAAATTGGCCAATGAAAAACTGGTATCAATCGTGCCGTGACGATGAAAACCAAATGAAAAGTTTTACACTGTACAGTGAGTTGGCACCAACTCCAATTATAATCGGGGGTCAGACGAAATCCAAATGGACCCCTAATTGAGTGAAACTTGGCCCGCGTTTATTCCCATAAATAGGTGCGTTCAAAAAATGACGACATCGTTTGCGTGTTCAATTTTCATTATTGTTCAAGTTTTTTTTCCAGGTTGACTGGCTGAAACATTGACCATAAAACGTATGCAGCCAGCAATAATTGTATCAAAAAATTGGTACGCAACAATGCGGTCAGAAAATTCTACCAAATCTGAACATGTAAATTATTTTCACTTGTGCTACGGTGCTGCCGTCGCTACAGTGCTGCCGCCACTACAGTATAGCCGCATGTTACAGTAGCGTCGAAATTTTGGAAAGACATAATATCTAGATTCTGAAAAATAATTCGTTGCAGTAACTTATGACATGTGCGCCGTATGCTATAATATTGTCGCCGTTACAGTAATAATAAAATGCTACGATGAAATATGAAAAATTTTGTTCATAAATAGATTGAACGTGCAAAAGCTGAAGTGTGTCTGGTAAATGGCTTAAAGAGCTTGGTGAGAGCACCAAAGAAGTGTTAAAAGAGATGTACCATGTAGTTTAAGGGTGGGGTGACCGAAAGTTATGCCTGAGTATCCAAGGGTGATGATGGAGGTGTCCAAGGATGGTGCCAAGAGTGGTGTATTTTAGGGTTTGTTTAACCTATCTTAGTGGGAAACACTTGCATAATCCGGTGCATTGAGTTAGTGTAGTCACTATAATCTCAACTTTTTTACAGTGATTTTTTTTTTTTGGTAGCACTCGTGGATGCACGCATAAGTCCCAACCACTTAATTGTTAGTACTTTTTATGTTCTTTGTTGTCGTTTAATATTTCTGTAAAGGTCGATTCAAATGAGGAAGAATCTATCACGATTCATATATATAATACTATTCACATATATATAAAAGAATCGTTAATTTTTTTCACAATAAATAGTCTCATGCTGTGCGGATTCCTGACAAAATGAGATTTAGAGGATGACCTAATTTTTACAAGAATGAATGGTGAAAATTAATTATGGAATATTATCTTATAAATTAAAAAAAAATTATGTTATGAAATATCATTTGCTTAATTATATGATTTTTTTTAATTTTGATTTTAAAAAATTAATTTTGAAAATGAAATTAAACACCATTGTATTATGAAATTCATTTGAAAATAAGTTCAATATATAATTTCTATCAGTACCAGTCCTGAATAGAAATGGGGATAATATAGAGTACTAGTAATAAAATCATGAAATCAAATTGATAATTTCTCGATCTCAAATATAACACCATGCGGGATTAAGAGATGAATCCCATAAAATTTGCTACTATAAAACATTCTTAACACACAGCGTTTCTTCCATTTTTTTTTTTTCGATTTCAAATTTCGTTCTTTTTGATACTCGAAATTACTGGGATTTGAACACTACAACAGATTTGACAATTACATACATAAAATCTTTTGGGTTTTTTAAACTTGCCTACATGGTTATAAGAAAGCTGTTTAGCAAGTGAGATAACAGTAACTTAGTACACGGCTACCGTGCAGGTTAAGAGAGCGTAAATAATTGACAGGTATGTGACAGATGCAGGCATTTTACCACTGTCCTTCCGAAAGAAGAGCCCTTGGTATATAGGTAAGTTTAAGAAGACCAAAAGACTGCAAAGAAGTATTTGTAAACCAAATTGGTCCAAAGCCTTTGTTTGAACATCATCCACAACCTTCTTTATTCCCCCAATGCAACTGAAGAGGTTGAGCAGTGCAAGTGTTGCTAAAATCGTTAACATTATTGATGGAGTGCCAAACTCCATGACTTCTTGCTCATATCTCTGAGATATCTGCTCATCAGCCACCTTTTCAGTGATGACAAACGCTGTCTCTGAAAATCCAAACAGCCTCATAATAGTGTCCAAGAAAGCGAAGACGTAGCAAGTTGTTCTTTTGAACATCCACATCCTTTGATCATTCAACCAACCTTGTATTGTGCCTCCACACCATATAAATTCTCCCAGGCTGTATGCACAGTTGGCAACCATGACATATGCAATTGATAGGATTCAATGGCATGTCATCTGGCGGTTCAAAATGATTTCATTGTTAGTAACTTACTTGTCACAATGAGATTTTTCTAAGGTACCATAAATTAATGATCAGGATGAGTCATTAAGCTTTTATGAGATAGATTTTATGGTCCAGATTCTTTATAGTACCATATATTCTCATGGCATTACTGACAAGCTTTGTACTCATAATTCTGCATGTTAAAAACCGATAAGAAATCCGAAAGTTGTCTTCTAGAAGAAAATTACCTTTGGAAACACAGGTATGCCTTTAAGTAGGCAAAGGGATGGCACTGTAACATAGCATAATGTAGCAAACCAGTTTACAGCCCACAGCAAGTAGGGACAGTATGAAAGCTGGAGTTTTAGAGGGACCCTCTTACGTCCATAGATAAGAGGACAATATTTTGAGAGAAAAATCTGCAAGTCACCTTCAGCCCACCTCTTATGCTGTATTAGGTATTGCAACAGTGTCGTCGGAGCAACTCCTTGAAATGCCTTCCTTATGGGATTAAAGTAGATGGATTGCCAACCTCTGCAATGTATGGCTAATCCTGTGATTATATCTTCTAATGGACAGCCATATTTCAACCCAATCTGCAATTAGGAAATGATACGATTATTTTTTCTTTTGCAGGAAAAAGAATCATACCATACAGAGAGATAGAGATAAAGACCTCATTTCCCCAGTCTGTATTCTGTTCATATGTGCAGCTTGCAAGGACTTTGCATCTTTCTTCCAAGACACTTGCACTTTCTTCAACCTTTTTGTTCACTCCCCTCCATTCTTCCTTAAATTCTTTGCTATACTTCTTTCCACAAAGACTCTCTCTTCTGTGAAAGCATCCAGTACCAATATAGCTAGGCCCTCCATTTGCATCAAATCCTGGAAGCTCGAGCTTGATTATCACCGTGTACATAATGTTAATTAGAAGTAGATCAAAATATCCTCTTACTGTTACAGCTTTGCAACTGGTAATCAAATTTACAAACTTCTTTTGGTTATTTGACGCTCACCTCCACTATAACTCTTAGGGAACTGCTATAGAGATCATTCTTAGAAAGGTTGTAAAAGCTCTGTGGATACTGAACAAAAGCAATTTCATGTCCCTTCTCTTCATCCATAAAAAAGCACATAGCATCTTTGATAGCCTCTGAGTTATTTGAATACATGTCGCAATCCACATTAAGGATAATTGGCGCATTACTTGTCCTTGATGACACCCTTATCTATCAATCCATCATGAAGGATGATAAGTCATAAGTGATAAAGTCAATAAACAATTCTTAATCTAGTAGTAGTAGTATTCTGCCAGAGCAGAGTAAAATATAGCCTACCAGTGCATTCATGGCTCCCGCTTTGAAATTATGGTGGTACTGAGGTCTCTTTTCTCTTGCCAAATATACAAGAGTAGGCAAAGTTTTTCCTTCGATGTCCAAGGCATCAGCATTTCTTCCATCAATTAGGATCTAAGTACCAGGAAAGAAAAATGAAAAACATGAGTGGAAAATTTGTATGCTCTCTGTCATGGAAGTGACGATTCTATGAAAAAGAACAAATGTAGCAATTACTTGAAGAATGGTTTGATGATCATGACGACTTGCAACAATATTCCATTCATGAAATCCCTTGTGCTTCTTTCGTATGTCAGCTGGAATTCTACCCAACTTTGTGATGGTTTCAATTCCTATCTTCAAGTCTTCAAATGATTTCTATTAATTGATAAAGATAGTTTTACTTATATCAGCATGTGAAAGTTCATTTAAATTAGCCAAACATTACAGTATTGAAAAGTAAAAGGGGAAAAAAAATGGGAACTGAAGAAAGCAGGTGACTATAGAGAACTTACCTTGATGGACAACCAATCTTTGGCCATGAGAGAATCATCAGCTGGTTCAGCAGTGTTCCTGAAATAAGCCTCGGGCGATCTAGGCTCTACTTTGAGCTTCCTGCAGAACGGCAGCCATATCTTGGAGAAACGTGCAGCCTCCAACAAAGCATAGAACGTTAAATCTGAGCAACCATCATCAGAGAGGTAAACACTTAGCTTCTCAGGTGGGTAGTCGTAAGCCATAACTGATAAGACTGTGTTTATCGCCATAATTGGTGGCTCTATTCCAGGATCAGCTGTGCAAACAAAAATGTCTACACCAGGCAAAGCTTCCTGATTGTACCTGTTGTAGAAATATTCTTTGCATTATTGATTTATACTTAAATTGGATAAGCTAAAGCGAAAGAGGGATTTGACTTGAAAGAGACCAGGAAAAGAGCCTGTCTTTGAAAGTGTAACGAAAGACAGGGTTCCATCTGCGGACAAGAGTGAGTAACCAGTAAAAGCTAAACCAAAGTTCAGCAAGAAACAATCCAATCCAACCCCATCTCTCAGCTTTTGCTTCCACAGAAGGAAAGTAACTTACTCTATAAACCCAAATGAAGCATATGCC
The DNA here is from genome assembly GCF_002303985.1 of Durio zibethinus. The sequence continues at coordinate 10,013,841 of NW_019168004.1, forward strand.
TATGAAGATTGAAGCTGAAAACAATTTAAACAGTAGGTGTCCTGTTGCTGGCCTCGTTTCAAAGAGGGGGGCATATCCTTTACTTCCCACTTCTCCCTCGTTCATGATGAAATCCTAACGGGGAAATTAAACCCATAAAACGTTGACAACCCAAAATCTCCCCGAGCTATCATATACAACCCCATTAATACCCAAAAGATAACGTCATTCACTGAATATCCAAAACAGCAGAGAGGTGGACTCCGAGATATGACTCTGTAAACTAGCAAAAAGTCAAATTATGCTTAAAGTCCTTATGCTTTGTCAAAATTTAGAATTTAATCTGTGCATTATATTATATATAAATTTAATCCTTATACTATTTGAATTTAATAATTTTAATCTAATTACTAGCTTTATCAATTTTTTGATATAAAAAATACTGACATGGCCATTGGCTTACAAACATAGATATTGATTTTGTTGATGTAACATAGTCTTATTAGTATGATATTGATTTATTGACGTAGTAATTAAAATGAATAAAATCAGTTATTAAATTATATAAATAATTTTAATATTTATACGAAATTTAAAATTTAATTTTATACTCGTATGATATTTGAAATTTAGTCCTTATCTTCTCATTAAATTAAAAATTTAATTCTTATAATATAAAAATATTTTAAAAATTTTCTAATTTTTTGAAATATTAAATTTTAAAAATTACCATAATATTCTACCACAATATTTTGTTACAATAATTTATCACAATATTCTACCATAATTTTCATATATTGTCATTAAATTTGTTACAATTTTTTGTCATCTATGTAAAATACTATTACTAATTTTATCACTATTTCTTGTTGTATTATGTCATAAAATATAAAATCTTTTATAGAGTTTATTATATTATTCTATAACAATTGTAGTATATTGTGTCAAATGGAAAAAATTTATATAAGTTTATTAAAAATCTATTACAAATTTATCAATATATGATACAAATATGTTACTATTTAATTTTAATAAAATTATTATTTTTTGTTAATTTATTAAATAAGTTAGAATTATAATTTCAGCACGTAAGAGTAAAATTATCCATCAAATAATATTTTTATTCTTTTAAACTAAACACTATTTAAAATTTTTTATAATTAAATTTAAGTATAAGATTCTAGATACAATAAAGTAATTTACTAAACTCAATATGTATTAATTTTAAAATTAATTTTATTATTTAATTTAATATAATTATTGAGATAAATTCTTTTTCGAAAACCAAAAATAATTGATAGTGAAATATTAAAAATAATTACAAAAGAAAAACAAAATGATGAGGGTATTTTTTGAAGAGAATGATTTGAAGAAGAAATGACTTTTTTAAAAGAAACCCATGGAATGTTTTGATAAATTAAAAATCATGACACAACTTTACATATAATACCCCAGCCCAAATGATAATTGGGCTAGACTATTACTAAAGCTCATTAAGTTAATGATGTTAAAGTGGTTGAGTGTTTTATTAGAGAAAAACTTAGTATCATGAAATAAAAAAAAATACGAGTTCTTCTTCCCAATATTTCTTAGGGTTAGAGAATGAAAAATCAAGTATAGGATCCAAAATTAGAGACTACAATTGAGTTAATCTTCTAAATGTGAGTATATGTTATCTTTTTATTTACGAGATGTATCATTAATTGGATTAAAGATATTGATTTTACTTAGTAGACTATATTAGTTTATTAAAGAATTTTAGAATGATTAAAAAGAAGGCTTTATATTACTTTAGGATTTTACTTCAAGGTAATATGATCGTATTGTGTCTTGATCTCGAAGTGTGATATATATAAAGTGATATAAGAGCTTAAGTTATGATCTTCAGAGAATTTTTAAGAGTTAGATTATGGTGGATTTTCTTTAAAAAGCCTAGGTTATTTTTCTTAGAGATTTTTTAAAAGTTTAAGTTATGATTTATAAACTATGTAAGATGTTAAAAAGCTTATATTATGATTTTGAGAATTTTTTAAAAACTACGAAATTATGATATTTAGAGATTTCTAAAAGGTTAAATTATGATAAATAGATTAACGGTGATTTTCAAATAATGTAGTTTATGATTCTTAGATTGAAAGAGATATTCTATGAGCATGGTTATGATCTATATATTATGTGAAGATTTTTAAAAATTTAGATGATGACTTTTGGATAATGTGATGATTTTTCAAAGACATAACTTTGATCTATAGACTATAGTGATGAGTATAAGTAAATGATTTGATAAATTTTGGAATAGTTAAAGTTTAAATGAATATTGAGGAATCAATGATTCAATGAATTCATGAAGTAATTATTTTGGTTGATAATTATATATTGCTTTTGAGATTTTGTAGTTAAGAGAAAGTCTAATTTCTTTGATAAAGTGCGTTTTTATAAGTTGAAGAGATTTTTAATGCAACTTATGATGAGACATATCTTAAGAACTAAAGGATTATTTAAGAAAACAATTTAATCATTGGAGATCTTATGGGTTAGAGAAAAAGGCATTTGATTTAACGAGATTTTGAAGTTAATTGTTGAGTGTTAAGTGAATATTTTAATCATGGATTAAGATTTGATTAAGGCTGTGCATTGTTGGAATTAAAAGTATAGAATATTGGAGTTGGAATGAAATGATATGTTAAAATTCTGAAGTAATTATTTATGGATTATAATGTTTGAGAATTTATCTTGATGGATTTAGTTCGAAATATGATAATTGTGGTAAATAGTTTAATGTACATAACGGAAGATATTCACTTGATTGGGTTTTAGGTTTTTTTTTATTGAGAAAGTATTTAAGGTTTGATCATTGAGTTGGACGTTTGTATAGTTAATTTAAAGTTTGAGTAATAAATTCTATTTGGGGTGTACTGATTTTTTTTAATGGCTAAAGTGGTTAACTTATGGTTATAGTTCTAATTAAAATATATTATTGGATTTTTTGAATTTTATATTTTGGAGAACATTGCCAATTGTGGTACAAGGCTATGTACTTAGCAAGGAATTAAATTTGTGAATAAAAATTAAAATTATGTTTGTTTAGATGATTTAGTAAGGAAGTTGGTTTTGAAAGAGTAAACAAATTATAGAAAAATATATATGTTTTGGTTAAGAATAGTTCTTTGAAATCTTATAAGTGCAAAAGATTATTTGAAATCTTACAAGTGCAAAAGATTGTTTGAAATCTTATAAGTGATGATTTTGTGCACTTGGTGATGTTTAGTATATACTTGATTTTAGAGAGATTTGAGAAAATTTCTGAAATAATGTGATGTTTTTAGTTATTGTTCACAACTATACTTCCAACATGAATTCAAGTATTTAGAGTTTTTATTATTTAAATTCTATAAGAGAATTTTACTTATGGATTATGATGCATAGGTTTTAACTTTAACTTGGAGATGATAGCAATATATTTGGTAAAAAAAAATTTGAGACATTATGATGTTTGTGGGAATTATGAAGAATCAATTATTATATGATAATTAGATATTTATGTTTGAACAATATTTGAAATTAGAGATAACTTTGATAACTAGATATTTATGTTTGAATTTACATAGTGTAAATTTATAGATATGATCTATTACTTTGATTTTATATGTATTTTAACGATTAATTGATAGAAAATTTCATATTGTCAGTAGAGAAGAAAAGAAAATTAAAGTACTATGTGATTTTTTTCTTAAGACTAAAGAATTTGTTGATATTGTGATTCAACTTTAATGTTATATATGGTTATGAATACCCAGCGTAAAGCAAATTACATGAAAATTTATGGACATATGTTTTTCTTGTTATGAAACAATGTTATGAAAGTTAATTTGTTAGAATTTTATTGGAAAGAAATATCAAAGTATGCAATGGAAGCCTAATTTGATTTAAGTTCTAAATTTTTTATGCTAATATTAATTGAGAAAGAGATGAATCTTTAGTAAATAAGGACTAATGGATTTTGGGAAAAATATTTTGTGTTCCCTTTATTTTTTTTTTTTATGCTTTATCAATGGTTGACATTCTTTTAAGAAGTGCTTGTGTCATCACTTGAAGAGAAATTTTTTATAATGATAATCATAAAACAAACATTCAATGATTTATTTTGAGGTTTTATGTGAAAGTAGATCTAAGTCCTAGACTTATTGGCATAAGAACAAAGAAGAAAAACTTTTATTTCTTGAATTTATAGAACAAATTACTGATAAATTTTGATTGATTAAAAAATGGTTTAAAGTAAGTAAGAATTAGGTTAGAATTCGAAGATAAGATTTATAGCTTCAAGTGGTTATTAATTTGTATTCAAATGTGTCGTTATTAAAAATATTATGAGGATTATAAAGTAAGTAAGGTTAAGTTTGCAATATGTAAGGATATTTGAAGTTCGTGGTAAAGTGAAAAAAGGTTCAATATAAAGAATAATGTCACATCTAATGTCTAGTGTACATGATGAATCTATGTTAAGAGAATATCTTGATAAAAGCTATATGGTTGGATATGAATATTTAAAAATTCAAGATGATATAAATTTTAATATATTGAAAATATCTTATTCGAAAGGTTAATTGGTAAGAATAAGTTTTAAGATGGAATTCTTACCTTTATAAAAGTTTAATGAAATAATTATATGACAAAAGAAATGATTTCAGAAATGGAGGAATAAGATATGGATATAAATCAAGTTTCTAAGACGAAACATTTTATAAAGAGGGGAGAATGTAATACCCCAGCCCAAATGATAATTAGGCTAGACTATAAGTCCATTAAGTTAACTACTAAAGAAAAAGTGACTGAGTGTTTTATCAAAGAAAAACCTAGTGTTGTGAAATAAAAAAGAAAATACAAGTTCTTTTTCCCCATCTTTCTTAAGGTTAGAGAGCATAAAAATCAAGTACAAAATCTAAATTGAAGACTACAATCGAATTAATATCCTAAAGGTGAGTATATGTCATTTTTTTTAATTTAAGAGATGTATCATTAGTTAGATTAAAAATATTGATTTTACTTAGCAGACTATATTAGTTTATTGAAAAATTTTAGAATGATTAAGAAAGAAGGTTTCATATTACTTTGGAGTTTTACTTCAAGGTAATATGACCATGTTGCATCTTGGTTTCGGGGCAAAAGAAAATGGAGAATAAGTAAACTACAGCTCAGCAAGTATAAGCTCATATACCTTACTGGATCAAACATCGTTTTTATACGTACAATATAAATCATTCCATCAAACATCCATCAACTCATAATGTCAAAAATAATTAAAAAATCAACATTCTGTCAAGCATTCGTAGATCATAAGTCAATATCAAACATGTCACCAAATCATGGATCAATTTGTAAAAATCATTCATTACAAATCATTATTATCTTTCGTTTATCATTAGCTACGGTAACTGCTATAACTTGTGACATTGGCCGTATCGATAATGTCATCCTCATGATTATTACTAACTATTATAACCCATTAGCTAGAGCTTTATGCTAACTACTATAACCCGTTAGTAAGACCGTATTATCATGTCTATGATAACTACTATTACCCATTAGTTAGGGTCGTGGAATTAATTCTGGTGTTGATGATCCTACTTCCCAGTGATGTAAAAATATAGCTATCATAAAATCATTCTTTAAATATAAATTATTTTCTCATTTCATTCATAAGCATGATCCATCGTTTATATAAAAAAGGTAAAATAATCATATGTTTGATCCTATTTTCATACATCGAAAATAATGAAATAAAATATTCATTCATTTGAAACATACATACATACATAGATTCGAAAACAAACAAAGTATGTGGGATTCTACTTACCTCCTTCTGATTTCACTACTTAATTTTTTTTTCTCTAAATAATTAACAGCCTATTCAAGATAATTTTAACATAACAATAATTAATCAACCCATTTGAGACCTCTTATACCAAAACAATTAAGTTAAACAAAAGTTAACTCAACTAACTAATACTAATAGCCTAACCTCATTTCATTAAAATGATCATATCTTAATATAACCAAATTGGAATTAAGATCTCTTTAATGCGGTAGATACTAGACTTGATAGGCTTTTTAACCATATATAGCCCTCCTCGTAATTCCTTAGAGATTAATTATAATAATTTTTGCAATCTATATTATATGCTACTGCTAGATAGCATGTATTTCCTTCTAATAAAAATTACACATTTATTCATAGGAAACTCCAAATTCAATTATGTTTATTTTGTTGGAAAGTAGACTCAATAAGCTTTTCCAACATATATGGCTTAAATCATAATTCCTTGTATAAAATTAAAACAATTTTCGTAATTTAACCCTGATGGTGCTCTATCTTTAAAGTTTGACGTTCCTGTCAAGCCAAGTCCAATCATAGGAACAAATTACAATCTCTCCACCTTTAAAGCTTGATGTCCCTATCAAGCCAAGTCCAACCATAGGATTAAGATCACATTAGACCATTGTGTAGCATATAGTGACTCTCACAGCTATCCACAGGTGACTGCTCTGATACTATTTGTGGAGACCTACACTCCAACATGTGAGGCATTGTCCGATTTGATATAAAAGTTCACGATTTTATCCCACAAAAAATACTTCATAAGTTTGAGTTTAGATTTTTACATATATATCATTTTTTTATTCACAAATTCTTTTAATATGGGATTAGAGGCGTTTCATTGCATGGCAACAATGTTTTTCTGAATTTGATAGATATTTATTTTCCGCTATGTGCTAAATTTAACACGGCATTAAGATGAATTAAAAAAATCTCCAAGGTACTCTTCCACATGAAACAATCTTTTATTTTATTTCTGTAACACACATTATGCCGAAAATTTTTGCACAGTAGTAAATTGTTGTGACCCTGTGTATCATCAGTACGTCTTTTTTGCATTGTTTTATTGGTTCAATTATACATGGCTAGTGTACAGACCAGCAAGGCAAATGTAATTGACTTGTAAGCAACCGAACTAGGCATCCTACATTGTCCTTTCGGAAAAAGAGTGCTTGGTATACAGGAAAGTTGATTGTAACCAAAAGCAAATAGAGGAAAATTTGCAACCCAAATAGGTTCAAAACCTTGGAGTGATCAGCATGGAAGATGACCTTCTTGATTGCCAAAATGCGACTGAACAGATTCAACAATGCAAGTGTTGCTAAAATATCAAAAATTGGTGAAGTAGCACCGAACTCCATCAACTCTTGCTCATATCTTTCAGAGACTTCATCATCAGCTACCCTTACCGTGATGACAAAGGCTGATTGTGTGTATTAAAATAGCTTCAAGATGGTGTCAAAGAAGGCAAAGAAGTATGAAGTTGTTCTCTTGATCATCCAAATCCTTTGGTCGTTACACCAACCGTCCAATCTACCTCCACCCCAAAGGAATTCTCCAAGGCTATATGCACGGTGCGCGAAGACAGCATATGAAAAAGGGAGCACCCAGGGATTTGATGTCTGATTGCCAAATATGAATTATAGTCAGTCATGTGCAAATTCACAAAATCAGTGATCATTTGTTACTTTCAGGCCTCTTTGGTTGGACCTTTTGCTAACTCGATAATAAAAGTAGTTAGGAACTTCATACCTCAGGAAACAGTTAGATGCCTTTAAGCAGGCAAAGGCAGGGGACAGCAACATAGTACAACGTAGCCAAGAAGTTTGCAGCCCACAAGTTGTAAGAACAGTAAGTGAGTCGAAGCCTTAGAGGATTCTTTTTTCATCCACACAACAAGGAGCAGTATCTTGATAGGAAATTTTGTAAGTGACCTTCAGACCATCTCTTATGTTGTACCATCGTCTGCAATAATGTTGTTGGAGCAACTCCTAAGTAGCCTACTCTTTGAAGATTTAAGTAGATAGATTTCCAACCCATACATTGTACACTCAATCCTCTAATTATATCCTCCATAGGGCAGCCATATTTCAAACCCATATGCAACCAAAAACTTATTATTGTGTATGTGTGCATGCACATGCATGTCTGTGTTTATATGTGTAAGAAAGAGCATCACATACCTCTTTTCCCCATAGTGTAATTTTTTCAAAGGTACAGCTTGCAAGAACTTTACATGTTTCTTCTAAAACGCTTGCACTTACTTCAACCTTTCTATCATTTAGTCTCTTCCAATCAACCTTACAGTCGGCTTTGTCATATTCTTTCCGGAAAGAGCCTCTCTCCTGTGAAAGCAGCCAGTGCCAATCTAGCATGGCCCTCCGTTTGCGTCAAGTCCTGGAAGCTCCCACTTGATTGTTGATATAGCCCAACACACAGATTGAAGAAAACAAAATCATCAAGATATAATCTTGTTTATATTAATTTGAGTAAAACGTTTCTACTATGCTTAATTACTTTTTGAATTACTAGAAAGGAATTACCATAAATATCATTTTTGGTGAGATTATCGAAATTCTGAGGATACTGTACATAGGCAATCTCATCTCCCTTTTCTTCATCCATGAAAATGTACAAAGAATCTTTGATTCACTCTGAATTGTTTGAATACATATCGCAATCCGTATTGAGAATAATTGGGCCATTACTTATCTTTGAGGATACCCTGATCATTTTCACCATAAAAATCATTCAAAAACATATACAAAACATGTACAATTAGCCATATAGACTTGTGTTATACTTAAAAGAGCATTCATGGCTCCTGGTTTGAAGTGGTGGAGATATTGGGGTCTTTACTCTCGTGCCAAATAGACAAGAGTCGGCAGAGGGTTTCCTTCAATATCCACAGCATTGGAGTCTCTCTCAACAATTAGGATCTTAGAAATTAATTAAAGCACCATTAACCAAGCTCATGTTGTAATACCCCAGCCCAAATAATAATTGGGCTAGACTAATACCAAAGCCCATCAGTTTATTAAGATATTATTTAGTAAAAAAAAAGGGTTGAAGTATTAAATGAAAAAAAACCTAATTATCATGAAACAAAAAGAAAATAGAGTTCTTCTTCCTCATCTTCTTTAGGGTTAGAAAATATGAAAAATCAAGTTGGAGATTCACAATCAGAGGCTACAATCAAGTTAATCTCTTAAAGGTGAGTACATACCCTCTTTTTATTTAAGAAGAAATATCAAGTTGATTGCTATTATTTGAAATTAAAGTTTTGAAAGCAAAATAAAAAAAAAATCATGAAATTTTTCATTAATCTTGATGATTTATTTGAGTAAATTACTGGGTTTTGTTTATTTCATGTTCTTAAGATTTATTGATGATTATTGAATGGAGTTTAAAGGCTAAAAGTAGGGATTTGAGTTTTATTTAAAGATTGAAGGAGAAATGTTATTTTTGGGTGAGATGTTGTAATATGCAATAACGAATTAAAATAGAATTTTATATTAATGGATAAATTATTGCTGTGATTATTATATATTGTTGGAAAGCATGTTGAATCTAGTTTTTAATGAAATAAACGAAAGTCATATCTGAGTTTTCTATGAAGAGTTGCCTAATTTTTACTTAAGGATGTGCAGGCTGCCTAGTAGCAGCAGCAGCAGTGAGGAATTTCGAAATTCTTCTTAATTTTTATACAAGGAATTATGTATTGAGCTATATATGTTTGGAAAGCTTATTGAGTCTACTTTTCAATAAAATAAGCGGAATTGAATTTGGAGTTTCCTGTGAATAAATATATAATTTTTATTAGAAGGTATACAGGCTGTCTGGCAGCAGCATATGATGTAGATTTCAAAAATTGTTATAATTAATCTACAAAGAATTAAGAGGTGTGCCATATATGGTTAGAAAGCTTATCAAGTCTAGTTTCTAACGCATTAAAGAGATCATAATTCTGATTTGGATATATTGAGATATGACTGTTTTAATGAAAAGAGGTCTGGCTGCCAATATTAATTAGTTAAGTTAACCCTTGTGTAACTTAGTTAATTTTTGTATAAATGGTCTCAAAAAAGGTTGATTAAATTCTGATCTGTTGAAATGATCTTGGATAGGCCATTAATTATTTTGGGAGAAAAACTAAGTGGTGGAATCGAATGGAGGTAAGTAGAATTTCACACACTTTGCTTGTTTTCGAATCTATGTATATATGTATGTTTCTAAATGAATGAATATTTTATTTCATTATTTTCAATGTATGAAAATAGGATCAAGCATATGATTATTTTGTGTTTCTCTATATAAATGATGGATCATGCTTATGAATGAAATGAGAAAATGATTTATGTTTAAAGAATAATTTTGTGATGGCTACGTTTTTACATCCCTGGGAAGTGGGATCATCGACACCAGAACTAGTTCTACGGCCCTGACTAGTGGGTTATAATAGTTAGCAATGATCATAAGGATGAAATTATCAATACGGCCAATGTCACTGGTTATAGCAGTGACCGTAGCTAACGATAAACAAATGGTAATGATAATTTATGATGATAATGATTTATAATGATTTTAAACATTGATTCATGATTTGTATGAAATATGTATTTGACCGTGATTTATGATTTGGCAAATGTTTTGACATTATGATTTGATGAATGTTTTGAATGATCTATATGATATGTATAAAAAAGATGCTTGATCTGGTAAGGTGTGTGAGCATATACTTACTGAACTGTGATTTGCTCATTCTCCTTTTACTTTTTCTTTTCATATGATTGAAATGATAAGTTTGCTTAGTCTTGAGAGAAGCTAGAGGATCAAGTTGGAAAGATTACTTGGGCATTGGAGATATTGTTGACTAGTGAGATTTTACGAAATGATTTTATATTTTATATGATTTGTGTTCAGATATATAAAGATATATCATTAGTTAGATTAAAGATATGAATTTTACTTGATAGACTATATCAGTTTTATTGAAAAATGTTATAATGATTAAGAAAGAAAGCTTCATATTACTTTGGGATTTACTTTAAGGTAATATGACCGTGTTGCATCTTGATCTCGGGGCCTGACAAAAGTGGTATCAGAGCAAGGTTACCAGTTGACAGCCGTGGGAGTCACTGGGTGCTACACGATAGGGTCATGAGAGTCACTAAGTGCTACATGATGGTCTGATGTGATCTTAGTCCTGTGGATAGACTCAGCTTGATAGGGACGTCAAGTATTAAAGATGAGAAGATTGTAACGGCCCCAATCCCACATCGAAAGGATGTATGGATAAAGAATGATATATATAGAGACTTAATTCTATACTTGTAAGGCACCTTTTATGGGACCAAATCGTGAGACCTTCGGGTCAAAGTAGATAATACCTCACAGGTTGAGTGCGGGTCTCCACACATGGTATCATAGCTTAAGTTACGATCTTTAGAGAATTTTAAGAGGTAAATTATGATTTGTAGATTGTGTTGAGATTTTCTTTAAAAGCTTAAGTTATGTTTTTTGGAGATTTTCTAAGAGTTCAGGTTATGATCTTTAAACTATGTGAGATGTTAAAGAGCTTATAATATGATTTTGAGGATTTTCTAAGAACTACGATTATGATCTTTGAAGATTTTTAAGAAGTTAATTTATGACAAGTAGATTAACGGTGATTTTCAAAGAATATAGTTTATGTCCTTGGATTGAAAGTGATATTTTATGAGTATGGTTACAATCTATATATTATGTGGAGATTTTTAAGAATTTAGATGATGACCTCTAGAGAATGTGATGATCTTCCAAGGACATAGTTTAATCCATAGACTATATTCGTAAGTATGACTAAATGATTCGATAAATTTTTGGAGTAGTTAAAGTTTCAATGAATTTTGAGGGATCAATGATTCAATAGATTCTTAGTGTAATTATTTTGGTTGATAATTATATATTGCTTTTGGATCTTGTAGTTAAGAGAAAGTGTAATTACTTTGATATAGTGCGATTTTATAAGTTGAAGAGATTTTTGATGCGACTTATAATGAGATATATTTTATAAGTTAAAGGATTATTCAAGAGAATGATTTGATCATTGGAGATCTTGTGGGTTTGAGAAAAAATCTTCGACTTAATGAGGTTTTAAAATTATTTGATAAGTATTAAGTGAATCTTTGATCATGGATTAAAATTGGAATATTGGCGTACATTGTTGGAATTAAAAGTATAGAATATTGGAGTTGGAATGAAATGATATGTTGAAATTTTGAATTAATTATTTATGGATGTGGAAAAATGAGAGTATATTGAAAAACTTGTATATCGAATCATACAAACACCATAGATTTAAATACAACTAGCTAGAGGGTAAACTAGGAAACTAAATATTCCTAAATCTGATCCCTATAATCAAGGAATTATCTATCATGATATTTTATCCTTAATTATAGAGATACAAATTCTCAATTTTAGGGATACAGATATATACAGATTACAATCAACAGATTACAGATTACAACCTCTTGTAACTAAATATTTTCTCATACTCCTCCTCAAGCTGGTGAATAGGTGTTTTCCATTCCTAGCTTGAAAATAATTTCCTAAAATGTTACATTGTTGAAGCTTTTAGTAAACACGTCTGCAAGTTGACCCTTGGTTGATACATATGGGGTGCAAATCAATCCACTGTCTAGTTTTTCCTTTATAAAGTGTCGGTCTATTTTAATGTGTTTTGTTCTGTCATGTTGCACATGATTATATGCAATGCTTATTGCAGACTTGTTATCACAGTAAAGTCTTATTGGTCTATCCCATTTGATCTTCAAATTTTTAGAATAATCTTTAACCATAGTAGTTCACAAATTCCTTGAGTCATTGCCCTAAACTCTGCTTCAACACTAGATCTTGCCATCACATTCTATTTTTTACTCCTCTAAGTTACAAGATTACCACCTAGAAAAAAATGTAGTAGCCTGAGGTAGATCTTCTGTTAGTTACTGAACCTGCATAATTAGCATCTGTATATGCCTCTAGTACCAACCCTAATTTTTTTAAAAATAAGATACCTCTCCCAGGATTAGCCTTCAAATAGTGTAGTACACAGTCGACAGCCTGTAAGTGCATTTCTTTAGGACTATGCATAAATTGACTTATCACACTCACAACATATGCTATGTCAGGTCTAGTATATGAGAGATAAATAAGCCTTTCAATTAATCTCTGGTACATCTCCTTATCTACAGCAGCATCTTCATTAGCTTCTTCAAGCTTATGATTAAAATCTATAGGGTACTTGTAGGTTTACTGTGAGCTTCTCAGTTTCTTTCAAAAGATCCACCATAAATTTTTATTGTGAGATAAAAATACTATGCCGTGAGTGGGCTACTTCAATTTCTAAGAAGTATTTCAATCTATCTAGCTCTTTTATCTCAAATTCTCTGGTCAAACACTGTTTTAGAGACTCTCTTTCTTGTTCATCATCTTCAGTTACAATTATATCATCAACATATACTAATAGAACTATGACCTTCCCTAAATCTGAGTGCTTGATAAATAGTGTGTGATCCCCTTGACTCTGTTTATATTTCATTCCTAGCATTACTTTGGCAAATCTCCTGAACCAGGCCCTAGGAGATTGTTTAAGGCCATATAAAGCCTTTTTCAACTTGCATACTTTTTTTGCTTCTAGATGATCCTAAAATCCTGGTGAAACTTTCATATATATTTCTACTTCCAAATCACCATTTAAAAAGGTATTTTTTACATCAAATTGTTGAAGCTGCCAATTGTAATTTGCCACCAAGGATAATAAAATCCTAACTATATTCATCTTGGTAACTGGCGCAAAAGTTTCCTGATAATCCACTACATAAGTTTGAGTGTAGCCTTTAGCCACCAGCCTATCCTTGTATCTTTCAACAGTACCATCTGCCTTATACTTTGCAGTGAAAACCTATTTACACCTAAATGGATGTTTTTCTACGAGCAACTCTACCAGTTCTTATGTCTTATTTTTTTTTAAGGCCTCCATTTTTATTTTCATCACTTGCCTTCATTTCTCATTGGATAATGCCTCAGATAATGTAGTTGGAATAAAAATAATGTTTAGGCTTACAAGAAAATATTTATGGGATGGTGAAAACTTTTCAAATGACACAAAATTAGAGATTGTGTATAATTGATGTTTAGTACATTATCTAGTTCCTTTCTTAATGGCAATAGGTAGATCATAATCACTACGTTTAAGAGATTCATGCTTATTTTGAGAAATAGAATCAGATACTGTAATTACCTCATTTCCAGAGTTAGGTTCAAGTTCTTAGATTTGCACTAGTTCAAGACCTAGAACTTTTTTTCTTGAGTACACCTGTAATTCTTTCACAGAATCAAGAATAGTATTATTTTTAGTCACAACTTTTACGTTTGGAATGGGTTTAGATTTAGAATCAGTGTTTGACTTGGATTCTGAAGAAATGGGTTTAGGTTTAAAAAAATTAATGAGTGAAATTATTTTGGAAAAGGATAATAAGTCAAGCAAAAAGAAGTCTTTATCCTTATCTTCTATAAATGATGTCTCCCCCTGAATATAAGATTGAGTAAAAAATGATTTACTTTCTTTAAAAGTAATATTGCAGACATATAAAATTTTTTGATAGGAGGGTGATAGCACTTTTACTCTTTTTGAGTTGATGAATACCCCACAAAGATACACTTAATTACTCTTGGATCCAACTTTTCCCTATTATGACTGTGAATATGAACAAATGATGTACAACCGAATATCCTAGGTGTGAGGCTATTTGTGGTATTAAGGTTTAGATAGAATTGTGAGAGTAGTTCAATAGGAGTTTTAAATCTTAAAACCATTGAAGATAACCTATTTATAATATATGTGGCAGTGAGAATAGCTTCTCCCAAATAAGATTTGGGCACATTTGCTTGAAAAAGGAAGGCTCCGGTTATGGCTAGTAAATGGCTATTTTTTTTTGTCACTCCATTTTGTTATGGAGTATTAACACACGATGACTCATAGATAATCTTTTCATTTTGAAAATAAGTGGATAGACTCTGGTTGAAATAATCTCTTGCATTATCAGACCTAAATCTCTTGGATTCTCACTCCAAATTGATTTTGGATCATGTTTTGAAAGCTTAAAAACATACTATTCACATCTGATTTGGATTTAAGTAAAAAAACTCAAAAAATCTTGGTACAATCATCTATGAATAAAATAAACCATCTTGCCTAAAAAATATTAAAAACTGTAGAGGGACCTCAAATGTCACTATGAATCAAGTAAAAGGGAGTAGAACTTCTTTTGTTACTAATTGAAAAGACACACGTTTGTGTTTTGCAAGTTCATAAACATCATAATAAAAATCTTCAAAGTTTAATCCTTTGAACAAAGAAGGAAACATGTTTCTCAAAATTCCAAAAGAAGGATATCCAAGACGAAAATGATAAAGCTAGATTTTGTCTTTATTGAAAGATTGTTCAGAAAGAAATGACAAAGGTAAACTATTCTTGATATTACTTATGTTGTTGGATGTTTCAAGATAGTATAGTCCATCCTTCTCCTTAGCAAGTCCAATCCTCTTCCTCAAATCTTGGTCTTGAAATTCACAGTAAGAGGGATAAAAAGTTACATTACAGTTCATATTTCTAGTAAGTTTTTGTATAAATATCAGATTAGTAGACAATTTAAGAACATGAAGAATATTTTTAAGAATGAATGAAGGATTAATTTGAACATCTTCTAATCTTGCCACTGTAGTAAGTGAACCATCTGTAATAATAATTTTCTTATTACCAGGATATAGGGTATATGTACTAAACTTTTGTGAAAAATGTGTCATGTGGTCTGTGGCTCCTAAGTCAATGATTCAAGAACTTTTAATAGATTTATTTGATACATTTAATCCATGAGAATTAAAGACTTTACCTGCACTAGAGTCTTTACTTGAGTGTGCCAAAGAGCATACACCAGTGCCTTTTCAAGAATTCCCAATAGGTTTCTTAATTTCTCAATCTCTTTTTTATTTAACTCTTTTTGTTCCTGAAGCTTCTTCTGGTTTAACTCCATTATAGTCATGTGAGCTTGTCCTTGATTTCATGGCCGTCCTCCTTTATAACCCCATTCTTTGCTTGAAGTTGAAGGTTTTTCATGTAGTTTCTAGCAACGATCTCTGGTGTGCCTTGGCTTCTTCAATAGGTGCATGAAAGATTGTCACGATTTAAAGTTTTAGCTGAATTACCTTTCCTATTCTCATTGACTGGTAATTGTTCTAAGCTTTGGTTCTTTTCACCATTAGATACCATAGCAGATCTTTCTACATGCAAACTATCAAGCATCACTCATCTTTTACTCTAACCATGGATATCACTTCATTTAAAGAAGACAGATCCTCTTTTCTCAGAATTTGGACTCTGACTTGATAAACTCAACATTCAGTCTGGCAAAAAAATCATAAACTTGATCTTTTTCAATAAATTTCTTCAAAGTTGCTGCATCTTCAATACACTTCATTTCTATGCACTGATAGTGATCCATCTCTTGTCAAAAATTTTTAAGAAGAATAACATACTCTATGACTGACTTATTCCCTTGTTTGAGAGCTACAGTCTTGATATTTATCTCATAGACTTGAGCAACATCTTTAACTTTGGAATAGGTTTGCCGAATTGATTCCCAAATGTCTTTGGCCGTGGATAAAAACATACAAGTGTCACTAATATCTGGTGTCATAAAATTCTACAGTCATGACATAACCATAGAATCCTCTTCATCCCAAGCCTCAAATTTTGGATCTCTTTTCTTAGGACCAGTGCCAAGAAGATGGCTTAATTTTTTTTCCCTTTTAGAAAGGTTTGAACCAACTGAGACCACTTCAAGTAGTTCTTTCCATTCAATCTGTATGCAGCTTTGATATTTTATAGTTTCTCTGTGGTTTGACCAATTGTTACTTTTTCAAATCGAGTAGTAGCAATAGATTCTGCTATTTTTAACATGGTTACCTTTCTCAAGACTGAAACGAGTCTAGGCAATGAAGGCCAAAAAGGAAAAAATAAAAGTATGATAGACTTAACAGAATTTGGCTATGAAAGCCTAAAATAAAATTTAGCAATGAAAGCTGAAAAATTTTGCTTTCCAAGAAGAGCTTAAAGCTTTGATACCATGTGAAAAAATGATAGTATATTGAAAAACTTGTATATCGAATCATACAAACACCATATATTTAAATACAACTAGCTAAAAGGTAAATTAGGAAACTAGATATTCCTAAATATGATCCCTATAATCAAGGAATTATCTATCTTGATATTCTGTCATTAATTTTAGAGATACAAATTCTCAATTTTAAGGATACAGATATATACATATTACAATCAACAGATTACAGATTACAGATTACAGATTACAACCGCTTGTAACTAATATTTTTCCCATAATGGATTATAGTGTTTGAGAATTTATTTTGATGGATTTAATCAAAAATGTGATAATTGTGGTAAATAGTTTAATATATGTAAAAAGAATGTTCACTTGATTTGGTTCTACATTTTTATTAAGAAAGTATTTAAGGTTTGATCATGCGAGTTGGATGTTTGTATAGTTAATTTGAAGTTTGACTATTAAATTCCTATTTGAGGTGTGTTGATATTTTTAATGGCTAAAGTGATTAATTTGTGGTTATAGTTTTTAATTGAAGTATACTATTGGATTCCTTCAAATTTTATATTTATGGAGAACATGGCCTATTGTGGTATAAGGTTGTGTACTTAGCAAGGAATTAAAATTGTTATTATCTAGATGATTTAGTAAAGAAGTTGGTTTTAAAGGAGTAATCGATTTACAGAAAAATATGCATGTTTTGGTTAAGAATGATTGTTTGAAATCTTACAAGTGCAAATGATTGTTTGAATTTTACAAGGGCAAAAGTTTGGTTGAAATCTTACAAGTGATGATTTTGTGTACTTAGTGATGCTGAGCATCTATTCAATTTAGAAAAGTTTGAAAAAACTTCTGAAATAATGTGATGCATTTGGCTATTGTTCATAATTATACTTTTGGTGTGAATTCAAGTGTTTGGAGTTCTTATTGGTTCAAACTTTACAAAAGAATTTTTTTTTTTATGGATTATGATGCATAGTTTTTAACTTTAACGTGGAGATGATAGCAATATATTTGATAAAAAGAGAATTTGAGACATTATGATGTTTATGGGGATTATGAAGAATCAATTGTTATATGATAATTGGTATATTAGAAAGAACAATATTCAAAATTAGAGACAACTTAGGTAACTAAAGGTTTATGATTGAATTTATATGGTATAAATTTATGGATATGATCTATTGCATTGATTTCATATGTATTCTAGTGGTTAATTGATAGAAAATTTTATGTTTTTGGTGGAAAAGAAAAAAAAAAGTACTATGTGATATCTTTTTGGGGACTAAAAGATTTGTTGATATTGTCATTCAAGGTTGTTATGGCTATGAATACCTGACGTAAAATAAATTACATGAAAATTTGTGGATATATATTTTTCTTGTTATGAAACAATGTTATGAAAGTTAATTTGTTTGAATTTTATTGGAAGAAAATATCAGAGTGCGCAGTGGAAGCTTGATTTGTTTTAAGTTCTAAATTTTTATGCTATTGTTAGTTAAAAAAGTGATGAATCTTTACTAAATAAAGGACTAATGGATTTTGGATAAGAATAGTTTGTGTTCCCTTCATTCTTGAGGCTTTATCGTTGATTGACATTTTTTAAGAAATGCATATGTCATGACTTGAAGAGAAATATTTTATAACAATAGTCATAAGACAAACATTCAATGATTCATTATTTTGAGGTTTTGTATGGAAGTAGATCTAAGTTTAGACTTATTGGCATAAGGACAAAGAAAAAAAAACTTTTATTTCTTGAATTTATGGAACAAATGGCTGATAAATTTTGGTTGATTAAGTAATGGTTTAAAGTAAGCACAAGAATTATACCAGAATTTGGAGATATGATCTATTGCTTCAAGTGGTCAATCATTTGTACTCATTACGAGGATTATAAAGTAGGAAAGGTTAAGTTTGCATTGTAAAGACATTTGAAGTTCTTGGAAAAGTGAAAGAAGTTCAAAATAAAGAATATTGTCACCTCTGATGTTTAATGTACAGGATGAATCTATGTTAAGAGAATATCTTAGTAAAAGCTATGTGATTGGATATAAGTATTTGAATATTCAAGATGATATAAGTTTTAACATATTGAAATATCTTATTTCGAATGGTTGATTAGAAAGAACAAGTTTTGAGGCAAGATGATTACTTTTTTTCAAAGTTCAATAAAACAATTATACGGTAAGAGATATGATTGCAAAACTAGAGGAATGAGATGCGGATGTAAATCAAGTTTCGAGGATGAAACTTCTTATAAGGATAGGAGAATGTAATACCCCAGCCCAAATAATAATTGGGCTAGACTAATACTAAAGCCCATCAGTTTATTAAGACATTATTTAGTAAAAGAAAAAGGGCTGAAGTATTAAATGAAAGAAAACCTAGCTATCGTGAAACAAAAAGGAAATAAAGTTCTTCTTTCTCATCTTCCTTAGGGTTAGAAAATATGAAAAATCAAGTTGGAGATTCATAATCAAAGGCTACAATCAAGTTAATCCCTTAAAGGTGAGTACATATCCTCTTTTTATTTAAGAAGACATATCAAGTTGATTGCTATTATTTGGAGTTGAAGTTTTGAGAGCAAAACCAAGAAAAATCATGAAATCTTTCATTAATCTTGATGATCTATTTGAGTAAATTACTGTGTTTTGTTTATTTCATGTTCTTAAGATTTATTGATGATTATTGAATGGAGTTTAAAGGCTAAAAGTAGGGATTTGAGTTTTATTTAAAGATTGAAGGAGAAATGTTATTTTTGCATGAGATGTTGTGATCTGTAATAATGAATTAAAATATAATTTTGTATTAATGGATAGATTATTGCTATGATTATTATATATTGTTGGAAAGCATGTTGAATCTAGTTTCTAATGAAACAAACGAAAGTCAAATCCGAGTTTTTTATGAAGAGTGCCTAATTTTTATTTAAGGATGTGCAGGCTGCCTAGTAGCAGCAGCAGCAGTGAGGAATTACGAAATTCTTCTTAATTTTTATACAAGGAATTATGTATTGAACCATATATGTTTGGAAAGCTTATTGAGTCTACTTTCCAATGAAATAAGCGGAATTGCATTTGGAGTTTCCTGTGAATAAATATATAATTTTTATTAGAGGGTATACAGGCTGTCTGGTAGCAGCATATAACGTAGATTTCAAAAATTGTTATAATTAATCTACAAGGAATTAAGAGGTGTGCCATATATGGTTAGAAAGCTTATCAAGTTTAGTTTCTGACGCATTAAAGAGATCATAATTCTGATTTAGATATATTGAGATATGACTATTTTAATGAAAAGAGGTCAGGCTGCCAATATTAATTAGTTAAGTTAACCCTTGTGTAACTTAGTTGATTTTTATATAAATGGTCTCAAAAAGGGTTGATTAAATTCATATTTGTTGAAATGATCTTGGATAGGCTATTAATTATTTTGCGATAAAAACTAAGTGGTGGAATCGAATGAAAGTAAGTAGAATCTCACACACTTTGCTTGTTTTTGAATCTATGTATATATGTATATTTTTAAATGAATGAATATTTTATTTCATTATTTTCGTTATATGAAAATAGGATCAAGCATATGATTATTTTGTGTTTCTCTATATAAATGATGGATCATCCTTATGAATGAAATGAGAAAATAATTTATGTTTAAAGAATAATTTTATGATGGCTACGTTTTTACATCCCTAGGAAGTGGGATCATCGACACCAAAACTAATCAACGGTCCTGGCTAACAGGTTATAGTAGTTAGTGTAAGGCCCTAGCTAGTGGGTTATATAATAGTTACAATGATCATGAGGATGAAATTGTCCATACGGCCAATGTCACGAGTTATAGCAGGACCTAATGATAAACAAATGGTAATGATAATTTATGATGATGATGATTTATAATGATTTTAAATATTGATCTATGATTTGTATGAAATATGTATTTGACCGTGATTTATGATTTGGCAAATGTTTTGATATTATGATTTGATGAATGTTTTGAATGATCTATCTGATATGTATGAAAAAGATGCTTGATCCGGTAAAGTGTGTGAGCCTATACTTACTAAGTTGTGGTTTGCTCATTCCCCTTTTACTTTTTCTTTTTAGATGATTGAAATGATAAATTTGCTTAGTCTTGAGAGAAGCTAGAGGATCAAGTTGGAAAGATTACTTGGGCATTGGAGACATTGTTGACTAGTGAGATTTTACGAAATGATTTTGTATTTTATATGATTTGTGTTTAGATATATAAAGATATATCATTAGTTAGATTAAATATATGAAGTTTACTTGACAGACTATATCAGTTTATTGAAGAATGTTATAATGATTAAGAAAGAAAACTTCGTATTACTTTGGAGTTTATTTCAAGGTAATATGATCGTGTTGCGTCTTGATCTTAGGACGTGACACAAGTACTATTGATTAATTAGGAGTTTATGAAATAAATTACTTGAAAAGAGAATTTAGTGGCATAAAAGTAACTTGAAATTAATTTTTAAAAAAATATTTTATATTTACGATTTGAAAAGTACAATGACAAAATTTAACCAAATCAAAATATAAGGGCAAAGTACAAAACCATTGTTGGTGGCTCTATTACGGGGTCTGCCGAGCAAACAAAAGCGTCTACTCCTGGCAAAGCTTCTTCATCATACCTGTTATAAGAGAATTCAAAATTCTCTGCGTTAATTTCTTCAATGGTTAAGAGAGACCTGGCTGAGAGCGTGTTCTTGAATGTGTTACGAAATACAGGATTCCATCTAACGGCCACAGTGACAAAAATGTAAAAACTAAACAAAAGTTCAGCAAGAAACATTCCAATCCATACTCATCTCTCAGTTTTTCCTTGCTGTACTGGAAAGTAGCTCACTCGGCAAAAACAAATGAAGCAGATGCCAACAAAGATTTAAGCTGCATATAATCGAAACAGGAGCAGTCCCCTGGCTTGCCTTGTTTCAAAAGGAGGAAGACACCCATTACTAACCACCTCTCCTTCTCTCCCCCTGCCCCCCTCTCCACTACTTAGCTTAAATTGACTGAAACTTGACCCGCTTTTATTCCCATATATAGCTGCATACATAAAATGTTGACATCGTTTTCCTGTTCAATTTTCATTATTGTGTAAGTCTTTTGTCCAGGCTGTCTGGCTGAACTATGGACCATAAACGTATATGCAACCAAATATGATTGTACCAAAAATGGTACGCAAGAATGAAAGAGTGGCAATTAATTATGGAATATTGTCTTCTAAATTAAAAAAAAAAAGAAATTATGTTATGAAATATCATTTGCTTAATTGTATTTTTTTATTTTGATTTTAAAAAATCAATTACCTTAATTTGAATTCATTTGAAAATGATATTAAACACCATTGTATTATGAATTCATTTGAAAATAAGTTCAATATTTAATTTCTATCGGTCTTGAATAGGCATGGGGATAATATATAGTAGTAGTAATAAGATCATGAAATCAAATTGATAATTTTTAATTTCTTGATCTCGAATATGACAACATGCGGGATTAAGAGATGAATCCCATAAAGTTTGCTACATTAAAACATTCTGAACACATAGACTGTTTCTTCTGATTTTTTTTTTTTTCAATTTCAAATTTCTTTCTTTTTGATACTTGAGATTACCAAAATTTGAACACTACAACAAATTTGACAATTGCATAAATAAAATCTTTTGGTCATTTTAAACTTGCCTACATATTTATAAGAAGACAGCTTGTTTAGTAAGTGAGATAACAGTAACTTAGTACATGGCTGCTGTGCAGGTTAAGAGAGCATAAATAATTGACAGGTATGTGACAGAGGGAGGCATTTTACCACTGTCCTTCCGAAAGAAGAGCCCTTGGTACATAGGTAAGTTTAAGAAGACCAAAAGACTGCTAAGAAGTATTTGTAACCCAAACTGGTCCAAAGCCTTTGTTTGAACATCATCCACAACCTTCTTTATTCCCCCAATGCAACTGAAGAGGTTGAGCAGTGCAAGTGTTGCTAAAATCGTGAACATTATTGATGGCGTGCCAAACTCCATGACTTCTTGCTCATATCTCTGAGATATCTGCTCATCAGCCACCTTTTCAGTGATGACAAAGGCTGTCTCTGAAAATCCAAACAGCTTCATAACAGTGTCCAAGAAAGCGAAGAAGTAGGAAGTTGTTCCTTTGAATATCCACATCCTTTGATCATTCAACCAACCTTGTATTGTGCCTCCACACCATATAAATTCTCCCAGGCTGTATGCACGGTTGGCTATCATGACATATGCAAATGATAGGACCCAAGGGCATGACATCTGGCGTTTCAAAATGATTTCATTGTTAGTAGCTTAATTGTCACAATGAGATTTGTCTAAGGTACTATAAATTAATGATCAAGATAAATCATTAAGCTTTTATCATAATATATTTTATGGTCCAGATTCTTTATAGTACCATATATTCTCATGGCATTATGAACCGAGAAGAAATCCAAAAGTTGTTTTCGAGAAGAAAATTACCTTCGGAAACAGAGGGATGTCTTTAAGTAGGCAAAGGGATGGCACTGTAGCATAGAATAGTGTAGCCAAGCAGTTTACAGCCCACAGCAAGTAGGGACAGTATGAAAGCTGGAGTTTTAGAGGGATCCTTTTATGTCCATAAATAAGAGGAAAATATTTTGAGAGAAAAATCTGCAAGCCACCTTCAGCCCACCTCTTATGCTGTATTAGGTATTGTAACAGTGTCGTCGGAGCAACTCCTAGAAATGCCTTCCTTATGGGATTAAAGTAGATGGATCGCCAACCTCTGCAATGTATGGCTAATCCTGTGATTATATCTTCTAATGCACAGCCATATTTCAACCCCATCTGCAATTAAGGAACGATATGATTTTTTTTTCTTTTGCAGGAAAAAAGAATCATACCATACAGAGAGATAGAGATAAAGACCTCATTTCCCCAATCTGTATTCTGTTCATATGTGCAGCTTGCAAGGACTTTGCATCTTTCTTCCAAGACACTTGCACTTTCTTCAACCTTTTTGTTCACTCTCCTCCATTCTCCTTTAAATTCTTTGCTATACTTCTTTCCGCAAAGACTCTCTCTTCTGTGAAAGCATCCAGTACCAATATAGCAAGGCCCTCCATTTGCATCAAATCCTGGAAGCTCAACCTTGATTATCACCATGCACATAATGTTAACTAGAAGTAGATCAAAATATTCTCTTACCGTTACAGCTTTACAATTGGTAATCAAATTTAAAAACTTCTTTTGGCTATTTAATGCTCACCTCCACTATAACTCTTAGGGAACTACCATAGAGATCATTCTTAGAAAGGTTGTGAAAGCTCTGTGGATTCTGAACAAAACCAATTTCATGTCCCTTCTCTTCATCCATAAAAAAGTACATAGCATCTTTGATAGCCTTTGAATTGTTTGAATACATGTCGCAATCCACATTAAGGATAATTGGCGCGTTGCTTATCCTCGAAGACACCCTTATCTATCAATCCATCATGAAGAATGATAAGTGATAAAGTCAATATACAATTTTTATTCTTGTAGTAGTAGCATTCTGCCTGAGCAGAGTAAAACATGGCTTACCAGTGCATTCATGGCTCCTGCTTTGAAATTATGGTGGTACCGAGGTCTCTTTTCTCTTGCCAAATATACAAGAGTAGGCAAAGTTTTTCCCTTGACGTCGATGGCATCAGCATTTCTTCCATCAATTAGGATCTAAGTATCGGGACAGAAAAATGAAAAAAATCAGTGGAAAACTTGTAGGCTCGCTTTCATGGAGTCTCTCCCACCAATTAGGATCTAAGAAATTAATTAAAGCACTATTAACCAATTAGCTCAAGTACTATTGATTAAAAGTTTTTGAAGCTCAATTAATTAGGAGTTCATGGAAGATATTACTTGATGAATGGTTTGATGATCACGTTTGCTAGAAACAAAGTCCCATTCACGAAATCCTTTGTGTTGTTTACAAATGTCTTCTGGAGTTCGGTTCAACTTTGTGGCGCTTTCAATCCTCATTTTCATCTCCTCATATAGTTTCTGCATAATTGAGGAAAAAAAAAAAAACATATATATCCAAACCTTTTACATGAAAATTCTGAGGCAAATAATATTTATACTTCAAATATTAAATTTAAAGTATTTAATTTACGTCTTATTTTGATATTTTAGAGATTACTAATTTTCATGTTTAATCATTTCATTTTAAATTCATAATTAATTTTTAATTTAATCCATTACCACTCAAAAACATTTTTTTCCTCTAAAAATTGGATTATGAAATTTCTTTTTCCTATTAAAACTTTACGTTAATAGGTTAGATATATATAACCCAAAAATATTTTTCATGCTAAACTCTTCAGTGAGTTTTAATTTTAACCAATCAAATAGGGAGTGCCAATAGGTATTATGAATTTTTTTAAAAATTTTTTCTACTATTTTGCACTAATTACCTTATGTAAATTTGTTTGCAAAGAGAATTTAGTGGGCATAAGAGCAAATTACTTGAAATTAATTTTTTTAAAAAAATTTCATAATTAATATTTGAAAATTACAATGATAAAATTCAACCAAATCAAAATAGAATGGCAAAAATTCAACGTACACTTATCGTACAGTGATAAATTTTCCTTTTGTCCCCATACATAATATTTCCTTTACAGATAAGGACATTAAGTTCTTTGGGTGAAAAAAAAATGATATTCTCTTTATGATTGGACTAAAGTTATTTTCTTACATAAAAAACAGTATATATATAATATTATATATGTTTTAAGTTTTGATGTACCCAACTCTCTTCGGCAAACAAAAAGAATATAATTAATTTTCAACCTTAAGGTCCCAATTATTTTGGACAAATTAGCATGAGACAAACACTGTTTTAGATATGCTTAATGGAAGACTTTAATTTTCTCTTGGACATGCTCAGGCAAAAATATAAACTGGTCCGCATCAGCTTTGTTTTTTTCTATTGCACGTGAGGTTATATCCAATAATAAATAAAAATTAAACGAAATTAAATAATAAATAAATTGCAAATTGTAGCTTCTGTCTTTAAATGTTTGTCTCTGTTTGACTTTCAGTTGATAACAAGAGAAATTTAAACCTTTTTTTGGATAATATTGATGTTCAATGCTTTTTACAGGGTAAGAGAATATCAAGAAAATTTATGATATATATTAAAAAGACAGTATTATTTGATAGTTTAAAAAGAAACAGCACTCCGCTTTAAAACATTTCGAAAAAGGAAATGTGAAAGATGAACTAAAAAAAATGAAATAAAGAGAGAATAATGAACATTTTTTTTTTGGTAGTAGAAATTAGATGAAAATGCACAGAAATTAATTTATTAATTAATTACCCAAATCCAACTTTTTCTCAAATTACTCAATTCAAACTTTAACATTTTTAAGTAATAACAAATTAAAAAAATTCTGAAATCTTGAATTAATTCAAATAATTCATCAGTTTTTTAAGAGTTGAAATTCAATTCCAACATGTATTTTTTTTTTTCAATTTTCTTAAGCTTTCACTTTATTTATATAAAAATAAAATTATAAAAATTGCATATTATATATATATATATATATATTGGTGCAAAATAATAGTAGTAAATATGGAAAGTAATGGATAATGTTTTTTCTTTTTATATATAAGCAAGCATGCATATTGATTTTAGGCCGTTCAACTTGGATGTGGCAAAGCATGAATAATTTGCACGAAACGACAAATCAGAAGCAAACATCCAAAAACATTATTGATGCAAGTAAGTGCAAGAATTATTGTAAATTACCTTCACTGAAAGCCACTCTTTGACCTTGACAGGATCGTCATCTGGTTCAAAAGCTGTCCTAAAGTAAGCCTCGGGTGCTCTTGGTTCTACTTTGAACTCCTTGCAAAAGGGCAGCCATTTCTTTGAGAAAGTCGCAGCCTCTAACATGGCATAGAACGTTAAATCTGACCCTCCGTCGTCTGATAAATATATGCTTAATTTCTCAGGTGGATAATCATATGCCATCACTGATAACACTGTGTTGATCACCATGCTTGGTGGTTCGATTAATGGATCCGCTGTGCATACAAATATGTCTATGCCTGGTAATTCTTTCTCAAACCTATTATTCCTGATAAATTAGATCTCATAGATATATAAACAACATAATTTTATAATTTTATAGTAAGCGATATGTATGAGATACCTTTGAGAGAGCCTGTTTTTGTAAGGAAAACGGTAGACAGAGTTCCATCGACAAACTATGGTGAGGAACCAATAAAAACTGAACCAAAGCTCAGAAAGAAACAATCCAATCCAACTCCATTTCTCAACTTTTCCTCCCACTGGGAAAAACCTTATCCTATAGACACAAATGAAGCAGATACCCACCAAGATTGAAGCTGCAAACAACCTGAAAAGGATCCGTCCCCTAACTGGCTTTGTTTCAAAGAGTGGAAGGTAATCATTTTTTTCCATTTTCTCCCTGCAGTCTCAAGGTGCTGACTTGATGATTAAAATGAGGAAGATTGCATGCAAAAGGAAATGGAAATGGAAAGGAACTAACTCTCAAGTCTAACTAATACCTAAGGCCATTCTTTAAATTTTTTATTTGATCTAATATTTTATGTCATTGCATTGAAAATTAGTATATTGATTGTCAACTATCGATCACATTTAATTAAATAATCATCTTTAGTATACGCGTTAGTAAAATTCTAAAAATTAAATATAAATATTGTCAATGATGTATAATGTTCATAAGTTTCTCCAAACACATGATTTTGACTAAATGTTCTTTAATGAAACTTATTAATGTCGTAACGGTTTTGAGATCGCCAGACATAAAGTGTTTTAAAATCAAGAGAAATAAAAAGAGTCGTGGCCAATCTTTATTAGGGTGTGATTAATCACCCAAAAATTTATCTTTTTAATAAAACTATAAAAACGGGTTTAAAATTTATCAAAAAAATAAATTTCGGTCTACGAAAAATCAAGTTGGGTTCGGGAGTCGGTTACGTACGGGGAAGGATTAGCACCCCACAATGCCCATAAATTGGTATCATTTAATTATGCGTTATTTTCAGTGTTGGATAAAAATAGTTTCAATTTGAAATTTAACACTAATTCCCTTCATTTGAAAAAAAATAATTTTGTTAAAGCTCTTTATTTAGGAATATTGAGAAAATCTTAAAGTTAAAGAATTATTTTAAAATTCTTCAACATCTAGGCAGAATTTAAAATAACTCTTTTCGCTCAAGATTTAACACGATAATCCTTAAAATGAAATAACAATCTTTATAGAAAATAATTGTTAGTGACTCTCCAACATCTAGGTAGAGTACCAAAAATTATTTCTTTCGTAATGTTATTTTTATTTTATTTTGTAGTATTACAACTTTTTTTTTTAAAAAAATGCATTATTCTTTTTTTTATTGTAAAATATTTTATCATCAAATAGTAAATGAAAATTAAAGACAGAATAATACAAATAATTACCAAAGATAACACGCTGATGGATATATGCCAATGAATGTTATGTGGAATGAGATGCAATTTTAAAGTTAGGTTCTTAAGTATAATGAGATCACCCCGACTCTCCAACATCTAGGCAGAGCTTAGGTGCGACTGTTTATATCTAAGATTGTAATTTACTATTATACTTTTTATTTATTAAAGTTATTATTAATGCGAATTAAGAACTTGTGTGAAAAACTTAATGAAATAAAGTTTTCTAAATACCCTATCATCTAGGCAGCATTCAAGAACAAATAATTTCAAATAAGATTCTCACACGTGTCCTTAAAATTTTCAGAATGTTTTAAATAAGAGCTTGAGTAGAGGTTTTAAAGGTTAAGGTTTCAAGATTTTGAAGATTTGAATTTTAAGGGTTTGGATTTAAAAGTATTTCGGATTTTAGGGTTTTAGAAAACGCGAACATCTCTAAAAATCCCCAAATCTAGGTGGACTTTCAAAGCAAGTTCAATTTTTATAATTTTTTTTTTAAATTAATTTAAGAAACATATTTTTTTTATAAAAATGTTCTTTTTTTTTACAAAAAAAAAGGTTCCTTTTTTACAAAAAAAAAGGTTCCTTTTTTACAAAAAAAAGGTTCCTTTTTTATGAAAACTTATTATCAAAAATATTATTAGCTTATTTAATATTTTTTATAATAATAATTTTCCAACATCTAGGCGAAATTATTATTTTTGAAATATGATTTAATTCTCTCCAACATCTAGGCAGAGAAAAAAATTTTTGACTTTTTTTTTTTTTTTGGAACTGACTTTATTTTTTTCTTTGTGCAGGGGCTCTCGACGCTGGGTTCCTTCCTACAGGGAGGACTGTTTGATTTTTTTGTTTTTTTTTTGTTTTTGATAAAATCTCTCCTTCTTTCTCTGTGTCTCCTCTTTAGTTTGGCTAGGAGCTCTGTTTATAAAGCTCCGACCGTGCGTGTTGGAAGGGAGGGGGGGCATGGGGTGTAAGCACGAGCTCCATGCCTCTTTTATTATTTTTTTAGCAACATCTGACAGTGGTAGGGTTAGGTGATCAGAGGGGTGGGGCGTAAGGCATGGTGAGGGATGGTGTAGGGTATGGTGGCAATGGTGCCAAGGGAGGCACCACTGCCATCCTCGATTTTTTCTGTTTTTTGTTCTTTTTTTTGTATTTTGTTTTTTTTTTTTTGGTCTTTGGTATTTGTATTTAATAATATTATTTTTTTTATTTTTTTCGGACAAAATTGATGTCTATAGCTGCTCTTCTTTGCACATTATTGATAATCAATAATAGGGTAAAGACAAAGACAACAATTTTGTTCGGAATCCAAACAGATTTTTTTTTACAGGTCAAGTCAAGTGATAAAGAAAATGACATCGTGTGTTGAAACATAAAGAATCGATTAAGGCAACACCGAAAGTCAAATAATAAAAAAGTGATCGGGACAACAGTGCGAGTCAAGGAATAACAAGATCATGATTGAACTTGGATTGAATCACAAGTCAAAAATAAGGAAACTGGGATTAAACCATGAGCAAGAGAAATACTAAGGATTAGGATTAAACCATGAATCAAAGAATAAACAGACTGGGATTAAACCACGAATTAAAAAATGACGTTAGCTTGGATTGAATCACAAGTCAAAAAAATAAGAAGATCAAGAATAAATCATTAGTCAGAGGTTAACAACAACAATCGAGATTAAACTATGATTTTAAATTAAAGAGATCAAGATTGAACTGTAAATCGAAGAATAAAGAGACTGGGATTGAACCACGAGTCAAAAAATGACGTTAACTTGGATTGAATCACAAGTCAAAAAATAAGAAGACCGAGAATAAACCATGAGTCAAGGGTCAACAAGACAATTGAGATTAAATAGTGATTTTAAATTAAAGAGATCGGGATTGAATCACGAATTGGAGAATAAAAAGATCGGGATTAAACCACGAGTCAGAAGATAATAATAACAATCGAGATTAAACTACGATTTTAAATTAAAGAGATTGGGATTGAACCATAATCAAAAAATAAAAAGATCGAGATTAAACTAGGAGTCAGAAGATAACAACAATCGAGATTAAACTATGATTTTAAATTAAAGAGATCGAGATTGAATTGTGAATCGAAGAATAAAAAGATCAGGATTAAACCACGAGTCAAAGATTAAAGATAATTGGGACTGAACCGTAAGTCAAAGAAATAAGGACGACTAGGATTGAACCGTAAGTCGAGAAGCTACAAGAATGATCGGGATTAAACCACGAGTCAAATATTAAGATAACTGAGACTGAACCATAAGTTAAAGAAATAAAAATGACTAGGATTAAACCGTAAGTCGAGAAGCTATAAAAATGATCGAGATTAATCCACAGTCAAAGATTAAAGATAACTGGGACTGAACCGCAAGTCAAAAAATAAAAAAAAATGACTAGGATTAAACCGTAAGTCTAGAAGCTATAAAAATGATCGAGATTAAACCACAAGTTAAAAATTAAAGATAATTGGGACTGAATCGCAAGTCAAAAAAATAAAAATGACTACGATTAAACCGTAAGTCGAGAAGCTATAAGAATGATCGAGATTAAATCACAAATCAAATATTAACGATGATCGGACTGAACCGTAAGTCAAGGGAATAAAAATAACCATAACTGAGCTATGATTTGAGAAATAGGGGGTTGGGTACTCCATAAACCGACAGTTTGGTTTTAAGAATTATCTTGGAGGTAACATATTACCCTCAAGGCCATCATATTTGTTTTGAAAAAGAAGAGTTCTTCCTGATGTTTCATAAAGAAACCTTTTATGCAACTTACCAAGAGGTAAGCGATGCATGTAATAATTGTGATGAATGAAAGGATAAAGATGCAACCAATGAATTATATCATGCATTTTCATCCAAGTTAATTCAACTTTTGGTTTAATTCTTTCAATCTTTAAAAGCTGCTTCCAATAGTCCTACTCTTGTAAATCTTTCAATTTTTGACCAAAAATCTTTGTCTCATGACGGACCTATTTGGCTTTTAATTGCTCAAAAATCTTTTTTTTTTTTATTTTTATCCCCTTTCCTCTTCTTTGTCTTCAGTAATCAATCGATTTTGTTTCATTCTTTCTGCCCTCATATTACTACTTTTGTCATCCTTATAATGCATTCTTTTTTCGAACAATGCATTGGTCTATTATAAACTTTATCAATCAATATCTTAATTTTAAATGACAAATGCAATGTTTTCAGGTTTAAAGTTGGGTGTGAAACAAAGTCAGTAATGAGGTATTTTGGGTTTAGAAAGATAAGGATAAGCCTTTCGGGCCATAAAGAATAGTTAACTCAAAAGTATTTCAAGAACCAAATTATCAATTCTCTAGATAATGAACATTTGAATGACCTTGGCCTACTCAGACCAAGTCTTTTCTAAAAACTCGTTACATTTGCGATCTTGTCGCCAGTGATTTCATATGACCAATCCTTGCCTCACATCTGTGACTAATGAGAACTCGTCCCCTAAAAGTCATCTCTTTTAATTCTAGTGACAATTTGCCCATTCGGTGCCACTCCTTCATTCTCTGAAAAACTTTTTTCGAGCTCTACCTTCATTCAAGCCGTCTTTAAAGGTTTTCAGCTTAAATGCTCCCCTTTGACTCAAACTGCCCTTTTTGGGTTTTCAATCTAAATCACTTTCTTTCTTTTCTTTTTTTTATATATATATAATTTTTAAGCAAAATATTTCTTGACAGTGTTCGAATTTACAGGGTTTGGTAATTCACCTCCATCCATTTCTGTAAGGATCAGAGCTCCACCAGAAAAAGCTTTTTTTACCACATATGGACCTTCTCAATTGGGCATCCATTTTCCTCTATTGTCATGCTAATATGGCAAAATCTTTTTCAAAACCAATTCGCCCTTACGAAAGCATCAAGGTCGTATCCTTTTGTCATGTGCTCCTATGATTCTCCTTTGATACATTTGTCCATAATTGAGTGCTGAAAGCCTTTTCTCTTCAATAAGATTCAGTTGCTCGAAATGATCCTGAACCTATTTTGCCTCATCCAATTTTGTCTCCATCAACACCCTCAGAGAAGGAATTTCCACTTCAATCGGTAGTACAGCTTTCATCCCATACACTAGTGAAAATGGGGTAGCCCCTGTGGAGGTTCAGATTAATGTTCTATAGGCAAGCAAAGCAAAAGGTAACTTTTCATGCCAATCCTTATATGTGTCAGTCATTTTTCCTAATATTCTCTTGATGTTCTTATTTGCAGCTTCCACTGTACCATTCATTTTTGGGCGATATGATACTGAATGATGATGCTTGATCTTGAACTATGCACACAATTTTTTCATCATTTTATTATTTAAATTGCTAGTATTATCTGAGATAATCTTTTCTGAAAGACCATACCGGTATATTATCTCTCTTTTTATAAATCTACACACCACTGATCGCGTAATACTAGCATACGAAGCTGCTTCCACCCATTTTGTAAAATAATCGATTACCACAAAGATAAATCAATGTCCATTTGAAGCTTTTGGGGTTATAGGTCAGATTACATTCATTCCCCACATGGAGAAAGGCCATGGAGGTGCCAAGACGTGTAGCGAAACTAAAGGAGAATGAATTTTATCTGTATAAATTTGATATTTGTGACGCTTCCTAGCATAACTGATGCAATTATTTTCCATTTTAGACTAGTAGTAACCAACTCTCATGATTTGTTTGGCCATCATATGCCCATTAGTATGTGTTTCACAAATTCTTTCGTGTACTTTTTCAAGTATCATTCTTGCTTCCACAGCATCGACGCACCTTAGCAAAATTTGATCTCGACTCTTTTTATACAGGATTTCTCCATCAAGTACAAAACCTGTTGCTAATCTTTGAATGATTCTCTTATCATTGTCTGAAGCCTGTTCTAGGTAGTTTTGACACTTGATATATTATACAATGTCATAGTACCATGGTTGTCGATCTACTTCTTCTTCCACGTTTGAACAGTGGGCTGGTGAAATTTTCATTTATACTCTAATGAGCTGAATTTTCGTACTATTATTTAACTTGAATATTGTAGACACCGATTTTGTCCGGGTCTACTGTTTTAATTTTAATAATAATAATAATAATATTTTTAATAAAAAATAAAATAAAATAATTATTAATAAACAAAAAAAATGTAAACAAACAAAAGAAATAGAAAACGACAGAAAGTAGGGCGGTGATGCCTGGCACCAGCCACCCTGTAGTCCACCATAGCAGCCCGACCAGCCACCCTACAACCCACCTCCTGCCACTCCTATAGCCACCCCTACAACATCATTTGCTCCTAAAAACTCCATACTTCTTCCCCACGAAGCTCTGAAAATCTCCTTCAACACTCTTGAACCCTTTTTTCGAAAGGCCCTCGCAATCCTTTTGAAAACTCTCAGATGAACTTACAGCCCCTTAAAATACTTTCAACAACCCCAAACACCACACCAAACCCATACCCAAACAGAAACGTAAAAACAGATCTACACAAAACATAAAAAAAAATATAAACACAGTCCTCCCCGCAGGGAGGAACCTCAGCTCCAAGCTTCCTGTAAGAACAAAAAAAGAATCAGATCAGCCTTCGTTTTACAAAAAAAAAAAGAAAATAAAAAACTCAGAAAAGTTCAAACCCCGATCTACGTCGATCGGGGCTTGTTCTCTTAAAAAAGACCTCGGATCTGAACTCAGGAGGCCGAGAGGAGCATCGTTGTGAATTTTGGTAATTTTTCGACCATTGACGACCACCGCCGGCGGTGACCAGGCGGCAGCTGGTGTGGTGCTACGACGATCGGACGACGGGCGACCGGACCTCTCCCCCAGAGCTCTCTCTCCCTCTCTTTTTTTTTTTTTGAAAACAGAAAATAATGAACCAAAAAAAAATCTTCAGCTATATATAGTAAAGCAAAAACTCAAAACGACGTCGTTTAGGAAAAGATCGAAAATGATACCGTTTTAACCAAGGAGGATCCGTGCGTGGACTCGGATTTGACCTGAGATCCGTGCAAACTGACCTGTCAACCCGTTTCAGCCAACCTTGAACCGGTTCATACGAACCGCGCAGTAAATCGGTCTAAACTGTCGGATCACCGAACCACTGACCGAACCGCAAATCGGTTAGACCAGTCCAGACCAACGTTAACCGGTCCAGTTCAAGTAAAAATTTTTTTTTTTTTAATTTTCTATTTTTTTTTTAATTTTTTTGTTATTTTAAGTATATTTTTATATTTATGCTTGATAAATTTCTCAATTTGTTAGAATAAATGTTTAATTGTTTTAATAATAATAAAATTGAAAAAAATAATAATTAAAAATATATTAAAAATGTTGAAGGGAATAAAAAATTATTTTAAAAAAAATAATTTCGCCTAGATGTTGCAGAATTATTATGAATAAATTTTCATATAAAAAAAAACACACAAGAAATTTTTAATTAGTTTTCAAAAATTATAAAAAATTGAACTTGCTCTGAAACTCCGCCTAGATGATGGAGATTTTTAGAGATGTTCGTGTTTTACGAAATCTTAAACACTAATTTTTATTTTTCAAAATCCTAGGGTTCTAAAACCCCTAAAATCTAAAATCTCTCCAAAATCTCTAAAATCCAAACCCTTAAAACCAAACCCTTAAAACCAAACCTTCAAAACTTCTACTCAAGCTCTTACTCAAAACCTCCTAAAAATCCTAAGGACACGTGTGAAAATTTCTATTTGAAGCAATTTGTTTTCGAATACCGCCTAGATGATGGGGTATTTAGGAAATTTTACTTCATTTAGTCTTTTCACACGATTTTTTAATTCGTTTTAATAATAAGATTAATAAATAAAAAGTATAATAGTAAATTGAGATCTTAAATATAAACAGTCGCACCTAAGCTCTGCCTAGATGTTGGAGAGTTATGGTGGTCTCATTATACTTAAAAATCTAATTTTTTAATTACATTTCATTTTACATAACATTCATTGACATACACACATTAGCATGTTATTATTAGTATTTATTTGTACTATTATGTCTTTAATTTTTATTTGTACTACTTTTAAAAAAAATTATGATATTACAAAATAAAATAAAAATAACATTTCAAATAAAATAATTCTTGATAATCTGCCTAGATGTTGGAGAGTCACCAACAATTTTCTATAAAGTGTGTTATTTCATTTTAAGGATCGTTGTGTTAAATCTTAAGCGAAAAGAGTTATTTCAAATTCTGCCTAGATGTTGGAGAATTTCAAGATAATTCTTTAACTTAAAGATTTTCTCAATATTCCTAAATAAAAATTTTAGCAAAAATATTTTTTTCAAGTAAAGGGAATTAGTGTTAAATT
Source organism: Durio zibethinus (assembly GCF_002303985.1). The sequence goes on from NW_019168004.1 coordinate 10,049,718, forward strand.
TCAAATTAAAACCATTTTTATCCAACACCGAAAATAGCGTGTAATTAAATGGTACCAATTTATGGGTGTTGTGAAGGTGCTAATCCTTTCCCATGCGTAACCAACTCCCAGACTCAACCTGATTTTTTGTAGATCGAAATTTATCTTTTTAATAAACTTTAAACCTATTTTTATAGTTTTATCAAAAGGATAACCTTTTGGGTGGCCAATCACACCCTAACAAAGATTGGTGGCGACTCCCCCACTTTTTATTTATTTTTCTTGATTTTAAAACATCATCTTTTACGTCTGGCGGTCCCAAAACTGTTACGACAGCTTGGCGACTCCACTGGGGACTTTTGAGAGTCAGACCAAATTTTAGTTATGTGCTATTAAGAACTGTTAGATTTAATTGGTTTTATCTGATATTTAATTTAATTCTCTTTATTTTAATTTTTTAAAAATATATACATACAAGTTAATAAATAAAATAAATTGCTTGTTAGCTATTACTTTATTTTGATTTTGTGTTTATGATTTATTCATGTTATTTTGATTAATACATTCCTTTGCACACACTTTGCATATTTACTTGCATGCATGAGCTCTAGACCCGGGCTTTTTCCCTTTTAGGAGGAGGTGAAATAGCTACGCTCTCGTGAGGTGATAACCTCCGTATTTGCTAGCGAAACACTTCCACTCAGATTGAACCATTTCCGTTAGTAGCCTATAATGGGTGAGGATTGGGGAACCTTACTAGTCTGTAATGGACGATGATGTGAAAAATAGTCTGGGAACCGTTAGATGCATAAACCTTAACCCAACATATCGTAAGCTATATGAACCTTGCCAATCTTTTTATAGAAATAACCAGAAATGGATGATAAAAGAAAAGCATTTTCTAAAAAAATAAATTTTCTCTTTACATGCAGTTCATTCATTTGGTAATTGTTCAAATTTTATAATTTCATAAAATATTTTAGAATAAAGTGATTTTTTTAAGCATTATCCAACAAGCCAAAAAAAAAAAAAAAACAAAAAGGTTTTCAGAAAAATTAAAGATTTTTCTTAAATTCTTTGTTTATTGGCCCAATCAAAAAAATCAATTTTCATGTCCTAGTTATTTTGTTTTCCCTTTTTAAAATTTTTTTTTATTTTGTTTCATCTTTTGCATTTCATACATCATAAAAAATAATATATGTATCCCATCCCATATACATCATAAAAGATAGTATCAGTTTCACTAGGTTGGCACAATACAAGCATTGCATTCCATGTAACATGCACTTGATAGGTTCATGCATTCCATACAAATATGTTGTATTAGTCATAGGAATACATCTCATCATTCATGTAAATATGTCATTGCATTTCATGCATATAAATTCATGAATGGTAGGGTCGTATGGAACAAACGTTACATTTCATATCCTGCTATCCCTGCAACATAATATTTTTTGCATACACATTCATGGTTGACGAAAATTTTTATTTGGGTCTTTGTACATATAAAAATCCATTGTCATAAGTATATATGCATTCTGTGACATTCTCATATTCATGTATTCATAAACATCTTTGTGTGTTTTTTTTTTGTGATATTCATTCAATAAGGGTAATAGTCTAGAATTTTGGTCTAAGTTCTGGAATAAAATGTCTATCTTGGTGGGAATCAGAGTGACAAAAATGAAAGATCAATTGGAAGCAAGGATTAGTGCTTTGGAGTTGAATCAAGAGGAATTATGGCTTGAGTTTCGAGAGATGAAACAACAGATGGCTCAATTGATAGAAATGATTAGAGGTAGTGATGGAGTTAAGTTTGTTCCTCCTCAAAAACTATTGTCATTACTGTCAAGTCAAGGTCAATTGGCTTCCGTTAGTTCCAACACTCTGCCAGAGTATGCTAAAGCATTGGGTAATTTGAACAGTGATCAAAGTTTGGGTGAACTTAAGAGAAAGAATGGGTGAACTAGCTACGTAAATAACTGAGCTCAAGAGTTTGATTTCCAATAAGGAGTCACCTGGCTTCAAACAACCATCACCAATTATCTCAAGTCTTAACCCATACCTAAATCCTCCTTATGACCATTTTCAACCTCTTTTCCAAACACCTAGGGTTTTCACCAAAATTTCACACTTGAACCCATATCCACCATCTCATATTTCACAATCGTCTGTTCAGCATGCTATCCCATCACTACCTTTTGAACCCGATCTTCGACCCAGAGTTTCTCAATTCACCTCGAGACCAACTATACCAGCACATTTTCAGTAAAGTAAACCAACCATAGGATAGAAAAACTCCGATAATACCAAAGAAAAAACCCCTATTGATCCAATACCCATGTCTTACACAAAGTTATTCTCGCTGTTCCTAGGGAATTACCTCATTGTCCCTATTCCTGCTGAACCTCGTAAACCACCTTTCCCTAAATGGCATAACCCTAATGCCCAATGTGAATACCATTTTGGTGTTGTGGGCCATTCTCTGAAAGATTGCACAGCTTTGAAACATAGGGTGCAAAGATTGATGAAAGTCGGATATCTGAGTTTTGATGCCAAAATGAAGCCAATTATTCACGAGAACCCTTCTTTGATCCATGTTTAAATGGTAGGTAGTGCTGCAGATAACAGTAAAGTTGGTTAGAATGATGAATAAAAAGCTTTTAAGCAAAGAGTTATCCTCCCTAGTAATCACAGTCAACTATTTTTCAAGAAAGACAAAAGGAAGTGGGAGCATGTTTGGCACTTTTTGGCCCCAGTCCTAGAATGGTTCATGATTTGTAAATTTGATGCTTTTGAAAATGAATGAAAACTTCTTTTAACCTAGATTTTCTATGAATTGATGCATCTGTTTATTTTATTGGCGTGCCTAAAAAAGTATAAGAAAGAATGATGGTTGCAAGTATGTTTTCACCAAACTTTTGAGACATAAGAGATATATCTAGATGACCTATTTTGAATATAGGATGGAATTCAAGTTTCCCCTCACCAAAGTAACAAAATTTGACTTGCATATCATACATCATTTGCTTGAATTCATTATTTTTCATGCCAGCTAAGGATAAGGAATGATAATTGTAAATATATTTGTCAAACCTTCGAAGTAATTTTTTTTATATATATAATAGAATTCATGCCATGCATTTCTGACTTCTGGTAATTAATAAAAGGTTCAAGGATAGCTATTCTAGGAAACGTGATCAGTTGAGTCTGCACACTTATAACACTTGAGCCAGTACCATAATCATGAAAAATGAAGGTGCCAGTCGAATGGACAGAGTAGAAAAGGCCCAATGAGATATCGGTGAAATAGTTACGAGAATGCAACAAAACGTGAATAGACAACTGGCAGAATTAAAACAGATGATAGTGGAATTGACAGAAGAAAAAGAAGTTGTTGAGACGCACAGGATAAGGGAGGAAACAGCTATCAAGACACCATTGTATCCATCTGGGTTCTCATATGTTCAAGATCCTCATGTGTCACAAACACTTCCAACAACTTATCAACCTTATATTGGCCATTTTACCAAGTTACCATCAATTCAGACAAATGTCAATCTTGGACATACTCCTCACGACTTCACTACTATGCCTAATATGGATGATCATAAAGAATTAAAGAAATTGAAAAGGGTGCCAGATCCATCAGAAGATATAGTGATGAAAGATAAGTATGATCTATTAGAAGAGAGATTGAAAGCAATTGAAAGTTATGATTTGTACGAGAATGTTGGCGTCAGTGAACTTAGTCTAGTACCTGATCTTGTTATTCCATCAAAATTCAAAGCCCCAAGTTTTGAGAAGTATGATGGAACAAAATGCCCTTTAATACACATTACCATGTACTATCGAAAGATGACAGATTACACTCATGATGATAAATTGTTGATTCATTACTTTTAAAATAGTCTTACTGGACCTACAGTAAGATGGTATGCTCAGTTAGATCAAAGTAAGATTTGCTCTTGGAATGAATTAGCTAGAGCCTTTCTAGCACAATCCAAGCATGTTGAAGATATGGTACCAGATAGGTTGTCCTTACAGAACATGAAGAAAATATCAACTGAAACATTCAAAGAATATGCACATAGATGGAGAGACATAGCAGCTCAAGTACAACCACCATTGTCAGAGAAAAAAAATTATTGTTCTTTTTGTCAATTCTTTGTACACTCCCTATTATGAAAGAATGATCAGGAATCTCTTCAAAAAATTTTCAGACATGGTGATTTCTGGTGAAATTATAGAAAATACAATTAAGAGTGGCAGGATTAGGTTAAAAGATACAACATATGTTAAAAAAGAAAGTACATCAAAATAGAATAAAAAAAAGGTGCAAGCAGTCACACTGGAGGGGCATCTACCTAATAGCTTTATCCCATACAATCTTTATCTTGCTTATCAACCCCATCACCCTGCCATAAGTCATATCTCTTAAAACTCATATCTTTGCCAACCAAGCCAGCATTTGAGCTTTCCAACAAACTTTCATCCTCAAGTGGTCATTCATGATCTTGTTCTTACATTTGAATCCACCATCCGATCAACAAAGAATCGAAAGAGACCAAGAAATGATCAAGAAAAATTACCCATCCCTATTTCTCACCTTTTACCTTTACTAATAGAAGGTCGATATCTTACTCTTGTGCCTTTGAAAATAACACCAAATCCATCAGTAAAGAGTTACAATCCTAATGATAAATGTGATTACCATATGGGGGCAATTGGCCACTCAACTAAAAAATACAAGTAGTTGAAAGAAAAGGTTGAAGATCTTATCAAGAATGGTGTTCTGACTGCGGAGGTAATAAAACAATGAAAGTTGTTGACTCCATTCAATTGTCAAATGTGAGAAGTTGAGATGAAGAGGGAGGTGTCGAGTTTTGAAAATCAGGATAAGATGATTTTTTTTTTTTTACTATGTTGTAAGACTGTGGCATTATGTCTCTAGGAGCCTTATTTACTTATTTTGGAAGAATTGAATACTTTGGATTTTTTTCAATGAAATTTTCTTCTTTATGCATTTGTTTTGGATATAAAAGTCTCACATCAACGTAACTTTTAAAAAAAAAAGAGAAAAAGAAGTTTATTTGCAATTAAATATTGAAAAGATCTTAAAGGAAATGGTTTTGATGGACTATTAGGAAAAAGCCTCATCAAATACCTCCAACATCTTTTTCAAATACCTTCATGTCCCTAATCACTTAATGATTAGACTTATCAACCATAACCTTTCAGCGGAATGTGAGTTTGAGTTCAGACCTTAAAGGGCCGATAATCTTCTCCTGGACAAAGAACAAAAGAGATATTAAATTTGAAAGTTTGTTTTGAATTTCAAAAATCGAATGTTCTTTCAAATTTTCCAATTGATAATTCAATGTGTGTCAAAATTTTACTATGACCATAGATACAAAAACACTTGAGCCTTTTTCTTAAATAACATTTGTTCCATGTCTTAAGGCACATTGAGAAAAAAAAAGAATCTCTTTCTGCCTAAAATAATTTATTTCATACCTTTATACCTTTTTTCTTCCTTTCACCAAGAAAATGCTAAAAAATTTTAGAGCCTAAAGAGCCTTTTGAACTATGCGATTAATCCTATACGACTTGGTCGTCGTTGAAACCTTGAGTAAAAAATATGGGGCATAAAAAAAAAAAACAAAACAAGTAAAAAAAAAAAACAAAAAGGACATATTCAATGATTTGCTCTTCTAGTCAAGTGATCATGTTGGAAATGATGAATAATGTACCTTGAAAATATGTACCTTGAAAATGAGAATTCAAGGCAAAAAAAAAAAGGGGTGAGTAAAGTTGATGAAATTAAAGCTAAATGTTTCAAAAAAAAAGGTAAAAAAAGAAAGTCAGAGAGTGCTCATCAGGATCCTTGGCCTAATCACCCTGAATAACATATTTTGAGTCTATTTATCCATTCTTTCAGAATGCTTAACCTCGGCCTACATTACACACCTTGAAAAGCCTATTTTAATCAAATGTGGATACTTGGATTAAAGAGCAATATCCTTGAATTTGTATATACTTCTTGAATTCTTCATTGATAAAAAAAAATATAGCTCTAAGGTGAAAACCTCAAAAGGGCAGTTTAGAGCTAAAGTCATTTTTGAGGCCTCATAATGAATTTCATAGTTCCAAGGTTCTATCCAAAATAAAAGGTCTCGATACAAAGCCTCTTGAAGGACCAGTATCCATTAAAGACTTTCCTTAAAAAAAAAATGACCAACCTTATCTTCTTCTCAAATCTTATTTGAAAAGTAATGGCTAGTTTTGACTCATATTGAAGTATCACGTTTTCAATAAAAAAAGGTGTTTTAAAAATTATCTCTTTTTGTGAGCCCAAGATGAAATCTTTGCAACCCTTGTTGAGCTTTTCCATGAGATATGCCCACTAGTAAAAGGAGTTGAATTATCAATTACCCTCCCATCCATAAGCTTTCCAAACAGTGATCACCAACTTTTAAGAGATTCAGAAGTCTTGAATTCTAAATTTTTCATTAATTATGAAAATACTTTATGTGGGGTAATTTTTTATTACTTTTCAAAATTTTCAAGATTATTGAAGCATTTTGTACATAATATTGAAATCATCTTTTGGGTGAAAATGAAACAATGAAAATTTAAACAAAATTTTTTTTTTTAAAAAAAAAGACAAGAAGAGTCTTTGCATTTGCGTCGCTTGCATCTGCATCACAAGAAAGACATTCGTATTTACATCATTTGCATTGGCATTTGTATAAGACATTTGCATTCATACCATAAGAAGAATTTGCATTTGCATCATAGCATCTGTATTTTAAGAAAAGGTATTTGTAGGGGCATCTACATGAAAAGGACATTGTCATTTACATTGTGAAAAAGTCAAATGTATCAAGCATTTGCATTCTTACGTTGGCATTGACATTTGCATCGACATTTCCATTAGCATCATTTGATGAGAATAGACATTTGTATCATGTTTGCATTTATCAATTTTGTAAGTATTAAAAAAAAGGGGGGGGCATATTTTTAAAGTTTTAAAGTCTCTGTTTAAGAAGAACCGTTTTAAATCAAGATTTCAAAGCCCTATTTAAGAGGAATCAATTTCAATCAAGATTTGAAAGCCTTTGTTTAGAGGGAACCTTTCTTAGAGAAAGACCTTTAGAGTATCAAAAATCTCTGATCAGGCAAAAGCCATGTTTAAAAAGATTTTCAAGTTTTTAAAGTTTCATTGCCTCTGATTATGAGGAGCATTCAAAGATTTTGAGATTTATAAGACTTTCGGGCATAATTTCTAAAAGCCTCTGTGCATGACTTTCAAGATTAAAAGATTTTCAAATTTTAAAGTTTCATTGCCTCTGATTATGAGGAGCATTCAAAGATTTTAAGATTTGTAAGACCTCCGGGCATGATTTCTAAGACCTCTGGGCATAAATTCGATTCACGGTGTTATCCCAATCGATTCTTTATCTTTTGACTTGTGGTGTTATCTCAGTCGATTCTGTAAGACCTCTGGGCATGATTTTTAAGACCTCCGGGCATAAATTCGATTCGCGGTGTTATCCCGATCGATTCTTTATTTATGACTTACGGTGTTATCCCAATCAATTCTATAAGACCTCTGGGCATGATTTTTAAGACCTCCGGACATAAATTCGATTCACGGTGTTATCCCGATCGATTCTTTATTTTTGACTTACAGTGTTATCTCAGTCAATTTTGTAAGACCTCCGGGCATGATTCCGTAAGACCTCCGGGCATGATTTCTAAGACCTCTTGGCATAATTTCGATTCGCGGTATTATCCCGATCGATTCTTTATTTCTGACTTGCGATGTTATCCCAGTCAATTCTGTAAAACCTCCGAGCATAATTTCTAAGATCTCTGAACAATTCTGTAAGACCTCCGGGCATGATTTTTAAGACCTCCGAGCATAATTTTGATTCGTGGTGTTATCCCAATCGATTTTTTATCTTTCGACTTACGGTGTTATCCCAGTCAATTCTGTAAGACCTCTGGGCATGATTTCTAAGACCTCCGAGTAATTCTGTAAGTCCTCCGGGCATGATTTCTAAGACCTCCGGGCATAATTTCGATTCGTGATGTTATCTCGATCGATTCATTATTTTTTGACTTGCGGTGTCATCCTAATCGTTTTGTGTTTTAAAAAAAAAATCACGATTCGGACAAAATCGTTGTATTTGTCTTTGCCCTATTCTTGATTCTCAGTAATGTGCAAAGAGGGACAGCTGTAGACACCGATTTTGTTCGGGTCTACTGTTTTAATTTTAATAATAATAATAATAATATTTTAAATAAAAAATAAAATAAAATAATTATTAATAAACAAAAAAAAAGTAAATAAACAAAAGAAACAGAAAACGACAGAAAGCAGGGCGGTTGATGCCTGACACCAGCCACCCTACAGTCACCACTAGTAGCCCCGATCAGCCACCCTATAGCCCATCTCCTGCCACTCCATATAGCCACCCCTACAACATCATCTGCTCCTTAAAAACTCCCTACTTTTTCCCCAAGAAGCTCTGAAAATCCCCTTCAACAACTCTCGAACCCTCTTTTCCGAAAGCTCTCGGAATCCTTTTCGAAAACTCTCAGACGAACCACACCCCCTCAAAATACTTTCAACAACCCCAAACACCATACCAAACCCATACCCAAACAGAAATGCCAAAACAGATCTACACAAAACACAAAAAAAATAAACACAGTCCTTCCCACAGGGGGAAACTCAGCGCCAAGCTTCTTGCAAGAACAAAAAAGGAATCAGATCAGCCTTCATTTTACAAAAAACAAAAAAAAATAGTAAACTCAAAAAAGTTCAAACCACGATCTACGTCTATCGGGCCTTGTTCTCTTAAAAAGAACCTCGGATCTGAACTCAAAAGGTCGAGAGGAGCATCGCGATGAATTTTGATAATTTTTCGACCACCGACGACCAGGTTTCGGTCGGTGCGGTGTTTCGGCGATCGGACGGCGGGCAACCAGACCTCTCTCCCAGAGCTCTCTCTTCCTTTCTCTTTTTTTTTCTGAAAACAGAAAATAATGAACCAAAAAAAAATCTTTAGCTATATATAGTAAAGCAAAAACTCAAAACGACGTCGTTTAGGGAAAGACCCAAAACGATGTCATTTTAACCAAGGAGGATCCGTGCGTAGACCCGGATCCAACCCGAGATCTCTCACAAATCGACCCGCCAACCCGTTTCAGCCAACCTTGAACCAGTTCATACGAACCGTGCAAGAAATCGATCTAAACCGTCGGATCGTCGAACCGCTGACCGAATCGCAAACTTATCAGATCAGTCCAAACCAGCGTTGACCGGACCGTTGACCGATCCGATTCAGGAAAAACAAATTTTTTTTTAATTTTCTATTTTTTATTATTATTTTTGTTATTTTAAGTATATTTTTATATTTATGCTTGATAAATTTCTAAATTTGTTAGAATAAATGTTTAATTGTTTTAATAATAATAAAATTGAAAACAAATAATAATTAAAAATATTTTTAAAATGTTCAAAAAAAATATTTATTATTATTATTATTTTTTCTGCCTAGATGTTGGAGGGAATAAAAATATTTTTTGAAAAAAAATAATTCCACCTAGATGTTAGGGAATTATTATGAATAAATTTTCATATAAAAAAAACACACAAGAAATTTTTAATTAGTTTTCAAAAATTATAAAAAATTGAACTTGCTTTGAAACTCCACCTAGATGATGGGAATTTTTAGAGATGTTCACGTTTTACGAAACCTTAAACACTAATTTTTATTTTTCAAAATCCTAGGTTTCTAAAACCCTTAAAATTCAAAATCTCTCCAAAATCCCTAAAATCTAAACCCTTAAAACCAAACCTTCAAAACCTCTACTCAAACTCTTATTCAAAATCTCCTAAAAATCCTAAGGACACGTGTGAAAATTTTATTTGAAGTAATTTGTTTCCGAATACCGCCTAGATGATGGGGTATTTAGGAAATTTTACTTCGTTCAGTCTTTTCACACGATTTCTTAATTCGTTATAATAATAAGATTAATAAATAAAAAGTATAACAGTAAATTGGGATCTTAAATATAAACAGTCGCACCTAAGCTTTGCCTAGATGTTAGAGAATTATGGTGGTCTCATTATACTTAAGAATCTAACTTTTTAATTACATTTTATTTTACATAACATTCATTGACATACACATATTAGCATGTTATTATTAGTATTTATTTGTACTATTCTGTCTTTAATTTTTATTTGTACTACTTTTAAAAAAAATTATGATATTACAAAATAAAATAAAAATAACATTCTGAAAAAAATAATTCTTGGTACTCTGCCTAGATGTTAGAGAGTCACAAACAATTTTCTATAAAGAGTGTTATTTCATTTTAAAGATCGTTGTGTTAAATCTTAAGCGAAAAGAGTTATTTCAAATTCTGCCTAGATGTTGGAGAATTTTAAGATAATTCTTTAACTTAAATATTTTCTCAATATTCCTAAATAAAAATTTTAGCAAAAATATTTTTTTCAAGTGAAAGAAATTAGTGTTAAATTTGAAATTAAAACCATTTTTATCCAACACCGAAAATAGTGCATAATTAAATGGTACCAATTTATGGGCGTTATGGGGGTGCTAATCCTTCTCCATGTGTAACCGACTCCCAGACTCAACCTGATTTTTCGTAGATAGAAATTTATCTTTTTGATAAACTTTAAACCTATTTTTATAGTTTTATCAAAAAGATAACCTTTTGGGTGGCCAATCACACCCTAACAAAGATTGGTGGTGACTCCCCCCTTTTATTTTTCTTGATTTTAAAACATCATCTTTTACATCGACGGTCTCAAAACCGTTACGACAAACATTGCTGTCAAAGTAGCCAAGGCGTCAGCAATCTGGTTTTCTTTTCGAGGAACAAGCTGAAATTGAATCTCTTTAAAATGTTTCTTCAAGCCAGCTATGTGCCTTTGGTATAACACTAGTTTCGAGTCTCTGGTCTCCCATTCACCCTTTAGTTGATAAATTACCAAGGCTAAATCCTTATATACTTATAGTGTTTCAATTTCCTTTTCAATGGCCATCTGTAACCCCATGACGCATGCTTCATATTCAGCGACATTGTTTGTACAAATGAAATCTAACCTTACAGTACATGGGTAATAATTTCCTTCTGAGGATATTAGCACTACTTCAATGCCATGCCCTATTATATTGGATGTCCCGTCAAAAAACATTTTTCATACTTCTTTTACAGGCTCTTTATCTTCATCTGAAAACTCAAACTCCATAGGTTCATAATCTTCTGTAGTTCGATCAGTAAGAAAATCAGTAATTGCACTCCCTTTTATATATTTTTGTGCCACATACACAATAACATATTCTGAGAGCATAACCTGCCATCTCGCTAGCCTATCTAATAAAGATAGTTTTTTAAAAATGTACTTGAGGGGATCCAATTTCAATATTAGCCACGTCGTATGGTAGAGCATGTATTGTCTGAGTCTACGAGTAGTCCAAGCTAAGGCACAACATATTTTTTCTATTTGGGGATACTTGGCCTCGTACTTTGTAAACTTTTTACTCAAATAGTATATAACATGCTCTTTCTTGCCAATTTCATCTCTTTGCCCCAATACACATCCTATCGATTTTTCTTGAACCGTTAGATATAAAATCAATGATCTTCTTGTAACTGGTGGAGTAACATCGGTGGGCTTATCAAATACTCTTTAATATTTTCAAATGCATTTTGGCATTCTTCATCCTATTCACCACGATTATTTTTGCGAAGCAACCTAAAGATTGGATCATATTTCGAGGTAAGTTGGGATATGAAGTGAAAAATATAATTTAATCACCCCAAAAAACCTCTCACCTCCCTTTGCGTGCGTGGTGCTGACAATTTTTGAATGGTTCAAATTTTATCAGGGTCTACTTCTATACCTCTTTTACTAATTATAAACCCTAACAGTTTTTCAGATTTAACACCAAAAGTGCATTTGTGTGGATTCAGCTTGAGCTGGTATCTCCGTAATCTTTCAAAAAGCTTTCTGAGATTAACAACATGATCTTCCCCTTTCTGAGACTTAGTTATCATATCATCAACATATACCTCTATCTCCTTATGCATCATATCATGAAAGAGAATGACCATCGCCCTTTAATATGTGACATCAGCATTATTTAGCCCAAAAGGCATAACTTTATAGCAAAACGTGCCCCACATTGTCACAAATATAGTTTTCTCCATATTTTCACAAGCTATTTTGATCTAATTGTAGCCAGAAAACCCATCCATGAATGAAAAAGTAGAGTGCTTAGCAGTGTTATCCACAAGGGTATCAATATGTGGTAATGGAAAATTATCCTTTGGGCTAGCCCTATTTAAATCTCGATAGTCCACACATATTCTAATTATTCCATCTTTCTTGAGAATTGGGAATATATTGGCTATCCATTCAGGGTACTTGGCTACTTCTAAGAAATCAGTGTCAAATTACTTTTTTACTTCTTCTTTTATCTTCAGTAATATTTCTGGCTTCATGCGTCTCAACTACTGCTATACTGATCAACATTCTAGTCTTAAAGGTAACCTATGCTCAACCACCTCTGTGCTAAGTCCTAGCATATCCTGGTAAGACCATACAAATACATCCATGTACTCTCATAGTAGATTCACTAACTTTTACTTTTCAATAGGTGATAATGAAGTACCGATCCTAACTTCTTTATTATTGTCACCATCTTCCAAATTTAATGGGTCAGTTAATTTTTGGTGGGGTTCTATAATTTTTTTTTATTCCATCCATTTTAACAAATCATGAGGTAAATCATAGTCTTTTGAATCAACATCATTATCAAGCTCGCTAATGTGAGTCAAATTTTCAAAATCAAACTCGATGTTTTTGCCTTGGTCATCTATAATGTTCATTATTAGAAAACCTGAAAATGGGTATAATCACAAAAAAATATATATTGATCTTGGCAAGGGCAAAGAGAATGGTAATGAAAAAGGAAAGAAAAATGAAAAACAGAAAACATGGTATAAGTGAAATACATTGCATTAATCATTTTATTAAGACAATGAAAATAAGCCCATACACTTAACCTCCGCATGCTTTTGGGCAGAAGCAATTGAAATTTTCAGGTTAAAAGGTTCAAGGACAACAAAAATGGTACACCATTCTTCAAGTCTCCTAAAAAGGAAAAAAGATCTCTTCATCTTGCACGACTCCTTCATCTGCTTCCACTTGAAATCATAAGAAAGCTTCCTCTAATCTCGTTACCAATCCCTCTTGTTCAACTCCTATCGACCCAGGATAGATATGCTCGACTGAACGAAAGGTTTCATACAAATAAGGGAACACTATTTTCCCATCAATCAAATTTTGCCTTTTTAGGTGTGCCATTCTCTTTTTTTTTCTCCAGCATTACATTTTTTTATCAGCAGCTGTAGGCTTATTGCCTAACCCTCATCTTTTTTTATTTTTAACCGAGCATGGTGCTCTTACGATTTTTTGTAGAGCTTTTTCTAAGCCTTGCTCAGTTCACTAACCCTTGCCAGCAGTCTGCTTGATCATCATATTCGTAGCTTTTGACAATTGAGAGATCAATATCCTTGACCCTTCTCTTACGTAAGTAGCATTTGCTACTTCAAAAGCTCTGAAAGAACATTCAATCGCTTCTTCTATTACCTCAACGTAGGGAGTTATTAAGGTCTTTATTACCAATAAATCTTCCTCACCATCCACACAGACTTGTTTTCCTTTTATGACAAATTTTACCTTCTGATGTAGAGATGAAGGTATAATTTTGATCGTGTGAATCCAAGATCTTTTAAGTAGACAACTATATACAAGAGTTATGTCCATTACTTGGAATATGATGTTAAAGGTACAAGAATCGATCTGTAATGGAATTTCTATATCATCAATTACCTATTTTCGTGCCTCATCAAACGCTCTTATAATCATATGGCTATTCCATATATGAGAGGGATCCACTGAAAGCTTTGACAATGTTGTCAGAGGTATAACATTAATAGATGATCCATTATTAATCAGCACTTTAGCCATAGTGTGGGACTTACACTTGACAGTAATATGTAAAGCTTTAATATTACCGCATCTTTTCGGAGGCATTTAATCATCATTGAAGGTGATAAAATTTGAGGCTATAATATTTCTAACCATATGATCTACCTTATCAACAAAAATGTTATGCTCGACATAAGCTTGGTTGAGCACTTTCAACAAAACATTCCTATGTGACTCAGAATTCAATAGTAGTGACAGTAAGAAAATACGAGCTGACAATTTATTTAGCTGGTCAACCACATTGTACTTACTGTGTTTGATGATTTTTAAAAACTCACAAGCTTCTTTTTTTGTCATTGGTTTGTTAATTTGCACTTTCGAGCTTACCACTGGTTGAGAATCTTAGCTTTCCCTTGTGTCTTCTTCTCTTATCTTGCCTTTTCTTTTCTTGGCCCTTTTTGACATTTCAAGAGTGTAAATTTGACCACTTTGGGTCATTCCTCCTACTCATGCTATGTTGGCAGTATTCTCCATCCTTGGATTATTCGAGGTCATATTAGGCTCTCGTATCACTACATCATAATCATATCTCCGTAGGACTACTTTATCGATTTGATAAGGGAATGGTCATTGGTGTCCTGAAAGAGAAGATGGTTTTCTCAATTAGGGGCTCTGGTTTCTCATCACAGAAGACAGTGAGAGGTTTGGGGATAAAAGACTTGTCAGGATGCTTATCACCCATTGTATTCACACTATTTTCATCACATTCATCATAGAACTCAATGATGGCCTCATCCATGAAGCTCTGTAATATTCACTTAAAGCCTCACAACTTTGGATTGAATGTCCAATTATTTTCTCATGGTATTTACAAAAATGGTCAGGGTCTTCATGACTTTCGTTATCTAAAAATAATGATTGAATCATGCTCGTCTCATACAAACAGTCGTACACCTATTTAAAAGAGGTCTTCACTTCATCCGTGCATCTTTTGATCTCTACATATTTTTCCTTACCAACCATATTGATTTTTCCTTCGGTGTGATCCGACAAAAGGTTTCCACTAACACTTGACTTGAATTTGGTATCAAAAGATAAAAGCCCATCATTTATCAAACCTTGCACCTTGTGTTTAAATACCGTGCAATTTTTAGTAGAGTGTCCTATAACTCCGTAATGATAATCGCACTTGACGTTAGGGTCATACCAACTTGGGTAAGGTGATTTTAATGGTTTCGCATAAGTAGGAGCGACAAGGTGGCCTCTTATTAATTGAGGGTACAAATCGATGTAAGAAATGAGAATTAGGTTAAAATGAGATCTTTCTCGATTGTTATTATTCTGTGAGTTTCTTTGATTGCTATTTGGGTAGGTTGATCAGGTAAATAGTTGAGCTGGAGGTACAGAGGTGTAATTGGATGGTTAAGGGCTAAAACTTGATCAGGATAGCGGTTGTTGGGGTGCTCCGTAATGGTATGGTTGTTGAGAGATTTGGTTTGTGACAAGATTGTAAGGGAGATATGGATTATATGGGATAAAAAGATGGTGTGAGAGATTTCTGTGAATGACAGCATATGTCTCCTGCTCTTTCTTCTTTAAAGTTACTGTCTTCTTTTCAGACCCTTTAATTTTGTCACTTTTGACAGTGTTCTCTATCATCTCTCCTAAGATTACCATGTCAGAGAAATTTTTCATGGCATTCCCCATCAATCTATCATTATACGGGGCTTTCAGTGTATTGACAAATAACACAATTATTTTTTTTAATCAGTGGTGGTTGGACCTGGATCGCTGCATCTCTCCACCGATGTGCATATTCCTTAAATGTTTTTATTGATTTCTTCTCTATATTTTGTAATGACAGCCTATCAGGGGCTGTATCCAAGATATGTTTATACTGAGCAAGAAAAATTTTGGTCAAGTCTTTCCATGAACAAATCTTGCTCTGATCTAACTGCATGTATTATTTAGCTATTGAACTAATCAAACTATCTTGAAAATAATGTATCAAGAGTTTGTCATTATGGGTATGACCCATCATCTTTCTACAAAACATGGTAATATGAGTGGAAAGACACTTTGTTCCATCATATTTATCAAAATTTGGGGTCTTAAATTTTTATGGGATAACCAAGTCAAGCATTAGGCTCAGCTCATTGGCGTCAACAACCCCATAAATGTCATTACCTTCAACTGCTTTGAGCCTCTCTTCAAGTTGGTCATACTTGTTTCGTATTTTTGAGTTTATAATAGGCTTTGACATTTCACGGGACTTCTCCTGTTCAATTGGTTCATCAAGATTTGGTATTATAGTGGCATCAACTGGGATAGGCCCATCATTAATATTTAAGTGGATTGATTGTTGGCCAGTAGCATGATTGACATAGGGATATGGTTGCACACTTGGTGGGTGTATGTGCATGCCACAAGGGGCTTGAGCTTGGGCTTAAGGTGGAGTGAATCCAGGAAGATAGAGTGGTTCTTCCGTATTAACTTCTTCTTTTATCCTTGATGCCCCAGCAACTTCTTTACCTTTCACTAAACTAGTTAGTAATTATCTTAATTCAGCCATTTGGGCTTCGATACTTTGCTGTATCTCCATCACTCTTTCTCTTATTTCTTTTTATGCCCTTTCGATTCTCTCAAATCTGGTTACGTTCTCTTCTTCCATAACTCGAGCTTAAGAACGAAGTATTATATCTATGCAGGATTGTTTGACTTAGATTCTTCAGCTTTGCTATCCTTGAACCTTAGTTTATTAACCGTGTATTAGAACGCATGATATAATATCATTACTTATTTGCTTTTATTAAAATACATGTATGGAATGAATGATATGCAAATTATAGGTATTATTTTAGATCAATCAAAACAAAAAGAAACTTTCATTAACCATGGGGCCTTTATACATCATCTTATCATTCTTACGTTAAAACCATAAAAACATTTGATTTGAGCATATTGCTCCCTAGCTTCACACAAGAAATTCAATAATCTCTAACCATGGCTTTGAGTTGGTACAATCTCTTATTCCAGTGTTTTTACCTTTTCAACCATGTTGCTTGCTTTTCAAACAGCCTTGTAGATTTGAGCAGTCAGATGTTTGATGTATTGTTATTTCCCTAAACTTTTTGCTTTCCACATCTTTTGAGCATCCACTTTCATGTTACAAGTGCGAGCCCAATAATCCTCTCTCTCTTGTCATTCAGCTAAAATCTTATCTATGTAACTCTGATTGCTTGTTAGTTAAAGCTCCAAACTCATTAATTCATGTGCTAGAGCCTTTTTCTCACTTTGCAAATCGAAATTCCTATTTTGTTCCTTCCTTAGTTTGGCTTTCAGCTTCTCACTTTCTTTTTGGTGCTGTGCTACCTTTTCAAAAGCTCTTCAAAGTTTTTCTTTCCATTCATGATGTTCTTTGGTGAGTGCAGAGATTATTTTTTTGTTCTCTCGAGCTCTATTCTTCCAATATTCCACCATATCTCGTAGTTCTTCAACATCCTTCTTGGATCCCTTCAAAGGTTTACTATCTAACCTCAATTTCTTATTTTCTTGATACAGATTTTACATATCCTTTTTCAATACTTTTTCTTCTTTAGTCAACTTTTGTACTGCATCATCTTTCATCATCAAATCATATTTCAATTGGTTAACTGATCTATCATAGCCATCTTTTCTTTCTCTAACTTTTTTTTTTCAATTTTAAACTCTCGTTGAGCGATCTTAAAAGTCGATAATACCGATACTGAAATAGGAGCTGGCAATTTCTCTGAAACATCGACTGGTAAAAGCCTAATTTCATTAATCATTTTCATCCTCCATGCAAGGTAACCTTCTGTAACATTATCTACAAATCTAGCTGGACTCATTCGGTTGACTTGCTTCCATGCTTTAATGATTTCACGAACCCTTTTCACATAACCAGGTGTCCCACAATCGAACTTGAGTGAACTGAGTCCATGAGTCATAGGGATAAACTACCGTGAGTCATATTATCTTTGAACCATAAGAGTTGCATAACTCACTGCCCCTCATATTCCTAACAAGGGTACCCATGATTCGTTTCCACAACTATACAAGATGGCCATAGGAATTATTCATGGTGCCCTCCATGTTATATCCTCACTATTGAGCTTCAGAAAGAATGCCAACCACTGATCTTTTGTCCAATCTTTTCTCCAATCTTTAGCCACAAACTCCTTGATAGGACTGAAATAAATGGAGAATGGCCAAAATGTTATCTTTTTTTTTCACAAAAATGGCTTCTGAGCCAGACAAAAAGCAATTGAGCACACCCTATAAATCTTCATTCACCCTTTTTTCGATAAAAATTAAGTGATCTAATAGTCTCTGCTAAAATAGTTTGTGAAAGATTTATTCTTTTATTTAATTGCTCAAAAAAGTCAATTACTGATGCTTCTATATGCCCTAACACCTTAAGAAATATCATCAATCTATACACAGTCAAA
This sequence comes from Durio zibethinus, assembly GCF_002303985.1. The sequence continues at coordinate 10,068,213 of NW_019168004.1, forward strand.
GCAAACACATCCAATCCCTGATCAGTTTCAATATACTTTTTTATGTACTCGAGCAGAAAAGCTGATGGAATGGTCTTAACCCCATTCTTTTCCTTCTTGTGTTTGTCTATCTCTTCAACCTCTACTTGCACGATCTTGGCTAACTTCTTTCTATATCCAGTAGTCTTATACTCTTTCCAATAGATCTTATCTTGATTGGTAGACTCTATCTGAAGAAAAGAAGAATATTTTTTGATCGTGGGGGTCAAGTCTTCTTGGTTGAATACAAAGCATCGATAAGATGGATCCCAAAATTGTATTGCAGCTTTCATAAGTTGTTCATCAACCTTCACTGACATAAGCAGTGCCACATCCCTATATTTCTTGGAAAAAGATTCTTTTCTCTCTGTTCTCCACTATTTCCAAATGGCTTCCAATTCTGATATATTATTTTGACTGAGATCCATATACATTAACTGTGGTAGCATCGATATGTGACCATCTACTAAGCAATCTCTTTCTTTCCTCTGAGTACTTTCTGAATGGCTCTTGACCTCTAAGTAGCTCTTACATATTGATGACATCCTTTAGGTTTTCTGAAAGTTTTTCTTGCTAAAGATTGGTCCAAAATAATATCCTTTAGAAATATGGTACCTATATGATGCATGCAACAAAATTGAAGACAACAAAAGAATTAAATAAATCAATAATGTAAATAAAATAAATAAATAAAAATGAGTAAATGAATGAAAAAGTATAACATGTGTCATAACAGAATATACATGTGTCCTAATTTAGGTAATTTTCTCGTAAAAGGGACAGCATGGCTCTATCCTAAAGTTGGACCTTACGGCTCACTATATGTCGATTAAGATTTACGTATCTAAAGGTTCCCAGACTATTCCTCACATCATCGTCCATTATAAACTAGTAAGGCTTCCCGATCCTCACCCATTACAGGCTACTAACGAAATGGGTTCAATCTGAGTGAAAGTGTTTCGTTAGCAAATGCGGAGGTTATTACCTCACGAGAGTGTAGCTACTTTACTTCCTCCTAAAAGGGATAGAGCCTAGGTTTAGAGCTCATGCATGAATATGCAAAGTGTGTGCAAAATAATGTATTAATCAAAATACCATAAACTCAAAATTAAAATAAAATAACAACTAACATACAATTTATCTTATTCCTTAACGTATATATTTTTGAAAAATCAAAATAAAGGAGATTAAATGAAATGTCAAATAAAACCAATTAAATCCAACAATTCTTAATAGCACATAATTAGAAGTTTTGGCTTGACTCTCGAATTTCTTCCCTAGTGGAGTCAATAAGCTGTCGTAACGATTTCGGGGACCGTCAGACGTAAAGTGTTTTAAAATCGAGATAAATAAAAGAAGTCACCACGAATCTTTGTTAAGGTGTGATTGGCCACCCAAAAGTTTTTTTTTTTAATAAAACTATAAAAACGAGTTTAAAGTTTATCAAAAAGATAAATTTCGATCTACGAAAAATTAAGTTGGGTCCGATAGTCGGTTACGTGCGGGGAAGGATTAGCACCCCCACAACGCCCATAAATTGGTACCATTTAATTATGTGCTATTTTCGGTGTTGGATAAAAATGGTTTCAATTTGAAATTTAACACTAATTCCCTTCATTTGAACAAATATAATTTTGTTAAAGCTCTTTATTTAGGAATATTGAGAAAATCTTAAAGTTAAAGAATTATTTTAAAATTTTTCAACATCTAGGCAGAATTTAAAATAACTCTTTTCGCTCAAGATTTAACACGATAATCCTTAAAATAAAATAACAATCTTTATAGAAAATAATTGTTAGTGACTCTCCAACATCTAGGCAGAGTATCAAAAATTATTTCTTTCGGAATGTTATTTTTATTTTATTTTGTAGTATCACAACTTTTTTTTTAAAATGCGTTATTCTTTTTTTTTATTGTAAAAATTTTATCATCAAATAGTAAATGAAAATTAAAGACAGAATAATGCAAATAATTACCAATGATAACACGTTGAAGGATGTATGCCAATGAATGTTATGTGGAATGAGATGCAATTTTAAAGTTGGGTTCTTAAGTATAATGAGACCACCCCGATTCTCAAACATCTAGACAGAGCTTAGGTGTGACTGTTTATATTTAAATTCCAATTTACTATTATACTTTTTATTTATTAAAGTTATTATTAATGCGAATTAAGAACTTGTATGAAAAACTTAATGAAATAAAGTTTCCTAAATACCCCATCATCTAGGCAGCATTCGGGAACAAATCATTTCAAATGAGATTCTTACACGTGTCCTTAGAATTTTCAAAATGTTTTGAATAAGGGCTTGCGTAGAGGTTTTAAAGGTTAGGGTTTCAAGATTTTGAAGATTTGAATTTTAAGGGTTTGGATTTAAAAGTATTTCGGATTTTAGAGGTTTTAGAAAACGCGAACATCTCTAAAAATTCCCAATATCTAGGTAGACTTTCGAAGCAAGTTCCATTTTTATAATCTTTTTTTTAATTAATTTAAGAAACATAATTTTTTTTATAAAAATGTTCTTTTTTTACAAAAAAAAGATTCCTTTTTTATGAAAACTTATTATCAAAAATATTATTAGCTTATTTAGTATTTTTTATAATAATAATTCTCCAATATCTAGGCAAAATTATTATTTTTGAAATATGATTTAATTTCCTCCAACATCTAGGCAGGAAAAAAATTTTCTATTATTATTATTATTTAAGCATTTTTAATTTTTTTTTAGTATTATCGTACTTTGTTGTCATTTTATTATTATTAAAATAATTAAAAAAACTTATCCTAACAAATTAAAAACTTATCATGCATAAATATATAAAGAAAATACTTAAAATAACAAAAATAATAATATATAAAAAAAATTCAAAAAAAAATTTTTTTTACCTGAACCGGATCGGTCAATGGGGTTTGATTGGACCGAAAAAGGTTCAGTTCAGCGGTGGTTCAGTTGGGCCGGCTAAGGCGCGGTTCAGGCCGATCGAGGGAGCGATTCGGTCCGATCTGATCAAACCGATTCAAAGCCGCTGAGAAGCCAGGGTAGCGGGTCGGTTGCGCGAACCCCGGGTCAGGTTCAGGTCAACGCGCGAATCCTCCTTGGCCTAAACGACATCGTTTTGGGCGATAACTTTCTATATAAAATGAAAATTTTTTTTTGTTCAGCTATTATTCTGTTTTCAGAAAAAAAAAAAAAGAAATGAGAGCTCCAAAGCTCTCGTCGTCCGATCGTCGAGCTGTCGTGCCAACCGCCGCCCAGACCGTAGGTGGTTGTCGTCGTCGGTGATCGTCAGTGATCGAAAAATACTGAAATTCACCGCAATGCTCCTCTTGGCCTCTTGAGTTCAATTCCCTAGATCTATTGGTGAAGTTTCGGTCAAATCTTTTTTTTTTTGTATTCTGACTTTTTAATTTTTTTTTGAAACTGACTTTGTTTTTTTCTGTGCAGGGGCTCTCGACGCTGGGTTCCTCCCTGCGGGGAGGACTGTTTGATTTTTTTGGTTTTTTTTTTTGTTTTTGGCAGAATCTCTCCCTCATTCTCTGTGTCTCTTCTTTGGTTTGGCTAGAAGCTCTATTTATAGAGCTCCAACCGTGCATGTTTGAGGGGAAGGCATGGGGTGTAAGCACGAGCCCCATGCCTCTTTTATTATTTTTTTGGCAACATCTGGCAATGGCAGGATTAGGTGATCAGAGGGATGGGGGGTAGCCATGGTGAGAGATGGGTGTAGGGTATGGTGACAGTGGTGCCGAGGGGAGGCACCACTGCCATCCTCGATTTTTTTTGTTTTCTGGTCTTGTTTTGTATTTTGTATTATTTTTAGTTTTTTTTTGTATTTCGTATTTTGTATTTAATATTTTTTTTTGGGGGACAAAATTGATGTCCACAATTAATTCTTAAAGACAAAATCAAACTCGATACCTTTATACTTGAAATTACGTTCATTCATTGTAGCCTGCAATTAACATATATGGTGACAACAAGCTAACGGAATCAAAATGACTTACTATAAATTTGGTGAAATTCATTTAAATTTACTTTATTCCAAACATAATCTCACAAATTATGCGATGCGTGTGTATTATTAAGATATGTTTTAAGATTGTTGTGGTGTTACAAAAATGAAATCTTGTGTGATTTAGCAAGTCTTTGCCAACTTTTATGTACCAAATATATATAATTCCAAAACATAACAGAAAAATCAACTAAAAGATAAGAATGATGAGAGGACAGAAGATCTAAATATATAGATACAAAAGCAGATTTAATTTTCTGTTAAATTCATTTATTCCAATGTACTCTTAACATGAAACAACCTTCTATTTCAGTTCAGAATACATATTCACAAAATTATACAAAGTAAAATAAAAGAAAATACTACTAGTAAATTCTTATGACCCTCTTGATCGATACATCATCTTTTTTGCATTCTCATAGTGGTTCAATTATACATGGCTAGTGTACAAGCCAGCAAGGCAAATATAATTGACTTGTAAGCAACCGAACTAGGCATCCTTCCATTGTCCCTTCGGAAAGAGTGCTTGGTATACAGGAAAGTTGATTGTAACCAAAAGCAAACAGAGGAAAATTTGCAACCCAAATAGATTCAAAACCTTGGAGTGATCAGCATCGAAGATGACCTTCTTGATTGCCAAAATGCTACCGAACAGATTCAACATTGCAAGTGTTGCTAAAATATCAAATATTGGTGAAGTAGCACCAAACTCTATCAGCTCTTGCTCATATCTTTCGGAGACGTCATCGTCAGCTACCTTCGCCGTGATGACAAAGGCTGATTGTGTATATTCTAATAGCTTCAAAATAGTGTCAAAAAAGGCAAAGAAGTATGAAGTTGTTCTCTTGAACATCCACATCCTTTGGTCGTTACACCAACCTTGCAATGTACCTCCACACCAAAGGAATTCTCCAAGGCTATATGCACGTTGTGCGAAGACAGCATATGCAAATGGGAGCACCCAGGGACTTGTTGTCTGATTGTCAAATATGGATTATAGTCAGTCATGTGCAAATTCACAAACATCAGTGATCATTTGTTACTTTTAGGCTTCTTTGGTTGGACCTTTTGCCAACTCGATAACAAGTAGTTAGGAGCTTCATACCTCAGCAAACAATGAGATGCCTTTAAGCAGGCAAAGGCATGATGGGACAGCAACATAGTACAACGTAGCCAAGCAGTTTGCAGCCTACAAGTTGTAAGGACAGTAAGCAAGTCGAAGCCTTAGAGGAATCTATTTTTGTCCATACAACAAGGAGCAGTATCTTGATAGGAAAATTTGTAAGTGACCTTCCGACAATCTCTTATGTTGTACCAGCGTCTGCAATAATGTTGTTGGAGCAACTCCTAAGAAGCCTTCACTTTGAAGATTTAAGTAGATAGATTTCCAACCTCTACATTTGATACTCAATCCTGTAATTATATCCTCCGCAGGGTAGCCATATTTCAAACCCATCTGCAACCAAAAATTTATTACTGTGTATGTGTACATGCACATGCATGTCTGTGTTTACATGTGTGAGAAAGAGCATCACATACCTCTTTTCCCCATAGTGTATTTTGTTCGAAGGCACAGCTTGCAAGAACTTTACATGTTTCTTCTAAAACGCTTGCACTTGCTTCAAACTTTCTATCATTTAGTCTCTTCCAATCAACCTTACAGTCGGCTTTGTCATATTTCTTTCCGGAAAGAGCCTCTCTCCTGTGAAAGCAGCCAGTCCCAATGTAGCATGGCCCTCCGTTTGCGTCAAGTCCTGGAAGCTTCCACTTGATTGTTGATATAGCCCAACACACAGATTGAAGTAAACAAAATCATCAGGATGTAATCTTCTTTATATTAATTTGAGTAAAACGTTTCTACTGTGCTTAATTAGCTTTTGTATTAGTCGAAAGGAATTACCATAAATATCATTTTTGGTGAGATTATTGAAATTCTGAGGACACTGTAAATAGGCAATCTCATCTCCCTTTTCTTCATCCATGGAAAAGCACAAAGAATCATTGATTGACTCTGAATTGTTTGAATACATATTGCAATCCACATTAAGAATAATTGGGCCATTACTTATCCTTGATGATACCCTGATCTATTTTCACGATATAAATCATTAAAAAACATATACAAAATATATACAATTAGCCATGTAGAGTGTTATACTTACTAGAGCATTCATGGCTCCAGCTTTGAAATGGTGGTGATATTGGGGTCTTTTCTCTCGTGCCAAGTAGACAAGAGTTGGCGGAGGGTTTCCTTCAATATCCACAGCAGTGGAGTCTCTCCCATCAATTAGGATCTGAGAAATTAATTAAAGCACCATTAACCAAGCTCAAGTACTATTGATTAATTAGGAGTTTATGAAATATATTACTTGAAGAATGGTTTGATGATCACGCTTGCTTGAAACAAGTCCCATTCACGAAATCCTTTGAGCTGTTTACAAATGTCTTCTGGAATCCGGTTCAACTTTGTGGTGGTTTCAATCCTCATTTTCATCTCCTCAAATAGTTTCTGCATAATTGAGAAAGAAAAAAGATACATATGTATATACATATATATATATATATTCTCTCACCTTTTACATCAAAATGATGGGGCAAAATATTTATACCTCAAATGTTAAAATAAATAATTTTCAAATATTTAATTTACGTCTTTTTTTGATACTTTAGAGATTACTAATTTTCATGTTTAATCATTTCATTTTAAATCTATAATTAATTTTTAATTTAATCTATTACCATCAAAAACATTTTTTCCTCTAAAAATTGGATTATGGAATTTCTTTTCCGTATTACATCTTTAAGTTAATATATAGATTAGATATAACCCAAATATACTTTTCATGCTTAACTCTTGAGTGAGGTAAAATCTAATCCGATCAACAGTGAAAGAAAATAGGAATGTCAACTGGTGTTGGGAATTTTCTTTTAATTTTTTCTTTTTTTTTTCACTAATTACTTTATGTAAGTCTGTTTGCAAAGAAAATTTAGTGGCATAAAAGTAATTTACTTGAAATTAATTTTTCTAAAAATGTTTTATATTTATTATTTGAAAAATCAAAGTATATATTTTATTTAATACAAAATTTAAAAAAGCTACTGTGATAATGAAAACTTTTTTTTGCATATATATATATATATAAATCAATAAGGAAAATCGGTCTACGTCGACTTACTAGTGTGATATCCTATTGTGTTATAAGATTTCACTTCAGACAATGATTCAATAAAAAAAAATAATTGAAATTCCCTTCATAGACAAGGACATTCAGTTGTTTTGATGAAATTTTTCTTTAAAAAAAATCATATTCTCTTTATCATTGAACTAAAGTTAACTTCTTACATAAAAAACAGTATATTTAATATTATATATGTTTTAAGTTTTGATGTACCCAACTCTTTCCGGTAAACAAAAAGAATATAATTATTTTTTCAACCTTAAGGTCCCAATTATTTTGGACGAATTAGCATGAGACAAACACTGTTTTATATGTGCTCAATAGACTTTAATTTTTCTTTTGGATGTACTCAGCCAACAGGCATTATTGTAATACTCATTGTAAAAAATATATACAGGTCCCCATTGTAAAAAATTTATTAATTACGTACCCAATTCAAACTTTTTTCTCAAATTACTCAATTCAAACTTAAACATTATTAACTAAACATGTAATTTTTTTCAATTTTCTTAAGTTTTGACTTTATTTATATAAAAATAAAATTATAAAATTTGCATTATATATTTTTGGTACAAAACAGCAGTAATAAATATAGGTTTATATATGATATATTATCAGTATATAGATTTTATACACTATTAATAAATTAAATAATACGATCTTATTAATGAAATAAGATGATACAATTTTATTAATGAGTAAATTTTTTAAAAATATTAATTTTTTATATTTATTCATTAATAAAATGATATTATCTAATTTATTGTAGTGTATAAAATTTATTCATTGATAATATATCAAATATAAATTCATAAATATAAAAAATAATGTATAATATGTATTTTTTTTATACATAAGCAAGGATGCATATTGATTTTCTATAATCAGTAAGTAAAACTTCTAGGTCGTTCAACTTGGATGTGGCAAAACATGAATAATTGCACGAAACGACAAATCAGAAGCAAACATCCAAGAATGCATTATTGATGTAAGAAAGTGCAAGAATTACTGTAAATTACCTTTACTGAAAGCCACTCTTTGACCTTGACAGGATCGTCATCTGGTTCAAAAGCTGTCCTAAAGTAAGCCTCGGGTGCTCTTGGTTCTACTTTGAACTCCTTGCAAAAGGGCAGCCATTTCTTTGAGAAAGTGGCAACCTCTAACATGGCATAGAACGTTAAATCTGACCCTCCGTTGTCTGATAAATATATGCTTAATTTCTCAGGTGGATAATCATATGCCATCACTGATAACACTGTGTTAATCACCATGCTTGGTGGCTCTATTAATGGATCCGCTGTGCATACAAATATGTCTATGCCTGGTAATTCTTTCTCAAACCTATTATTCCTGATAAATTAGATCTCATATTTATATAAACAACATAATTTTATAATTTTATAGTAAGATATATGTATGAGATAACTTTGAGAGAGCCTGTTTTTGTAAGGAAAACGGTAGACAGAGTTCCATCGACAAACTGTGGTGAGAAACCAATAAAAACTGAACCAAAGCTCAGAGAGAAACAATCCAATCCAACTCCATCTCTCAACTTTTCCTCCCACTGGGAAAAACCTTATCCTATAGACACTAATGAAGCAGATATCCACCAAGATTGAAGCTGCAAACATCCTGAAAAGGATCCGTCCCTTAACTGGTTTTGTTTCGAACAGTGGAAGGTAATCATATTTTGCCATTTTCTCCCTGCAGTCTCAAGGTGCTGACTCGATGATTTCAATGAGGAAGATAGCATGCCAAAGGAAAAGGAAATGGAAATGGAAATGGAAATGGAAAGGAACCAACTCTCAAGTCTAATTAATACCTAAGGCCATTCTTTAAATTTTTTATTTGATCTAATATTTTATTTAAATGCATTGAAAATTAGTATATTGATTGTCAACCATATGAACCAATGATGTTTAGTATACGCGGTCGTAAAATTCTAAAAACTAAATATAAATATTGTCAAATGATGTATGATGTTCATGGGTTTCTCCAAACATGTGATTTTGACTAAATGTTCTTTAATCAAACTTATTAATTCTTAAAGGCAATCAAATTCGATACCTTTAAACTCATTCATTATAATCCGTAATTTGTTGGCTTAAAGCAATAAACACAATAATGCAGAAGTAATATATCGCAATAAATCCACAGTAATAGATAATAATTAACAATCAACAATATAGAAAAAGTAAAGTATACCAAGATTTATGTAAAAAACCCTTCAGTGTAAAGAAAAAAATTACGAATAACCAAAAAAATCTCCACTATCAAATAATAGATATACAAAGTTATTCTCTAACTAAAACTAGAGTTAATCAATAACTGAAAGAAAATTAGAGAAATTTTACTAAACATGTGACTCAACAAATATACCCTGAATTTGTTCCTAGAGAGCTTCAAATCCGATCTTCATTGTTCAGAATATAGAACTCTGAATCATAAACCAGCTTACAAAGTTTCAGCTCAATCGGACTACAAATTGACTTTCATTCAACAAACTCTCCCTTCTCCTTTTCTTTTTATTTTTCTGGCTTTTCTTCTTTCTCTTCTTGGTTTGCGACACCACATTCAAATAGCCCCACCTCTTTTTATTAAGTAGTTAGGGCTCTGTGTAAAAAAAAAAGACCAAGGCCCATGGCTTTTGATTAGTCCAAACTTAATTACATGGGGCTAGACCCCATTTTCCTAACAATCTTCCTCTCCAACCCCATTAGAAGAAAATTTATCACCATAGCAGTTTCATTTGAAACTTATCTTAGCTAAGGAACTTATTTCAACCAAGTTACTGCAAAGCTCAAGCTTTTCTTTGAGAAGTGTCTTAGTCAACATATTTGCTATATTATTATCAGTATAGACTTTCTTCAATAGTATCTATTGTTCCTCAATCATTGAATGTAACCGATGATATCTAACATCAATGTGCTTCATTCTAGCATGTTACAAGGCATTCTTACTCAAATCTAAAGCACTTTAGCTATCACAGAATACCACATACTCTTTCTGATTCAACAGTAACCCATATAGTCTTATCATTTTTTCAAGGTCTGCTATAGTTTTTTTTTCATGAAAGATCACATTTTTACTTTTGATTGTTTTTCTCTTCACTGGATCTCATACCCTGTAGCCAAATTTCTCATCATCATATCCTACAAATACACACTGTGTGGCTTTGCTGTTAAGCTTTAACCTTTACTTTTTCAGCACATACATGAATGCTTTATACCAAAAAATTTTCAAATGAAAGTATGAAGCATCTTTCTCTATCCATATTCTTTCTGAAATGTCAAAGCCCAAAAGAACTGATGGTGATCTATTAAGCAAATAACAAGTTGTGTTGATTACTTCATCTCAGAATGGCTTTGATAATTTTATCATCCTCAATATACATCTGACTTTTTTTACAATGGTGTGATTCATCCTTTCAGCTACACCATTATGCTACGATGTTTCAGGTTCTGTCATCTCATGCCTGATCCCATGCTTTGAATAGTACTTTTGAAAGTCTTTGAATGTGTATTCCTTACCATTATTAATCCGAATATACTTTAAGGATAACTCTGTCATCCTTTTCATCATGACATAAAATTTTTGAAAATACTGTAGTGCCTGACTTTTTTTTTCAATATATACACTTAAGTTTTACGTGAAGCATCATTAATAAAAATAGCAAAATACCTACTATCACCTAATGACTCAACCCCAATGAACCACATATGTTAAAATAAATTAATTTCAATCTTTTTTTTAGAACTCTTATGAAAAGAAACTCTATGATACTTACTAAATAAATAATAATCACATGAATCAAGAAACATATATTTGGTTAAGGGAATGAGAGACTACCTTCTCAAAACTTGTAACCCTTTCAACCTCATGTGTTTCAGCCTTATGTGCCACAAGTTTGCTAAAGCATTAACTTTAATGGCATTTATCTTGTTGTTGTTCAATTGCATCCATGTCTTATACATTATGCAGTATAGTTTTCTCCTTGCAACTACCATAGATCCCTTGAAAAACTTCTACTGCTCATTCTTTTGTCGACTCTCACATCCCTCCTTATCAATGACATTAATAGTAAGCAAATTCATTATCATATTTAGAATATATCTGACATCTCTCAAAGTCAACATGCAACTTATACTAGTTTGTACAATAATATCATTAATCTCAACAATCTACGACACACTCTTGTTTTTCATCTTGGTGCTACCAAATTATTTTACTTTGTAAGTTGTATACAACTCTCTCTTAGGAATATAATGATATGCTACTCATGTGTCAGCTATCCACTCACTGTCGGGATTACCAATATGATTACAATCACCATGTATATAAATCAAAGTAACTGAATCACTATCTGAATTCATTGCTACAATATTGTCATCATCTGAACTCTTACCTTTCTTATATTTTTGCTCTTGCTTTAAGATTTTACAGTGTAATTTTATATGATCTATTTTACCACAATGAAAATATTTCACTTTATCTCTGGACTTGGATCTATGTTTAAACTTACTATGACTTTTTGGTTCTGACCTTTGTTGATGTTTCTACCCCTGTTCTCTATGAGAAGAACTTGATTCTCAGGGTTAACATCTTTTTGCCTTGTTTCTTCATTAAACATACTATCTTTTATCATCTCCAATGTCACCTTATAATTAGAAGCTGAATTAAGAACAATCACAATTAGAGTATTTCAATTGTCTGGTAATAAACCCAAAAGAAATAATGTCTTCATTTCATCATCCATCTTAAGTTTTATAGTAGTCATCTAATTAAATATATCTTGAAAATCACTCAAGTACTTTGTAATAAATCACCCATCCATGTGCTATAAAGTTGTAAGCTTTTTAACAAATATAACTTTATTCATACATGTTTTTTCTCTCAAACAATGTTGCCAATTTTTTTCAAATAGTGTAAGCATCTACTTTCTGAGCTTCATGATGAAACACATTGATATTAATCCATTTTTTTATTTTAGCTTGCTTTTTTTTACCTAACTTCTTTTAGCTTTTATCTTTCATATCTGCTGGTTTAGCCAAATCACCCAATATCGACTCATACAAATTTTTATAGTATAAATGATCTTCTATAATAGGCTTTCAAATTGAATAATTTGATATTATTTATTTTATCATGAAACATGTATCATCCTCTATAATCTCAAATAAAATTTACTTTTGTCTTGGGGCTTGCTTTTATAATCGGTATTTCAAAATAATCAGTTGCTCTGATACGCACTTGTTGGGCTTGAAGCAATAACCAACAACCAACGCAGAAGCAATATATCACAAGTAAAACCTTGCATAATAGACAACAATCAACAACAGCAGGAAAATAAAAGCACACCAAGATTTATGTGAAAAAACTCTTTAAGTGTTAGAGGAAAAAAATCACAGTACCTATCCAAAAAAATTTCACTATCAAATATGGATATACAAAGTGTTGTCTAGCTAAAGCTAGAATAATCAACAACTAGAGAGATATTTTGAAGAATCTCAGCCCAATGGTGACTTAACAAATACACCCTAGATTTATTCGCTGAGAGTTTCTAAACCCGATCTTCACCATTTATAAATGTAGACTAACTTGAATCACTAACCTGCTGACAAAAGTTTCAATCAATTTCGAACCATAGATTCTACTTCCATTCAACCAACTCTCATTTCTTCATTTTCCCTTTATTTTTTTGGCTTTTCTTATTTCTCTTCGTGGTTTGCGACACCACTTTAAAACAGTCCCACCTTTTTTTATTAAGCAACTAAGGCTCTATGTAAAAAGAAAGACCAAGGCCCATGGCCTTTGATTAGTCCAAACCCAACTACATGGGGCTAGACCCCATTTTCCTAACACAATTAACATATGTGCATGATGATAACAAACAATCAGAATGAAAATGAATTACTATAAATTTGGTGAAATTCATTTAAATTTGCTTTATTCCAAGCATAATCTCACAAATTATGCGATGCATTTATAATAAGATATGTATTTAGATTGTTGGGGTGTTACAAAAATGAAATCTTGTGTGATTTAGCAAGTCTTTGCTAAGTTTTATGTACCAAATATATATACACATATATAACACCAAAACAAACAGAAAATCAACTAAAAAGATACAAAATGAAGAGAGGTCCACAAGATCTAATTTATAGATTACAAAAGCAGATTTAATTTTTTGTAAAATTCATTTATTCCAAGTACTCTCAAGTCTATTAATACCTAAGGCCCATTCTTTAAATTTTTTTATTGATCTAATATTTTATTTAAATGGCATTGAAAATTAGTATATTAGATTGTCAAACCATATGAACCAATGATGTTTAGTTATACGCGGTCGTAAAATTCTAAAAACTAAATATAAATTATTGTACAAATGATGTATGATGTCCAGGGTTTCTCCAAACATGTGATTTTGACTAAAGTTTCTTTAATCAAACTTTATTAATTCTTAAAGACAATCAAATTCGATACCTTTAAACTCATTCATTATAATCCGTAATTTGTTGGCTTAAAGTAATAAACACAACAATACAGAAGTAATATATCGTAATAAACTCATAGTAATAGACAACAATTAAAAATGAACAATATAGAAAAAGTAAAGTATACCAAGATTTACGTGAAAAACCCTTCAGTGTAGAGAAAAAAATTACGAATAACCAAAAAAATCTCAACTATCAAATAATAGATATACAAAGTTATTCTCTAGCTAAAACTAGAGTTAATCAATAACTAGAAAGAAAATTAGAGAAATTTTACTAAACAAGTGACTCAACAAATATACCCTGAATTTGTTCCTAGATAGCTTCAAACCTAATCTTCACTGTTCAGAATATAGAACTCTAAATCATAAATCAGCTTACAAAGTTTCAGCTCAATCGGATCACAAATTGACTTCCATTCAACCAACTCTCCCTTCTCTCTTTTCTTTCTATTTTTCTGGCTTTTCTTCTTTCTCTTCTTGGTTTGCGACACCACATTCAAATAGCCCCACCTCTTTTTATTAAGTAATTAGGGCTCTGTGTAAAAAGAAGAATCAAGGCCCATGGCTTTTGATTAGTCCACACCTAACTACATGGGGCTAGACCCCATTTTCCTAACAATCTTCCCCTCCAACCCCATTAGAAGAAAGTTTATCACCATAGCAGTTTCATTTGAAATTTATCTTAGCTAAGGAACTCATTTCAACCAAGTTACTGCAAAGCTCAAGCTTTTCTTTGATAAGTGTCTTAGTCAACATATTTGTTATATTCTTATCAGTATAGACTTTCTTCAATAGTATCTATTATTCCTCAATCATTAAATATAATCGATGATATCTAACATCAATGTGCTTCATTCTAGCATGGTACATGGCATTTTTACTCAAATCCAAAGCACTTTGACTATCACAGAATGCCACATACTCTTTCTGATTCATCCCTAATTCAAGAAGAAAATGTTTCATCCAAAGCATTTCTTTACCTGCTTCAGTTGCTATAATATATTCAACTTTTGTAGTTGACCAAACAACACACTTTTAATAACTTAGACTGTCAAGACATAGCTTTTCATATAAAAGTGAACAAATACCTGAAGTAGATTTTCTACCATCAAGATCACCTACCATGTCAATATTAGTAAACCCTTCTAGAACTGATTATGAAACTGCATAACTCTAGCACATTTTTTAGCTACTCCTTAAATATTTAAAAATTCATCTCACTACTTCCAGTGAACCTTTTTTCAGATTAAAAAAAAATTTACTCACTATACCAATTACATGAACAATGTCAGGCTATGTACAAATTATAAAGATATATTAAAAATCAACTGCAGAAGGATAAAAATACTAGATATAGCTAGTTGCTCTTTCTTAGACACCGAACAAGTTTTTTACTCAAATAAAAATGATTAGTAAGTGGACTGCTAACTGATTTAGCATTTTACATATTGAATCTATTAAGCACTCATTCAACATATTTTTTCTGTGACAACCATAACTTTTTAGTTTTTTTATCTCGGATAATGTCCATACCGAGAATCTCTTTTGTTGAACCTAAATCTTTCATATCAAAGGACTTAGACAATTGTTCTTTCAACATACGAATCATACTAGCATTTTATCACACAATTGATATATCATCAATATATAATAAAAGAATAATGAAGTTAGCATAAGAAAATTTTTTGATATATACACAAGGATCTGTTATCGTTCTTTTATAGCTATGGTTCATCATAAAAGAATCAAACTTTTTGTACCACTATCACTGAGCTTGTTTCAAGTCATACAAGTTTTTCTTCAATTTACAAACTAAGTGCTCTCTCCTTTTCACTTCAAAACCTTCAAGCTGATTCATATAAATGTTTTCCTGCAAGTCACCATGCAAAAAAGTAGTTTTAACATCAAGTTGCTCAAGCTTAAGAGTCAAACTAGCTATTAATCCCAGCACCACTCGAATGAAACTTATTTTCACAACTAAAGCAAACATCTCATCAAAATCAATGCCTGATTTTTAAGAAAAAAATTTTACTACTAATCGAGCTTTGTAACTTACTAGTTTGTCACCATTCTTTTTCAACTTGAACACCTATTTATTCTTCAATGGTTTCTTTCCTTTCGAAAGTTTAACAAAATCATAAGTATCATTTTTTTTGCAAGGATTTTATCTCTTCTTTCATTGCTTTTATGCAGTGCTTTCTATCTGAAGTAGCCTATACTTCTTAAAAGCTCTCTAGCTCTCCCTTACTAGTAATTAAAATAAAATTTAAACTTGGATACCTAGTAGATGACCTGCGCTCTCTAGTAGATCTCCTAAGCTAAGATTCTACATCACCTGATACCAAAAATAGCTCCCTCTGCTAAATATTCTAAAATAGAGAGAATTATTTCCCTTGCTCAAAACTGATTGCATATGGCTCATTACTAACTGTAACTGGCTTATTCATATCCCTAAGTTCTATTTCTTACTTATTTTTATCATCTGTGACTCTTTTCTGTAGAACTTCTATCAGTATTGAAACATCACATTCAACAGTAACCTATGTAGTCTTATCATTTTTTCACGGTCTGTTATAATTTTTTTTTCATGAAAGATTACATCTTTACTTTTGATTATTTTTCTCTTCACTGGATCTCATATCCTATAGTCAAATTTTTCATCATCATATCCTACAAATACACACTATGTGACTTTGCTATCAAGCTTTGACCTTTATTTTTTTAACACATGCATGAATGCTTTACACCCAAAAATTTTTAAATGAAAGTATGAAGCATCTTTCTCTATCCACATTCTTTCTAAAATTTCAAAGCCCAAAAGAACTGATGGTGATCTATTAAGCAAATAACAAGCTATGTTGATTACTTCATCCTAGAATGGCTTTGGTAATTTTGTCATCCTCAATATACATCTGATTTTTTTCACAATGGTGTGGTTCATCCTTTTAGCTACACCATTATGCTATAATGTTT
This sequence comes from Durio zibethinus, assembly GCF_002303985.1. The sequence continues at coordinate 10,084,890 of NW_019168004.1, forward strand.
CAAGTTTTGTCATCTCATACCTGATCTTATGCTTTGAACAGTACTTTTCAAAGTCTTTGGATGTGTATTCCCTACCATTATTAATCTGAATACACTTTAAGGATAACCTTGTCATCATTTTCACCATGACATAAAATTTTTGAAAATACTGTAATACTTGACTTTTTTTTCAATATATACACCTAAGTTTTATGTGAAGCATCATCAATAAAAATAGCAAAATACCTACTATCACCTAATGACTCAACCTTAATGAACCACATATGTTAAAATATATTAATTTTAATCTTTTTTTTAGAACTCTTATGAAAAGAAACTCTATGATACTTACTAAATAAATAATAATCACATGAATCAAGAAACATATTTTTGGTTAAGGGAATGAGAGACTACCTTATCAAAACTTGTAACCCTTTTTCACTCATGTGTTTCAGTTTCATGTGCCACAAGTTTGCTAAAGTATTATCTTCAATGGCATTTATCTGGTTGTTGTTCAATTGCATCCATGTCTTATACATTATGCAGCATAGTTTTCTCCTTGCAACTATCATAGATCCTTTGAAAAGCTTTTATTGTTTATTCTTTTATGGACTTTCATATCCCTCCTTATCAAAGACATTAATAGTAAGTAAATTCATTATCATATTTAGAATATATCTGATATCCATCAAAGTCAACATGCAGCTTATACTAGTTTGTATAATAATATCATTAATCTCAACAATCTATGACACACTCTTGTTTTTCATCTTGGTGTTATCAAAGTCTCTTGCTTTGTAAGTTGTATGCAACTCTCTCTTAGGAATATAATGATATGCTACTCCTGTGTCAGCTATCCACTCACTGTCGGATTACCAATATGATTACAATCACCATGTATATAAATCAAAGTAATTGAATCACTATCTGAATTCACTGTTGTAACATTGTCATCATCTAAACTCTTACCTTTCTTATCTTTTTACTCTTGCTTCAAGATTTTACAGTGTAATTTTATATGATCTACTTTATCACAATGAAAACACTTCACTTTATCTCTGGACTTGGATCCATGTTTAAACTTACTATGACTTTTTGGTTTTGACCTCTGTTAATGTTTCTACCCCTGTTCTTTATGACAAGAACTTGATTCTCAGGATCTACATCTTTTTGCCTTGTTTCTTCATTAAACATACTATCTTTTATCATTCACAATGTCACCTTATAATCAGGAGCTGAATTAAGAACAGTCACAATTAAAGTATTTCAATTATCTGACAATAAACCTAAAAGAAATAATACATTCATTTCATTATCCATCTTAAGTTCTATAGTAGTCATCCGATTAAATATATCTTAAAAATCACTCAAGTACTCTGTAATAGATCATCTATCCATGTACTGTAAAGTTGTAAGCTTTTTAACAAATATAACTTTATTCATACATGTTTTTTCTCTCAAACAATGTTGCCAATTTTTTTCAAATAGTGTAAGCATCTACTTTCTGAGCTACATGATGAAACACATTGATATTAATCAACTTTTTTATTTTAGCTTGCTTTTTTTTGCCTAACTTCTTTTAGCTTTTATCTTTCATATCTGCTGGTTTAGCCAAATCACCCAATATCGACTCATACAAATTTTTATAGTATAAATGATCTTCTATAATAGGCTTTCAAATTGAATAATTTGATATTATTTATTTTATCATGAAACCTGTATCATCCTCTATAATCTCAAATAAAATTTACTTTTGTCTTGGGCTGCTTTTATATCGATATTTCAAAATAATCATTGCTCTGATACCACTTGTTGGGCTTGAAGCAATAACCACAACAACGCAGAAGCAATATATCACAATAAACCTGCAGTAATAGACAACAATCAACAACACAGAAAAATAAAAGCACACCAAGATTTATGTGAAAAACTCTTTAGTGTAGAGGAAAAAATCACAGGACCATCAAAAAAATCTTCACTATCAAATAATGGATATACAAAGTTGTTGTCTAGCTAAAGCTAGAATTAATCAACAACTAGAGAGATAATTTTGAGAAATCTCACCAAATAGGTGACTTAACAAATACACCCTAGATTTATTCCTAAGAGTTTCAAACCCGATCTTCACCATTTAGAATGTAGAACTCTGAATCATAAACCTGCTGACAAAGTTTCAGCTCAATCGAACCATAGATCGACTTCCATTCTACCAACTCTCACTTCTCCCTTTTCTCTTTTTTTTTGGCTTTTCTTCTTTCTCTTCTTGGTTTGCGACACCACCTTAAAACAGTCCCATCTTTTTTTATTAAGTAATTAGGGCTTTGTGTAAAAAGAAAGACCAAGGCCCATGGCCTTTGATTAGTCCAAACCCAACTACATGGGGCTAGACCCCATTTTCCTAACACAATTGACATATGTGCATGATGATAACAAACAATCGGAATGAAAATGAATTACTATAAATTTGGTGAAATTCATTTAAATTTGCTTTATTCCAAGCATAATCTCACAAATTATGCGATGCATTTATAATAAGATATGAATTTAGATTGTTGGGGTGTTACAAAAATGAAATCTTGTGTGATTTAGCAAGTCTTTGCTATGTTTTATGTACCAAATATATATAACACATATATAACACCAAAACAAAACAGAAAAATCAACTAAGAGATACAAAATGATGAGAGGGCACAAGATCTAATTATATAGATACAAAAGCAGATTTAATTTTTGTAAAATTCATTTATTCCAATGTACTCTTAACATGAAACAGCCTTCTATTTCAGTTCAGAATACATATTCACAAAATTATGCAAAGTAAAATAAAACAAAATACTACTAGTAAATTGTTATGACCCTCTTGATCAATACATCATCTTTTTTGCATTATCATAGTGGTTCAATTATACATGGCTAGTGTACAAGCCAGCAAGGCAAATATAATTGACTTGTAAGCAACCGAACTAGGCATCCTACCATTGTCCTTCCGGAAAAAGAGTGCTTGGTATACAGGCAAGTTGATTGTAACCAAAAGCAAACAGAGGTAAATTTGCAACCCTAATAGGTTCAAAACCTTGGAGCGATCAGCATCGAAGATGACCTTCTTGATTGCCAAAATGCTACCGAACAGATTCAACATTGCAAGTGTTGCTAAAATATCAAACATTGGAGAAGTAGCACCAAACTCTATCAGCTCTTGCTCGTATCTTTTGGAGACGTCATCGTCAGCTACCTTCGCTGTGACGACAAAGGCTGATTGTGTATATCCTAATAGCTTCAAGATGGTGTCAAAGAAGCCAAAGAAGTATGAAGTTGTTCTCTTGAACATCCACATCCTTTGGTCGTTACACCAACCTTGCAATGTACCTCCACACCAAAGGAATTCTCCAAGGCTATATGCTCGGTGCGCGAAGACAGCATATGCAAATGGGAGAACCCAGGGACTTGATGTCTGATTGCCAAATATGGATTATAGTCAGTCATGTGCAAATTCACAAACATCAGTAATCATTTGTTACTTTTAGGCTTCTTTGGTTGGACCTTTTGCCAACTCGATAATATGTAGTTAGGAGCTTCATACCTCAGGAAACAATGAGATGCCTTTAAGCAGGCAAAGGCATGGGACAGAAACATAGTACAACGTAGCCAAGCAGTTTGCAGCCCACAAGTTGTAGGGGCAGTAAGCAAGTCGAAGCCTTAGAGAAATCTTTTTACGTCCATACAACAAGGAGCAGTATCTTGATAGGAAAATTTGTAAGTGACCTTCAGACCATCTCTTATGTTGTACCAGGGTCTGCAATAAGGTTGTTGGAGCAACTCCTAAGAAGCCTTCTCTTTGAGGATTGAAGTATATAGATTTCCAACCTCTACATTGTATACCCAATCCTGTAATTACATCCTCCACGGGGCAGCCATATATCAAACCCATCTGCATCCAAAAACTTATTATTGTGTATGTGTGCATGCACATGCATGTCTGTTTACATGTATGAGAAAGAACATCACGTACCTCTTTTCCCCATAGTGTATTTTGTTCAAAGGTACAGCTTGCAAGAACTTTACATGTTTCTTCTAAAAGGCTTGCACTTTCTTCAACCTTTCTATCATTTAGTCTCTTCCAATCAACCCTACAGTCGTCTTTGTCATATTTCTTTCCGGAAAGAGCCTCTCTCCTGTGAAAGCAGCCAGTGCCAATGTAGCATGGCCCTCCGTTTGCATCAAGTCCCGGAAACTCCTACTTGATTGTTCATATAGCCCAACACAGACAGATTGAAGAAAACAAAATCATCAAGATATCTTCTTTATCAGATCAATTGTCGGTTTTCATTATATTAATTTGAGTAAAATGTTTCTTTTGTGCTTACCTTTTGTGTTACTCGAAAGGAACAAGCATATATGTCATGTTTGGTAAGATTATCGAAATTCTGGGGATACTGTACATAGCCAATCTCATCTCCCTTTTCTTCGTCCATGAAAAAGCACAATGAATCTTTGATTGACTCTGAATTGTTTGAATACATATCGCAATCCAAATTGAGAATAATTGGACCATTACTTATCCTTGATGATACCCTGATCTATTTCACCATAAAAATCATTCAAAAACACATACAAATTAAATTACAAAAAAAAAAAAATTAGCCATTTAGACTTGTGTTATACTTACAAGAGCATTCATGGCTCCAGCTTTGAAATTGTGGTGATACTGGGGTCTTTTCTCTCTTGCCAAATAGACAAGAGTTGGCAGAGGGTTTCCTTCAAAATCCACAGCATTGGAGTCTCTCCCATCAATTAGGATCTAAGAAATTAATTAAAGCACCATTAACCAAGCTTAAGTACTATTGAATAATTAGGAGTTCATGAAATAAATTACTTGAAGAATGGTTTGATGATCACGCTTGCTTGAAACAAAGTCCCATTCACGAAATCCTTTGTGCTGTTTACGAATGTCTTCTGGAATCCGGTTCAACTTTGTGGTCGTTTCAATCCTCATTTTCATCTCCTCATATAGTTTCTGCATAATTGAGGGAAAAAAAAAGATATATATATATATATATATATATATATATCCTCACCTTTTACATCAAAATGCTGGGGCAAAATATTTATGCTTCAAATATTAAAATAAATAATTTTCAAATTTTAAATTTAAAATATTAAATTTACGTCTTATTTTGATATTTTAGAGATTACTAATTTTCATGTTTAATCATTTCATTTTAAATTCATAATTAATTTTTAATTATTCTATTACCATCAAGAACATTCTTTTCCTCTAAAAATTTGATTATGGAATTTCTTTTTCCTATTACAACTTTAAGTTAATGGGTTAGATAAAACCCCAAAATATTTTTCATGCTAAACTCTCGAGTGAATTAAAATTTGATCCAATCAACATGAAAGTAGTGAGTATATTTTTAAAATTTTTTCTTTTTTTTTTCACTAATTACTTTTTGTAAGTTTGTTTGCAAAGAGAATTTAGTGGCATAAAAGTAACTTACTTGAAATTAATTTTTTTAAAAAAATTTTATATTTAATATTTAAAAAGTACAATGATAAAATTCAACCAAATCAAAACATAACGGCAAAATTCAACCTACACATAGTACAATGGTACATTTTTTTAATCCATAAAAATATTATTTCCTTTCCAGATAAGGACATTCAGTTCTTTCAATGAAATTTTTCTTTAAAAAAAGCCATATTCTCTTTATCATTGAACAAAAGTTAATTTCTTACATAAAAATAGTATATATGCTTTAAGTTTTGATGTACACAACTCATTTCGGCAAAACAAAAAGAATATAATTATTTTTTCAACCTTAAGGTCCCAATTACTTTGGACGAATTAGCATGAGACAAACACTGTTTTAGATATGCTTAATGACAGACTTTATTATTTTTTTTTTTATGTAATCAGTCAACAGGCATTATTATAACACTTATTGAAACAAAAAGTTGTTTGTCCCCATTGGCTTTGTTTTTTTCTATTGGCAGCACATGAGGTCTTTAAATACTTAACGGCATTAAATAAAAAGATATTGCAACTTGTACTTCTGTCCTTAATTATTTGTCTCCATTTGACTTTCACTTGATACCAAGACAAAAGGTTTTGATTTTCTGTATTTTACACGAATTTTAAAATATTTTTGATACTATTGATGTTCAAATGCTTTTAAGAAAGACTCCACTTTAAAACATTTCAAAAAAACGAAAAGTGGAAGATGAACGAAAACGAATGAAATAAAGAGAGTTATAAACACATTTTTGGTAGACATTAGATGAAAGTGTACTGAAATTAATTTATTAATTTTTTTTAGAATACAAGTATAAGAGAAATTATAATTATAATCAAATATTACATTTGTATATAAGAAATTATTACATAATCAACTAATAAATTAAAATATAACTAATCAAACTCAATATAAAGTTAAAATCAAATGCACAGAATGAGATTTGAACTTAAATTTAATAACAAATTATAAAAATTGTGAATACCTGGATTAATTCAAATGGTTTTGGGTTCTCTTTTAATAGTTGAAATTTGATTCTAATATTTGTATTTTTTTTTTCAAATTTCTTGAACTTTGACATCATTTATATAAAAATTCCAATATATATAATATATATTATATTTGGTACAAAACAATATTAATAAATATGGAAAGTAATGCGTAATAATTTTTCTTACATAAGCAAGGATGAATAATGATTTACGTTTATATTTGATATATTATTAATGTATAAATTCTGTACATTATCAGTAAATTAAATGATGATAACTCATTAATTAGTGAATATCAACTCTTAAAATAAATGTATATAAATTAAAATAACTTACTCATTAATAAAGTATTATTATCTAATTCATCTTATTAATAAATTATTATCATCTGATTCATTCACAGTATATAAAATTTATACACTTTTTATAATCACTTAGTAGAACTTTTTAGTCCAATTTGGCTGAGTCAAACATCAATTTTGCAGAAAACGGCAGATCAGAAGCAAACATCCAAAAATGCATTATTGATGCAAGTAAGTGCAAGAATTATTGTAAATTACCTTCACTGAAAGCCACTCTTTGATCTTGACAGGATCATCGTCTGGTTCAAAAGCTGTCCTAAAGTAAGCGTCGGGTGCTCTTGATTCGACTTTGAACTCCTTGCAAAAGGGCAGCCATTTCTTTGAGAAAGTTGCAGCCTCTAACATGGCATAGAACGTTAAATCTGACCCTCCGTCGTCTGATAAATAGATGCTTAACTTCTCAGGTGGATAATCATATGCCATCACTGATAACACTGTGTTTATCACCATGCTTGGTGGCTCTATTAATGGATCCGCTGTGCATACAAATATGTCTATGCCTGGTAATTCTTTCTCAAACCTATTATTCCAGATAAATTAGATCTCACATATGAACAACATAGTTTTATAATTTTATAGTAAAATATATGAATGAGATACCTTTGAGAGAGCCTGTTTTTGTAAGGAAAACGGTAGACACAGTTCCATCGACAAACTGTGGTGAGAAACCAATAAAAACTGAACCAAAGCTCAGAAAGAAACAATCCAATCCAACTCCATCTCTCAACTTTTCCTCTCACTGGGAAAAACCTTATCCTATAGACACAAATGAAGCAGATACCCACCAAGATTGAAGCTGCAAACAACCTGAAAAGGATCCGTCCCTTCGCTGGCTTTGTTTCGAACAGTGGAAGGTAATCATTTTTGGCCATTTTTGCCCTCTCTCAAGCTACTGATTTACGATTTCAATGCCGAAGAGTGCATGGAAATGGAAATGAAAGAGCGTGGGATCACACATTATTAATGCTCTGCATTTAATCATCGACGTCACATGAAGTATATAAGGATCGGGTGGGTGAAAGTGCTTTATATGATTTAAAATATCTTAATAGTTAATTTTACAGACTTTGGAGATAAGGAAACGTGTGCACATAGTACTCTTACCTTCTTTTTTTAAAATTTATATTTATATTTTATTTTTGTTTTTTTTATTTTTTATCAAATAAATTTTATATAAAAAATTGATAGAGATAGAAATGACAAATTTGACAGATATTTTATTTCTCCTGATCTATAAGTGCATCTTTTAAAAAAATTCAAAATCGAGTTATTTTTTTTTAAATTAGAGTTGGATTGAAAGAATTTATAGTGCTTTGTCCCATTCAAGATATATATAAAAATATTTTTTATTATTAATTTAATTTTATATTATATTATATTATATTAATAAAATTATTATTTAATGTTTTAATTTAATAAATTCTCATAACACTCATTTAGTATTTTCTTTACCATGTTATTTTTTAATTTTTGATAATTTTTTAAATTAGATAAATTTTATAAAAAAAAATTAATAGAGGTAAGGATGACAAAATAACTCGTATCTATTGATTTCGACTCAACTCAATCTAATAAATGCAATTTGTTGTTTAAAATTCGATATCAAATCAAGTTTTTTTTCTTTTTGAAAATTAGAATTAGAAAGGGATTTAAGGTGTTTCATTTCATCTTAGGTATATATGAATATATTTATCATTTTATTTAATTATAGATGAATTATATTAATAAAATTATTATTTAATTTCTTAATTTAATAAAATATTATATTTATTTATAATTAAGATGTAATTATATTAAAAATAATATTTTTATAAATATTATATTAAATTAAAATTATTAAATTAATTTTTGATCAAATTGAATTGGATATGGGTTATATATATGTGATGGGTTGGGATCAGATACAAATAAATAAAAAAACTTGATATCAAGTTGAAATAATAGTCAAGTTAAAGTCGGAGTAAGCATAAATTTACCCCAACCCGACTTATTATCATTCTTAAATAGAGGTGTTTATATATAAACTTATTATTTTGGGTTTTATCCTTTTTTTCTTATACTTTTTTTTATTGTCAATTTTAATTTTTTTATTTATATTTCAAAAAATAAATGCCCAATTAAAGTGTTCGTGTGTTACCCCCATTTAACATTTTTAGTCATTTTTTTTAGTTTTTACTTTTTTTTGTTTTTCAATAAAATAAATTTTGCAATAAATGGAGTTAATGGAGATAGGTAAGGAAAAGTATTTGGTTGATTCGGTTTATTCGATTGTAAAAAATCAAAAAATCGATTAAATCGATTTAATTTATAAAAAAATTGAACTGACCAATTAATGAAATGAAAATCAAAATTAATCGAACCAACTTAAGTCGGTCGATTATTCCATTTTTTTGGATTTTTTGGTTTTTCTTCTATTCCTATCAAACTATACTAAAGAATACTTTCATTTTGAAAATCATATAACTATTACTAGACTTTTAGCATATAGTTAGCTCACATAACTACAGATGGATAGCTTATACAACTTTTTCTCTTGTTTTTGGACTTACTTTTGTGATTAGTCCACCGTTCATGTATAAAGGAGTTAAACATTGAATTCAAGTTGTTAGGACCACAAATTCTTTGGCTTAGATATCAACATCATCATCAAATAAACGAGGGAAACAAAAACTCATTTTTTATTCTATTGTTCACAGAAAATACAAAAGGCAAAAGCAATAGACCTTTGATAAATTTTTAAGCCTTCAAGGTCTGATGGAGTAGTGGAGTTGTCAATGGTTATGCCAAACTTACAGAGATGTGGTGAACTAGAGGCAAGCGAAGTGTGAGACGAAGTGTTGAAGAGACCGAAAGGCAGAGTGTAATGAAAGCTTGAGCTTGAGAGGTCAAGAGTCGACTGATGAGAGGCAGATTGGTGTTTGGTGGAGAGCCAAAGAAGGGTCGAGAGAGGGGGTCAACAATTAGAGGTGTGAAGACTGAAGAAATGTCTCAAAATATTAAGGACTTGTAGAGAGTGGCTAGGGTTGTTTCTTTTCAGTTTTATCAATTTGATAAAATAAGTAAAAATAGAAAGTAAAAAGGTAAAAAGATAAAAAAAAAAAAAAGATCAAACTTTTCGATCGGTTCGGGTTTCTAAAATTAACATTGAGAACTAATCGTATAAACCGTCTAAACTAAGCCTTAACCGAAATATTCATAAAAATCGATGAACCCACCCCGATCAATCAATAAGGACAGTTTTAATCAATTTTGTTGATTGAAACCGACAATTGCTTAGCTTTAAAGGTAGGGATGATAAAACAATTAGTATGTTATGGTTTTCACTTGTTGATTTAATAGGAATAATTTTTTAATCAAAATTAGATCGAGAAAGAACAATTTTATATATTATATTAATAAAGTTATTATTTAATATATTTATTTAAAATATTACATTTATATATAATTAAAATGTAATTTAGATTAAAAATAATATTTTTATAAATATTATATTATTAAATTAATTTTTTGTCAAATCAAATTGAATGCAAGTTATACATATACATATATATATATATGTCGGATTAAAATTGAATATAAAAAATAATAATTTGGTATCAAGTCAAAGTGGGCATAAATATAAATTAAACCTTACTAAATCCGTTATCATCCCTAAGTGAAAGTATCACGCAGTATTCTTATTTAGCTTTCTTTCTTGCTTTTTTTCTTTTGGTTTGGTTGGGCTTAATTTTAGTTTTCACTTTCTTTTCTTATTTTTCATTTGTCCTTTTTTAATTTTTTAACTGTACTTGAAAAGGTAAATTTAAAAGAATAGATTTGTATTTGATTCATTTTATAAATTATGAAAATAAAATGCTTATTAATAATAAATTAATTGATAAATATTCATTAATTATTGTTTTTATTAAAAAATTATAAATAAAATTATATTCATTGACATATTAAATTCAATATTATTAATTAAAAAAAATTTTTAATTCACAGCAACGGGCTAGTATGTGTCTAGTATAAAAAATTGTCAAATAATGTATGGTGTTGATAAATTTGTCGGAATATGTGATTTTGAGCTGGTGTTGATTAATCAGGCTTACATTTTTAAAGACGATATTACGTACGATATCTTTTAAAGTTATTTACAAATTTCTTGTTGATAACAAATAAAATTATTGGGTTTGGTCTTATATGTCCTTTAATTCATATATCACTTCACTTTCCAAATTCCAATAAATTAATGAATTATCTAGATCATAATTGGCTATGTTTAGTTACTTTCTTGTGTATGAACAGTAGCTATCATGAAAAATTGTACTTATCATATGCAATGAGTTAATTTTTTTTCATAATTATAAAAAATCTATAAATTTAAATTAAATAATTATCTAAATTCTTATAATTTATTATAATAATTAAATTCTCAAATATTTATTTTTATCAATTAAGTTTTAATTAAGCAAAAATTAATTATTGTCAACATTTTTTTTCGTTCAATCGATAATTTAATTTGGACAAAAATAGATATTTAAATATTTAAATAAAGTAAATAAAAATAAATATTTAAAGATTAATTAAATAAAGATAATGTTTGAGGCTCAGTTTATTATAATAAACGATAAGAACTTGAATAATTATTTAATTTTTATTTAATAGATTTTATATATTTAACCTCATTTTTTATGCTTATATATAAGATCAGAAATTAAAATCAATTCCGCAGCTAACTCTCATAGGTGCATGAATCTCCCCTCAAAGAATTAGGTTCAGACCCTACTATT